>JAJEJO010000486.1:0-164685 GCA_020662805.1 Glaucomys volans
GCATATATCTACTCAAGTTCAATTCTACTAGAAAAGAGCATGTGTATTTCTGGGGGAAAAGCAAAAGCTCTAGAAAAAACTTTGATTTTGATTAATGAGTTTTTTCCCTGATTGTACCACTCACCATGCCTGAAGGAAATGAACTATACTAAATAAGTTATGCCACAGGTCCACCTGAAGGCTAAAACATGATCTGAGAATGGGAAGAAGGCTGTTTGATAAAAGATAATGAGAATCAGATTACTGGAAAATAGTAAATAATAACAACAACAAAATTCCAAATAAAGTTAACAATTTACGGGTGTTTTGTGTCTTACTATAAGCTGAAAATGATTCTGTGCACTTTATGTACACTAACTCACTTAATCTTCACTTGCGAGTATATAGGATTATTATCTCATTTTGCAGATATGGAAATTGAACCACAAAGCAGTATTAAAATTTGCCCAGAATTATTCGGAGAGTTCCTGATTAGGCTAAAATTTGAACCCAAGCCACATAGAGCAACAATATCTTTATAAATTGCTATGGCTAGGAGACAATAAGTCAGTTAAGATTGTATCTTTTCATTATGTACCTTAAGAACAGTCGGTACCATATATGGAGCAGTTATTAAGTGAATGAGTTAATACTTAAGTGAAGGCAGATAGAATGATTGGGGTATGAAGCCTACTGCAAAGTTTAAAGTTTAAATTAGAAGTTCCTGAAGAGAGTCGTACTTTGAAAGTGTTCTGCATCCCATCCAAATGCAAACACGAGGTTAAATACCTAAGAGGTCCTTAAAAATAACTTTCAATTATTGAAAGTCTATCCTGCAGAGCAAATTTTACAGATTAACATAAATTAGTTTTTAAAACAGACGTCCCATTTTAAGGATGACAAAAACCGATGCTGAAAAAAGTTAAGATGTTCTCCAGGTCACAGTTAGTAATGCAAGAGCTGGGATCAGAACTCTTGTCTATCTTACTACCACAGATATTTTTTCCTAACCTTGATCTCCCTTGTGCTTATTTCTTAACCAAGACCTCACACACAAGGTTTTCTATCATGATGAAGTATTTCTATACTTACAAGCTCTCATGTAGATGAAATTATATGAAAGTCTAAAAGAATATATATTCAATATTTAAATTTAAGAATCAACTTTTTAGAACCATGCACTGGACAGAGAAAAGCATGCTTTCTTTTATCATAGTGATAGAGAAAGAAAATAAAAAATTTTTCAATAGAGAAGAAATAGTCAAAGAAATCAAGCCGACACCATGTTGGAAACGTATATAAAAAGCTGTATCCAATGAGGAGTTCCAAAGGCGAGCACCCTTTATTGAGAAAAATTTATCCTGCCGTAAGTCTCCTAAATTCAAATCTGGAATCTGTCAAGGGTGTTCAAATGTGTTCAGCCAGGCGACAACAATAAAGACAATGAATGGGTTCCAGAACTTTCTATGTGTTACCTAACTCATTGTGAAAAATCATACAGTTTTGTTTCTGTATTAGATTACTTGTCAGCTGAATCAAAAGTTCAGGACTAACAGTAAGGAATAAATCAGTAGAGAATGAATGCCTTTCTCCTCAAAGACTCCAATGATATAAAATTACTAGAGCTAGCTAAGTTGGAATAGACTGAATAACTGAATATATTTATACATTGCAGATGGTGTGGAATGCTGCCAGTGAGACCTTGGGGATAACTTAATGTCTGGCTTTCCTAGGGGCAGAGAGATAAAATAGCCAAAATAGAATCCCTTCAAACTTGAATCAAAGAGATGGAATGAAAATGTAAACTCATTTAAAAACTCAAAGGACTTATCTACCCTAATACAAACCAAGGGAATAACTCAATACCTTTGGAAAAAATATTGTTTCTTATCAAATCATCAGAGTAAAAGGTCTTTGGAAAAATAAATAGGCCCACAATGCCACCATACAGACTGAAAATCTGAGACTTGTGTTCAAAGGCAATGTGAAGAGGAGAAAAGATGAATCAATTGTTTTTGTAAAATTCACATAAACTATTCTACATTTTAAAGGAGCTTGGAGGCTCAGAATTAACCAGAATGGCAAAGTTGACTTAGCTCACAAAGCAACTTAGAATTTTGTTTTTAATAGAACAAAAAAGGTACCTTAAAAATCTAGTCCAGTGGACTCATTGTGTAACTCAGATAAGCTGGGCTCAGAGGGATTAAGTTGTCTGGCTAAGGTCACACCACTCATTTAGCTGGAGAGAAAGAATAGGCATCAAAGATGCCTAACTTCTGGTCAACTCTTTTTCCTTCCAACACACTTGATTTGTGTGTCTGTGTCTATTATACTTTCTCTGGGCAGTCACATTTATGAAGACATATCTAAATATAAACAGAAAACAGAATTTTAGAGAGTCTAATTTAGTTGCAAAAGAAAATGAAAAATACAAATTTCCCTAAAATGAATTAAGGCATATTTTATCATCATTTCATCAAGACATCTATCGGACATCTGTCAAGTTCACAGAAGACTTAAACTAAATATTTTACCTTGATTTCACTCAGAAGTAATTTGGAACTAATGTTTGCCTAACATTAATCTTATGTGTCTATATGGTAATACAATAAATCCATTAACCTGGTAGGGCAGAAAAAGTTTTTAATGAATATGGATATGTGCATGTGCAATTGAATATGTATATTAGTATAAAATAATATTTTATATATGTATATCTTCCTTTTGATGAGATAATATTTTACCTGTCTTTTCCATTTCTGACCTCATTGTTATTACAGGACTTCTTGACATGTTTGGAGTATAATCATTATACATGTTTAGTCTCACAAAGATTATGCTCCAGTAAGAAATGTATTTTATTCTTCCTTTCATTGGTATAAAGCTTAAATATTCTTTTCATAAGTCTGACTCCCTGTCATCAGATAATCTATTTTAAATGAATTTTTCCTTCTCTTGGTTCCAAGATGCAAATTGAGGCAGGAACTCAAGTAAGATTGTTTCCTTGTTGTTAGGCTGCTTTTTTCAGATGAGATGCAGAATCTGTCTTGCTACCCATTAAGGGCCCTTAAAAACTCTGCTCACTTGGCCTATGACTCACTTCTGTCACTGTAACTAATCAAAGCTACCCTATGGTTGAGATAGACCAGCACTCTTCACTTTCTGCTCTTGTTCTCTCAGGATGGTGATGCATATCACAGGACTGCTGCAATTGTGGAAACAGATTCATCCAGAAGACAGACACCCTGGACACAGCTATCATCAATGGGAGGCAAAGGGATCATGGTTGATGTATTTTCAGTGTCGATATGAAATGTCCAGTCATTTCTCTGAGATAGTGTTAATCTTTTTAAGTTTTATTTTCTCTTTCCACATTTCCATTGGTGTATTACAGTTGCACATATTGATGGGATTTAGTGTTAATCTTTGATGTTGTCCATATTCTGTAGTCTTTGATGGCATGAAATTTGATTGGGGGGAGGTAGGAATCCCCTCTTTCCTAATGAGTGGACAGACCAAAATTAATAAAATACAAGATTACACAAATGGCCATAATCTCAAATGAATTGCCACCTCCAGAGTTTGATTCTATTCTGGGTTTCTCTCAATAATAAATAGCCCATTGGATAACAAAGTACTTTACAATCCTAATGGTTCCTCTAAGAAGGTTAATAGAAAGTGGATAGGTGGGTCTAGATTGTATCAGCATGCCAAACACATATTTTTAATATGAATTTAAATAATTTACAACATTTTCCTCAGATACAGAGCCAATGAACTTCATCCTTTAATTGGACTCTAAAATCTATTGCTTACACACTCCATTAGGAATGGTTTACCAGGACACAGGACCTCCGGAGGATCTCAGTCTCTCAAAGGAAAAAAGTCTTCTCCCTGCCCTTTAGCCTCCTGTTGAACACTTAGAGTGTCACTGGAGTTTTCAATGGAGAAATAAATAAATGATCAGTTTGATTTGGCCAAAATCTCAAAAACTTAAGTTAATTAAGAGAAGCAGTTATTTGTTTACTTATTTGTTTATTCAACCAATATTGATCTGTTCCTGGTCTTTTAAAATTTCTAATTGGACAAGAAAATATGGGAAATTAACATTATTTTCAAATAATTTCACTGGATCTTCTTGTTAAATCCTCAAATGACTATTTTGTAATATTTTGGAGAAAGGTCACAGACTCTGTATAGAAATTGTTGAAAGCTATAGATCTTCCCAAACAGAAAACACCACAAAATTCCAACCTAAATCCAGACAAACATAACCTTTACATGCTATTTCAAGGGCTTCCAAGTGCTAAGAAATATTAGTTTAGATGAAAATCCTATTTAATTAACCACTGATGGTCCACACCCAATATCACACTTGTCCTTTTCTAATCATTCACTTCACACGGACACACATCTGAGTCATAAAACTGAGACTTGACAACACTGATTTCTCTCTCTCTCTCTCTCTTTCTCTCTCTCCCTCCTCTCTCTCCCTCACCACTTCCTAAATTCACTGCCATTTAAGTTAATCACTTTATCATAAAACAAAACATGCATTCTCAAATACTATTACCTATGCAATAGAAAGAGGAGAGGAGTAGTTCTTTCCTTTGTACATGCTAGATAATCACAAAATTTCTTGTGTCCAAATAATTTCAGAGGTTTTTAAATCATTTTAAAGCCTCTGTTGTGATTTTAATAAAAAATAGTATAATTCTTTTACAGGGAGGGAAGAAAAATATAATAAATGCACATTAATCAAACCAATGATTCTCAAACCTTTTTACTGAAAGAGTAGACTATATTTTGCTTGGTAGTTTCACTATCATTAACTTCCCCCATCTCAGCCATGATGCTGTTCCACCTCCGTGATGTGTCTTCAGCCTATATTTTCATCTATGTTAGGGATGAACAGAAGAAACTCCCAGCTGGTGGATTGTTCTGCAACAGATCAATATCACAATACTCCAATTTATGGGGTTTGGGGCCCAACTTGCCTCTTACAGATCTCAGAATGCCAGCCTTACTGGTCTCTCTGAACTCTAGACTTGCATACATCTAAAACTGGGACAGGCATTTGGGGGAACCAGGAATGACAGATTCTGCATATGATAGCTCTTACTATGGAAAATGTTCACGTCTAGGAATTTCAAAGAAAGAAGAATAATTAGTCCTCCAGTACATCAAGCAATTCTATCAATAAATCAATTGCCTTTGACAATTTTTATATCCACTTGGTAATTCAAATCTAAGATACGAAGACAAACATCTTACTTAATGCTAAGATACCAGTGAACCATATGTTTGATGATGTTAAGGAATTACTGTTTGTTAGATATGATAATGGTGATGTGATTTTCCAAAGAAAATGTTCTTATCATTTACAAATGCAGACTAAAATATTTATAAAAAAATAGCATGATATCTAGGATTTGTTCCAAATAACCTGGAGAGCAAGAGAGCACTAAAGTATAGATGAAGCCAGATAGGCCATGACTTGATAATGTGGAAACCGTGGAACACTACCTTGGAGGTTATTGAATTATTCTCTCTCATGTTTGCATGTTTGAAATTTTTCATAACAAGAAAAGTATTTTATAATGAAGAAATCATGAGAAAGTAGAAACAACCAGATCTGGGTTATTTATGTCCAAATAAGTAAAATATGATATCTCCACAAAAGCAAATGAAGTAACATGGAAGAAAACTGAAAAGATCATGCTGAGTGAAAGAAGCCAGACACAAAGGACCACATACTATATGATTTTGTTTGGATGAAATGTCCACAACAGGCAGCTCTCTAAAAACAGAAAGTAGGCTAGTGATTGCCTAAGGCTGGGGAGAATGTGGGGACCTGGGGATGATGGCTACAGGAAGTTGGGACTCTTTTTTGAGGGTAATGAAAATATTCTAAAATTTATTGTGATGTTGGATGTAAAGTTGTGTGAATATATTGAAAGCCTTTGAATTGAGCACTTTAAAAAGAAGATGTATAAATTTTAGAAAATTCCAATATGACTGTGTTAGACACCCTTAGGGAAATATTGTTCATTTTTAAAGGGAAAAATGGCCTTTTGGATATATAAGAAAATATCTTATTAATTTGTGATAGCATGCTAAAGTATATGAAGATAAAACATGATGCTTGAGGTTTATTTTAAATCACCTCAAAAAATAGATGAAGCAATATGGAACAACCCAAATAGTTGTTGTATCTAAATGATAAGAATATGGGAGTCATTCTGCTTTTCCTCCTAGGTATGTTTGAAATTTTCAAAAATCAAACAACAAAAAGAAATCAATAGGATTTGATGAAAGAAGCCATTTTTTTTTGTATTGAAATGTTAATTCCCATGTGAAAGTCGCCATCTTCCACAGAATACTAGTTCCATGGGAAGAGTGAAAGATAGCAGTACATGTCCCAATAGCATTGAGAAACAGAGTTAAAAATAACTGTAAGACTCTCCAGTATCTTTACTATGTGAAGATAAAAGGTGAGTCTCCAAGAGTGACGATATACTATGTTATCACAGAAGGTTTTTTTTCTTACACATGCTGTTTATTAGATAATATAAAACAGCAAGGAGGCAAGATTGTTTTGTAAAATACAGCCCATCATCTTTTTGATAACTGTAATCTATCTTCCTGCAAGCAGCCCAGCATCACACTGGTGCTAATCTTTCAATTTAGAGGTGAGGAACTAATAACAAAACAGTTCAACTATTTCTGAATTTCTGAAATTCCTATTTGCTTAAAAATGTATCTATTGCCCAGACAAGCTGTGGTCCATACCAGTGGTATAAAGTCTCAGTCATATTAGGTATTATAAAACTTTGATTCCATACAATTTCTGATGTTTTGTCTCATTGCGTGTGTTCTGTGAGCTAGTTTGGGGATGTGGAGTACATGGTTTTGGTTGACCAAAACAAAGATCCATGCTTTAAACCATGTGTGTTCCAAGTCACTCTAATTCTTCTGAGTAAGTTGTTTACAGGATCCAGACAGATGGAGCAAGTTCAACATATATACCACCCAAAATTTTATCATGACCTGCATTATAAATCATCCCATGAATCATGGAATAAAGACCAGAAGAGTTAATTCTATGAACTGCATGTTTGTCATCAACCTTCCAGATTTTTGGTGACACCTTTGATTCTCAAGGGTGGCAAAAGAATCATAGAACATGAATTGCAAATTAGCTGTCATAATTCTGGATACTGCAGTCAGTTCAGATGTAATGAGATACATCTACAAGTTGTTAAATCTTGCGTACATTTAAATTTGCTCCAAGGTGATTCCAAGAATGAGTATAAATAATTCAACTTTAATGTTAAAACTTAGCTTCAACTAAACTGGCTCATCCTGGGAAATAATTGTTGATGCCCTCTAGAGGCACTGTTGTGTTACAGTGTTGAAGTATTGGGTCTGGCCATCAGATTGTGTTGCAAGTTCACCTTCAGTGTGTATGTATTATCCACAGGACCTGGAACACCTTAGTTAATTTTTCTAATTCTTCATGTCCCTTTCTGAAAAATGGAATATGTTGGTACCTATTTCATAAGGCATTTATGAGGACAAAGTAAAATAATATGGATAATATGCATGAAGTGTTTGATACAGTGTTTGTATGTGTCGTGTCTAAATGGTAGCTATTATTATTGTGGTCTCTATCCTTTTTGCAGATTTCCACATTCATTTTCTTTTTCTCAAAAAAAAGTTCCTGTTCTAATAATTAAGTTTGGGAGAAACCCTGATTTAAACAGAATTAACTAATGATCTTCAGTGTCAAATACAGTATTCCTTATATGTTGGTGGCCCAAAAGCTGTTTACTTTGAAAATGAAGAATGAATGAATAAATTCACGTTTTCAAAATCTACAGATAAAAGCTTGATGCACACTTTCCAGGAGAAAGTCTCTCCCTGCCCCACTGTACATCCCACTAAAACAGAATCAGAACATATTTCTCCAAATAAAGTATTAATATGTTCCTGAAAAGAGCATCATGACCAAATTCCATGTTACATTGGCATCAGGATTTCTTTGAATCTAATTATGATCTTAAGCCACATTCCAATGAGCCCAAAGTGTCCTGTGGGGAAAAATAATTACTCAATTGCTAGTAGTTGGCAGATATCCCATTTAAAAAAAAAAAAAAAAAGATTTTAAACTTGCCTTTGCATTCCTCATTTCAATACCAGTTAAATCAAAAATGGGTTGTGATTAAAATGAAAGCATTTTATGCACTAGCATTTATAGTATACATTTTCTAAATTATATTCTTTTGGTCTTATTTAATAAAAGGTTTAGTTCTTGGTTTTTTCTTTCCACATGAATTAGATTTTAAACTTTGCCTCTTCTAGTGAGAAAAATATTGAAGTTCTACACATGCCCCTGAGCCCCGGATGACATACGATCCACTGATGATTTCACTGCTCTTCATTTTCAGACTTTACATTTGGAAATGGCTTAAATGGAGAAGACTTATTGTTTAAAAACTGACCTCTTTGTTTAAAGTGTTCAAAAACATAGAAATCCAAGAAGTACAAATTTGTTTCAAGTTCAGAGGCACATGATTCATGATTTGCTTTAAAAGTTACATATTTAAGTCAAAATGAAACATTTCTAATTTGCAGTCCTTCTTAGGGATTTCTAAACCTATTTCTGAGTTGAATTCAGAATAGAGTAAATAAATGAAACAATTTTTTAAGTTTAAAAATATTTTTGTGGTCAACCACATAGAACTCTAACTTGGAATGGTGGGGGAGGAGATCCATGGTTTGTCCCTAGAATTGGCAAATGTTAACTATGACTAACATTGGTCACAAAGTCTCTCAAGGGTTCAGCTTCATTCCAACACAGGGGGTTGGATTAAATGGTCACTAAAGTTCTTTGCAAGACTCCATGTTGGAAACAGAAAAGATTATGGGAACGTCTAAATCACTGTGAATTAGAAAGAATGTGAAGGAAATTATTGATAGTAAAACATTCTGAAATATCCAAACTTTATTTAATGGATGGAATGAAACGATAAGGAAAACAACATCTGGATGTGATTGTTAAAACCCCAATGCAAGGGGGAATCCAAATTATGCTAGATGTTATACTGACAAATGTCAGAAACTTGGGGAAAGAAGCAATTTAAAAGAGAAAACAAGACATATATGGCCCATATGAAAAGAATGATTGCTATAAACCAGAGTATATTTAACATAGAGGAAATGATAAGATACTAAATCCAAGGAAGCTAACAGTGGCAGCAATGTGAAATATCCCATTAATACAACCCTTTATGTTGGCTTAATTAACTTCAAAATATTTTATCCTAACTAAAATACAAATTTATATCTCCATGAAAGTCCAAATGATAGACATTACACAGTCAACAGTTCTGTTTTTAAAATCTTAAATTAGATTTACAGCTGCATTTGTCAGTCTGTTATACATTTTTATCTACGCTTTCCAGTAAAAATATTTTTAGTGGTTATGGCTACTAAATGTTCCCAAGTCGAGAACATGCTCACTGGTGGAGCTTAAATATTTGTTAAAATTATCTTTTCTCTAATTTGAAAATCCCCCTGGGGTAATCTTTATCCATAGATCACTCAAAATTCCACAATTGCAAAATATCATGAGGCATGTACCTAGTCAAAACCTCAGAGCTTCATGAAAACATAAGAAATAGTAAAAATAACTACTACTCCTGCCATTAATTGAAACCTGAATACATGTGTCTGCTCTTCCACAAAATGTACTAGGTGGATTTTTCTCTGTGTTAGAGTTGAAAAAAACTAACCTGAAGTTCAAAGATCGGTAAATTATCTACAGTCCTATCTAGTAGCAGGAGTAGGTCTAGGTTTCTCTAGAATTCGTGTTCACTACACTATTCTACGCTAGATTTGACAGAGGCAGGGCATGACATTACATATGCATGCAAAATGTGTGTGTGTGTGCACATGTGCATGCTCATATTTCTCAGATGTGAGACTCCATTGCTTGAATAAGCTTCTGATAGAAGTCCATGACCCCAAAGATGATTAAAAATTCCAAGGAATCCAGCAGATCCTGGCTGAATATTTTGCTTAAGATAGCAAAAATACAAAGGACAGAACTACAAGTTCTCACCTAATTGCTTCATATAAGTCTCCATCTACATATTTCATATGTGTAGAGTACTTCAAGAATTACCTGGGTCTTTAATTATCCTTATCACAGCCTTGCTATCAACTCTTGCTTTGCACAGAAGGGATTAGAGCTCAGAGTAATTGTGCCATGTGAGAGTACAGCACCTAGCAAGGACTGAATCTCCCAGCCCACACTTCAGATGGAGAACTCTTCTTGTCCTAGCATGGCATCCCTGGGAGGGCTCCATAATGCTCCTCTGCTCTTGCCCTGTAACTGAGTCTCTCAAGTTTTCATTAGTTCTAGAACTAATTCTAGAACTAGAAATTGAGGTCCCTGCCATATGCTCTAGAAAATAGGACAATGATAAGAGAACAAATTCCCAATCCTTCCTTGGTCGAACAAAGAAGGGAAGAATTTGAATAATTATGGTTTGTTTTTGTTACTGGTTTTGTTTTGAACAAAAATGAACTCAATCCCATTCTCCTGATTAGAAACAGGGTGATTCTAAAGTAATAGCAAAACTCTATCCCCACCTGAAAAAAATGTCATTCCTTTCCCTATTATAGGATCCAACTATTCAAGGAAGCTCTTGTTCCAACAGTTAGACACCAGATTTAAATTGCAACATTAGCCTAATTCTTGAATCTGCTTAGCCCTGCATTTTTTCAGACCCTTTCTTTCAGACCTACATATCTTCTGTTTTTAACTAAGAGTTGACAGTTTTATTTTCATATTTCACAATACAAATGAAAACGGTCTTTTTTTTTTTTTTTTTGAATCTTACTTCTCCCTTCCAGAACTATATTCTCTTGGGCAGGAAGGGGGAGCAAGTCCTCCTTTACACACAGTTACAAAATACTCAGAGTAACCTACACCACACTTCCCTGGTGAAGAACAAGTAATATAAAAGACACTTCCCCTTTATCCTTATCTCTCAGATGGAGTCATTCCCAAGTGGTCATCATCATAGGAAAGGCAGGAAGTGCCATCACTGGGAAACCAGGCATCACTGGCATGTGGCTTCCCATGAGCAGCTTCATTTTGGGAGCAGATCCATCAACATCATCCCAGGAGGAGCGCCCATCACTGGCCTAATGGGAGGACCTTCTTAATGGTGTGCTGGCATTATTCCAGAAAAATAGAAACAGAGAGACGGGTGGGGAGTGTAAGAACATCACCCTTGTAGGAGGAGAAGCAGAGAATGAAGTAGGAAGTAAATACCCCAATTGTTGAATTGCAGCCATTGTCAGTCAGGCTCTGAACCTGCTGTTCCATCCATTTCTGGTAGTAGTCTTTTCCACTTTCTGTGTTTCATACAATTGCAGTGTGTCTTTCTCACAGATGGAGAGTCATGGGTGAGGTGTACATTGCAGTAGTCAACATAAAACTTGAGCATGGTGCTCTGCAGGCTGTTGGCCACTCTGCCTATCTGCATATCTTTTAGGGACTGCTTAATTTCCAAAAATAGTTGAATATTTCACTATAAGTTAAAACATGCAAAATGTGCACAAATCTTATCTGTTGCTAACCCTCAAAGAGGGAGAGGGAGGCAAAATGAAAGAAATGGAGGGAAATATATAGATATATATTAGAGAAATGTAGGGGCTTGATAACTCTTCTGGAATGAACAGGGAGAGAATGAGAAAGGAAAAAAAAAAAAAAAAAAAAAAAGAGGGAGAGAGACCGAGATGGGAGAGGGAGAGAGACAACAATTGAAACCCATAAGTTTAGAAAACTTGCATGAGATCACAGCTGTGAAGGAAGTAAGGCAGGCAAATGATTCCCTCTCTGAGACCTTCTCCTTGGAACTACTCTAGTACCTTCTTTCCAGCCCTCCAATGGTGCAGAGTTGTAGGTGTATGCCTGTTGTCCTATGCAAGTTATAACCATGGACCTACTTTTCTATTTGTTCTTCAGCCAATTTGAGCAATTAAATCTCTACAGCCATGCTCAGATGATTTGGAAACCAGTGATCAAAGATGTTGCCTCTTGTCCTCTTATGCACATTCTGATAAACCAGATTCCTCCAAAGGCTGCCATTCCAGTTTTCCATTCTGGGAAGACAGATAAGCCCATGCCAGGGGGATCCCCTCAGCTCAGGATGGCAGAAACATGATGTGGAATATCTTTTTGGCATAGCATCTACCAATCCCTTCCATGTTTTTTCCACAGGAAGAATTGTAAATCTGAAATGTATGCCTTTTATGGATTCACGGCTATGTCTTTAACTGGGGCTCTTCAGAAAAGTGAAGAAAAAAAGCAAACTAATGTAAATCTCAAGCAAATTCTAATTATTATTTCTTAAAAACAAGATTCTCCCTTTAAGCTCTCCTTTAAGGTGATACTGCTAATTTCCTTGGGTCATATCCCTCAGTTTTAGCCACTCTCCCTCAACTACATTAGGCAGTTTCCTGTATAAGCTACCCCAGATCCAGTGTCATGTTTCGGGACTGTTTACAGAAACAGATAAAGAAAACACTCTTCTCCATTCTTTTACCCATATGGCATAGACATGACAAGAATGAAAGTTACAGGTCCCACGGGCAGAGAACAGAGAGAATGATTTATGGTGGTCAAAGTATGGGATGGTGCAGAAAGATAAGTGAATAAAGCAATCTTTTACATGAACCTTGTTCTCAAGGATGATTAAAAATAAACAGCTAATCTTTCCTCTCTGTTTAAGTGAAAGACTGACATGTGGGTGGACAAGGGAGACCATTGCTTCTCATAAAGACTTTTGAAATCAAATCAGTCAAAACAAATATTTGTTGAATATTTACTATGTACAAGGCTATTCATGATTTTACCTTCTGTTCTTGAACTTGTTCAGCTTTATCTAATCTGCAGCTGATTTTTGCCTCTTTCTTATCCTTCCCAGATCATCTAACCTAGGATCTGGCTCATACTCCTATTTTTCTGTTTTATTCTAAGCTAATTTAACATTATGTTTAACATCTATTGTTAGTGGTAGAAGCTTTTTTCCCCATACATGTGTACAGTGATCATAGTTGGGGGCACATATTTACCATTTTATACACTATGATTCCTTGAAAATTACTTTCACCAGAAAACTGACTTTGTGTGGGTCAAGGCATCATACAAACCCGAAGGAGCATGTGACTGATCATCCCATGTTTTCTCAAAAATGCCGGTAACTTCACAACTTTAAAAGTTGTCAGTGTGTGTGTGTGTGTGGCGGGGGGGTTGTTTGTTTATACTACATGAGATCAAACCCAGGACCTCACACATACTAGGCGAGTGTTCTACCACTGAGCTACATTCCTAATCACCTCACCACACTTTTTTTTAATGCTGAGACAGGGTCTCCCTAAGTTGCCCAGGCTGACCTTGAACTTAAAATCCTCCTGCCTCACCCTCCCACGTACCTGGGGATTACAGGCATCGAATTTATTCCTTGCTTTTCTAGATGTTATTCTTTCTTGGAAGCTGACTGTACTCCTTTTTTAACCTGTATATGAAAAATCCAGCTTATGGCTAGTGTTATTAGGGATTTGTCCAAGAAGAATAGACAACTTCATAAAAGAAAAGATAAATTCCATTGAGTGTTAGTATGTATATATTAAATATATTACATGGTCTGCATTATCTAAAATATAAATAGGTAATAAGCAATCAAAAGCAAAAATTAACAACAATTTGTTAGAAATTTAGGAAATAAAATATACCAAAATGGCAGGCAATGGAACTACAGGGCCAGGGCAGGAAGTGACAAGGACCAGGGATGGGCAAAAGAACCAATGCAGGACCCAGGCACTTTCTCCTTCTGAGTCTGATATGACTCACTGAGAAGATTAAGATGGTACATGTGAAGTGTTTGGAAGAATCTCCGGCATACAGTAAGTGTCCAAAAGAGGTGGTTGTTGCTATTGGGTTTGGGGTACTTAATAAGTGCCTAGGAGGTTCTGGGACTACAACAGGGGACAAGTGGGCTGGAGACTGGCACTCATGGAGCAAAACAAACTTTAAACAAAAACAAATAAGCAAATTAAATCTGATTAAATTCTGACAGGTTGTAGCAGGTATTCTTTTTAATAGTATTCCCAGGGAAGGGACACTAACTCTGATTTGGGTACCTCAGCTGAGAAGATTTCTTTCACTAAGATCTCTTGCATTCCTTATCCAAAGAAAACATGTTCTTCTTCCCCTTCTTAAGTTATAGTATCAAAATTACTCATGAACTCTATTCACTTGCAATTCTATATAAGCCAAACTCAGGTCCTGGTTGTTCTTACATTTTCTAACTGGTGATTAAGTGTCATGATTTTTGGTATGAGATGGATTTGGGTTAAAGTTCCTCTCACTAGCTGGGCACATCTGGCCATTTTCTTCAACTGTAAAAATATAAAAAATTAAAATCAACTATTCTATGGAGATGTAGAGATAAATGGGATAACTTAAGTCCTTACCACAGTTACTGACACAGGCCAAATGCTCAGTCTGGATTATTTATAATAAAGATAATTAGAACTTTATTTATTTAGAACTTTTGCAAGTTTATTATTGAAAAATGGTGGGCAAATCACCCTTTGTGTGGTCCTTCTTGACTACATGTGTCTTACCTTCATCAATCCAAACTCCTTCCAAAAGGAAAAGAGATCAGAAATCATAAGGAGCTTACTTGAAGAACTTCATTCGTAAATACCTTGAGGAGCTACATAGAACCCATCTGGTCTGTTTCCTTTATGTGGATATGGTCTCCTCAGTATCAACAAGCCATTGCTGAACACTGGGACAGCCCATGCTAAAGTTTCCAAAGTAAAGTTGCCACAAAGCAAGGGAAAGGCATCAGTCTTCTACCAACTCCCTTCATGGGGAAGACAGTTCAGTTTCTTCCAGCTTTGTTAGCATAATGACTTTCCTCTTATCCTAAAACTGAAATAGAATAACCTTTTGCAAAAAACAAAAAAACAAAAAAAAAAACCCTGGCAATTGTCACTCTGAGGCATTCAAATTCAAAACCAGCATTCACTTTTGCCCTACTACATCACAGTGCCCATAGCCTTCACACCTCTTTTACAATGCATATAGGTTTACCCTGAAACAGATCCAGAGTGTTCACAATGACCATCAAATAAACTTTTATAGAGTGATTGAAATACTATTCCTTATTATATGAGAATCCTACTTTGCTGTTACAAGTTTACCAAGTCTCCACACACACATAGGCCCTGGGTATGACTTAACACCCTCACCTGTAAGTGTCAATATTTAGCTCTCTGAGGTTATCAAGGCTCTCAGGTGACAGTTTTCTCACTCAAACTTCCCATTCTGTGGATCATGGCAGCTGTCATATTCTTCCTCCACAGATAGAAAAAAACAAAATTGTGAAAGCTTTAGAGAATTTCCAAAAGCCATTATCAATAATATTTATTATTTCCAAGTCACTCATTAGCAGACCATCTGAAATTGTTTGGATTGGAAAGTTCCCCTCATTTTGATAAAATAAGAAGTAAATGTTTTCAAGCAATTTTCAATTGGAATAGGCAAGCAAGAAAACGTACAGCGTGCACACCAGAATAAAACCCAAGATTGTTGGCTTATCAGGTTTGCACATCTCATTTCATTAAAACATGAAAACAAAGAAGCCTGGATCATAGGGGAAATCCTTTCTGGGTGTTACTTTCTCCAAGCACAAAATCTGTCTCCTTTCTAGAGAGTCCCACCCTTTGAGCCTAGCTTACTATTTCATAAATTTGTGTTTCTGATTACAAGGGCAGCTAGGTGTGGCACTGCCACACCTGCAAGCAAGCTCATTGCCATGTCTGGAAGTCCCCTTTAAACCCATGCCCTTTTGCCTGTTGGCGAGAAAGGGTAGATGTTTGTTCAATCTACCAGTATAGAACATGCAATCTTGCCCAGAGAAGTCTGATGTTAAAAAAAGAGACTTGTTCTTTTACAACATAATGATCATTTTCTAAATACTATAGAACAGGGATCCGCAGACCACAGCCTGTCATCTGTTTTTATAAATAAAGTTTTATTGGAACACAGTCACACCCATTCATTTACAAAGTGTCTATGATTTTCATGCCTCATGGCATTTGATGTAAAACCCATAAAACTTAAAATATTTACTCTGGGCTTTTACACAAAAAGTTTGCTTACTCCTGCTATGTAACATGGTCCCAATGTCCAAGGTAGAATAACATTCTGGTTTAAAGTACAGGTTCTGAGCCAGAATTCTGTATCTACAGCCTGGTCCTGCTGCCATGTATCTGAAATCTTGATCCAGGAATTTATCTTCTCTGCACCTCAGTGTCCTCATCTAGAAAACAGGAAGATTAGTAACATCTACCTCAGAGAATTGTTGTAAAGATTAACTGAGATAAAACATTTAAAAGGGTTAAAGTATTGCCTGCCATGAAACACCATTATTAGTATCACATTGGCAATAGCTGTATAAACTGAACTGAAACAGAAAAGCGTCAACTGAGCTTCAAATAGCACTTAAACATTCTTGTAAGAATTTCCAAGATTCATTGCTGTGTTATACAAAGGAGATTCTCAGCTTATTTCCAGTGACGAGCAATAGGCTGACATAAATGACAGCTTAAGAACACAGCCATTTTATATCCTTCCTTCATTCTATCCCTAAACCATTGCTTTTGATTTCAATAGCTTATGTCTACATATGTCATGCATTAGTCTGTTCTCAGACATTCAGACTTCAAATTATTTGATCTTCAAACTTGTCATTCTTCATGTTTTTCTTCCTCATCTCATCTCCCATGGATTTTTTTTTTTAACTCCCAGAACTCGTTCCTTAATACTGATTTTATAGCATTCAAATTCTAGAGATTCTGGAGAGTGCAGGAGAATAGAACCCAACACTTCTTCTTATGATGACATGCACATGTTAATGCACTAAAAATTCAAGTGAACATATTTAAAAAGTAGGTGAACCTGCACAGAATTTTATTTCATAAGGCTGGGATGTGCCTAGCAAACTGCATTAGTAGGAAGCAATGCAACTGATTCTGACACTAAGTCATATGTAGATCACACTTTGAGAAACACTGCCTTACTCTCCCTCTTTCCTACATTATCAAGACAGAAAATATTTGAAGTCAGTACCTGCATCACCAGTGTTCCCTTTCTCCATGAAAAACTGGCATACATATTTAGGGTTGAGGAGGTGGGAGTGGGGTTGATACTTTCATGGACCTACATTATTCCCAAATGTATAGCATTAATGTACTTACTTCAAGGAAACAGAATTTTATGCCTGCATATAGTAACAGTATAGATTTTCTGAGATGCATAATGATGCATACCATGTACCAGAGAGTGAAATTAAGTTCATAAGACTTTTCAGCTGCATTTGATACTTTGGAACAGGAGGGTCCTTACAGATCAATTTAAACTATCTGGTTGAACTATCTGCGTTAGTAATTTCAGGGTATTTTTCCTGACTTTGCCAGTTTCAATCTGTAAGTGCAAGTTTGAGAAAACCATCTCAAGTAAAGGCTGGTTTTGAAAATCATTCAGTTCACCTCCCCCTTCTCAGCAATGTAATGAATTATTAGTAATATGCTGAAGGCATATGGCTCTGCCAAGATTTACTTCCTGTTTCTACTTGGGTTGGTTTAGTATTATTTTCCAATGTTCCAAAATTGCATGTCAGAATTTATTTGAAAACATAATAATTTGGGAATGGATATCTTGCTAATTAGAGCATCTGTCTCTAGCTACAGCTCTTTTCTTCTCTTTGCAACATCCTGATTTATAATGATCATCTCACCTTTGCAGATATTGCACAGTATTTAGGAATAATGCTGAACCCCATTCTGTCTCTGGAATAACAAACTCATTGTGGGTTATGCTACTATGCTGCTACCTAAGAATTATCTCTAGGCTTTGTTCCCTATTGGTTTGGTTTGTTGCCAAAGTTGTGATTTATGTTCACTTGCTTCTAGAGTATATTATTGCAATGTTTTCATATACAGACTAACTGATTAGATTTTGCACAGAAAAAAAATTGAACACACTTCACTTAATCATGTGTGTTACACATAATTCCCTGTTTCTTTAGCTTTTCTCATAGTTTTCTTTTCTGAAGTGTGGTATGGAATCTACATCACCAAAGTAATGTACAATGACAATCTGAATTGATGAATTTGAGCCTTATAAATCCTATGTTTCTGGAATTAGAAGTATACCTTATATCTGATATAGCAAATATCTGCTAATATTTGGTAGATGGAAGTTTTATCTAAATAACTGTATGAACCAGAACTGATTTTGTTTCTGCTTATCTTATCTTTTCTATATCATTTAGGTTTCAACATGACCTATATGTACAATCTTGTCCTTATGGAGTTGGGGCCCTGTAGACTGCCTGGCATGAAGGAAACATGGTCCTGGAGAAGGAAGGGATTTCTTATATAACCTAACATTTATTTTTCATGCAACAAACTTATTCAGCATCCCTAGTTGGTAAGCATTCAAATTCCCGCTTTCCACCTGATCACTTTCAACAATGAGAAGTTCAATACAATAAAAGGCAGCTGATATCATAGTTGAATATTTCTAATTGCTAAATAGAAATTTAATTCTTCCTTTTCAATAGGGGCCCAAGTCTTCAGTGTAGTAATCTCCACTCAAAGGTCTAATTTTTTTCTCTTTTCTGAAGCAATTTCTATGGACTGAATATTTGTATCCCCTCCCTCAAAATTCATGTATTGAAACCTTAATCCCCAGTGTGATGGTATTTATAGATTATGCCATTTAGGAGGTAATTAAATGATGAAGGCAGAGTCCTTATGATGAGATTGGTGCCCTTATAAGAGGAGACTGAGAGAGAACTTCCTGTTTGTCTCCCCCTGGCTGGTTCCGTTCTCCCTACTCCCCAAATGAGAATACAAGAAGGGGACCTTCACCAAAATCTTAACCATGCTGGCAACCTACTCTTAAACTTCCAACCTTCAGAACTGTGAGAAATAAACATTTGTCATTTAAACCACTCACTCTATAGTATTTTTGTTGTAGCCACTAGAACTAAGATAGCACCTCCAAAAGAATTTCACATAGCAACCATTTACAAAACAGACACACAATTAAATTTCTCTTAAAGCTTTTCTCCAGACTAAACAAGCTCAATTTCTTCTGGCTGTTTTTCATATTCCTAGTTTTCAGATATTTCACTTTCCATTCAATTGTTCAGGAATCACTTCATGTTGTCAATTTACTTCCCTACAATCAAGCAGTTCATGGACAACTTAATATTTCCTAACTTGTATTGTAATATACATACATAGGCTGAATCTTCCTAGATAAAAATCTTAGATACTAAGAAATCCTTTGAAAATACCAATGCAGAGAAAAAACTTACCAGATAAAGCACACTGCACAAGTCCATGAGAGAAGAAAAAATTAAATATAGTCACATTGACTCATGACTCAAGGGTCTTATTATTGTCTAAAAGAATGGGCACATGTTTTATTTTAAAGTTCAAAAGAATACAATCCAAGCAATAGTAATATTCAAAAGGGGGTATTACTATTACAGGTTATTGATTTTGATTATTTGAAATTTCTAATTTGTTCTACATTGAGCTAGCAGGGTTATACACATTCTTTTAAAAATATTCTTGAATTGATTTGCCAATCAATTATTTTGGTAGCGACAACTTCCAAAAGTTGAACCTCTGGGTAGTAAAAAATAAATGGAAATTATATACTAAAATCTTTTGTATAAAACAATTACAGTTATATGATTGAGGCAGAATCATGAAAAATTATCTATGATCTTCAAGTAAAGGCAAGAATTTTGAACAAAGAATTCATCTGAAACATTCAGGCAAAGCACTGCCTCTGGGTATATTGTTTGAAATCCATTTCTTTTGGAACCTTGATGTGGAAGATACATGTACAGTAATGTTAGCCTACAGTAACACACAACAGAAAATGTATTATTAAACTTTGAATACTTATAAGCATCCTTAGACAAAAATGCCCAAAGTAGCTGCCTGAATTGAGACATCTGGAAAATGAAGGCATTATGTGTTGACCTGGGATAATTTG
This sequence comes from Glaucomys volans, assembly GCA_020662805.1. Lineage (NCBI taxonomy): Eukaryota > Metazoa > Chordata > Mammalia > Rodentia > Sciuridae > Glaucomys > Glaucomys volans. The sequence goes on from JAJEJO010000486.1 coordinate 20,150, forward strand.
CTATGATGCTGGTGATTTTCTATTCATTTTCTTCAGTACTTTTCAAAAGACTATTGTATTTAAAAACCAAATTGCTGGCACCATGCAATTTGAAAAAAAAAATACATCAAGTACACAAATTACTGGAGAAAAATACTGCCCGTACTTTCCAACCAAGTTAGATCCACAGAAAATGTCATGTCAAAATCCTGCAGGGTCATCCTTTATACATTTATGGATGAATTTATTACCTTATTACCCAGACTATCCCCATTATAGAGCAAAAGCTGCCTGTGTAATGGAAGCTTATGCAAACATTGATTTCTTGTGGTTAACTTCCAAACGTCTCCCGGTTATTCTCGTGCACTCTCAGAGTTTATCTCTTCACCCAGCAGCAGACAAGTGAGTTAATATACAGTGCATGTGTGTCCATTTCCGTTGACACAATGCGCGGGCTATCAGTCGCTATTAATTCCAGGAGAGTAAGGGCAGGGCAGAGGGCAGGCAAAGAGGAATTTCAAGGAAACAGTAAAAAGAATACGCACTGTCGGATCTCTTTTTGTCGAACAGTTCAGTTGTGCTCCACTGATCTTTTAAAGTCTGTGTTTGCACTACCTTCAATTACTTGCTGAAAGCAGCCCAGATTGGCTGTACATGTCATTGTTTGTACAGCACAGAAACATGAATTAAATCTGTCAGTCTTTTGATCTGCATGCCAAGTCAACAGTGTACTCATTGTAAGTACTTATCAAAAAAAGGAAAAAGAAAAAAAAGAAAGAAAGAAAGAAAAAAGAAGAAAAGCCTCTGTTCTAACACGAAGAAGACAGGGAACAATTTTTGCCCTTTTGCCTATTTTTTTTTTAATCACACCTCCTGTAATATTCTTCTCTAAAGTGACATTTATTTGTCAATAGAAAAAAAATCTTGTCAGAGGCAGTTCTTAATGATAGATTTTGAGGTCTGTGGAGGCTATGTTACCTTTCTCCATTTAGTGCGTAACCACATGAGTAATAGAGAAAGGTAAACAGTGACGCATGAAAAATACTGTTTTGCAATACTTCTGGTACAGTGTGAAATTCCTTCCTTCAGAACTTTTTATACAATCCAATATTCTGGAAGTAGACAGAACATGAAACAATCTTCTAGGAAGAAAACAGGAGACACTGAACTTCATTCAAGCTGAAGTTCAACCTTTAAGAAATAAAGTCTATGGAAAACTTGAGTTGGCACTTTGGCACTCTTCATTTTGTTTAATCACCAAAAATAATTATCTTTATCATGTAAAATGTTTCAAAAAAGAGAGAGATTCTTTCCAAACATGTCTTTGAGATTAAAAATAAAATAAAATTAAGACTAGGACTAAAAGCTCTCTGACTTTTTAACTTAGTTTATTATAAGGTGAGCATTTTAAAAAAGAAAAAAATGTTCGAAAATTTGCATTTACATAGTCACAAAAAAATGGAAGGAGATAGACAGCACTGATGGTTGAGCAATTCTCAAATCTCAGCTTATAAACTGTTTCTGGTAATCTAATAAATTGAAGATTGTGCCTATGCAGCCATTTAATATGAAAAAGGATGAGGAAAGTTCCAAAAGAAGATAGTGTAGAGTAGAGAAAAGATCTCAGTAATAATTCATATCTTCAAACTCTAAATAACAGAGGAGGCTCTTTGTGATTAGAATCATTTCTGAATAAATAATCAATGCTTATCCCCACGAAACAAATTGGAGGCAACCAATCAGGACCCAGCCTGGAGAGTTAAGGAATTTCTCTCTGGAGTTTGGGGTCAGCATCTTTAATGAAAGCTACATTTATTTTATTTTAAGAGCTTGAAAGAACTCCCCCATGTGACCAACAATTAATCTAAACCAATGATGTGCTGAAAAATCACTCTGACCATAATTGGAAGTCACTACAAGAAATTGCCTCTTTTAGACCAAGAAGAGAACAAAGATGCTACTGAATATGTTGTCTTGGGTCTTTTTGTCTGGCTGACCTTACTGTAGATGAAAAATCGGTGACAGCTGTAGCTGTGAAAGGCACAAAGATCTCTCTCAGTATTCTGTATAACACACACACTCCCAGCTCGCCTTTCTTTGTTTCCAGAGGCATTTTATTCTCGAGTTTCAAAGCTGAGAGAGAAGAAAAAAGTGCCAATTGGAAGTCAAAAACAAAACAATGAGGAGATATTCTTTAATAGATTCATCTACATGGCTTTGTTAGCAATCTGTGAATCAGACTTCCATTTCTTTCCATCTCTTAAATGAAGTACATATGAGTCACACGAAGACAGAATCTCTGAATAGCAAATTGTCATAGGAAGGCCAATAGTTGTTGGTCCCCAGTTTTAGCAAATAAAGTTTGCAAGGATCAAGGGAAGAGTTGCAGGTTTTATTGAGGCTGGTTCTGGTGCCAGCTTCCAATGTTTGATTATGTATATTAGCTAAATATTTCATTCCTCCAAAATGGGGTAGAAATCCCATGAGAGCATACTTTTAAACATATTTCCAGTATTTCCTGCTTTCAAACAGGCCAAAAGTATGGTTAAATGTATTGTCTCCAAATCTCTCTGTCCCTCTCTTTTTCTGTCTCTCTTGCATTTCCTTTCACAAGTTCTTGCCAGTACTTAAGGCACCATGAATCTGAAAAACAGTCTTCTGTTTTTAATCATAAATGCCTCCTTTTGAACTTACCTGCTGAACATCACATTCTGAATTCCCTCACACAGGAACAGGAAGTATTATGGGTAGTCAATCGGACTGGTACTTGGGGCATGTAAAATCTCATGACTAATAATAAATTCGTTATTTTACTAACAACTGCTTAGTGAATTAATAGCAATAAGTTAAAGGTGTCCTTTTAAAAAACTATACTGCACTTTAAAAATAAAACTATAAAATCAGGGAACTTCAAGTCCAAACATGAAGGTGATGCTATTTTCCGTGCCCCACGGAAATGTGGAAAACAGAACAGAGAGATCCTCCCACATAAGTAACTTAGAAAATCTGACTTTTAGTTAAGACTTAGTTGCCAAGTTTGAGGTACTGTTCTCTAGGCTTCATACTCAGCATCAGTAACTGATTTAGTACCAGCCAAGATTCTGGGAAACCTTACTGTAGTGTCCCATGCTAAAAGATTTAGGTAGATTGAGGCCCTATAGCTTAGTAGTTATAAATTTGGAATTTGGTGCCAGAAAGACCTGAGTTGACATTCCAGTTCTGTCATTTACTGGCTGTGTGGCCTTAGGCAAATTACTTTACTCTCTGAACCTGTGTACTCAACCATTAGAAGTGGAAAATAAGAGCTTTACAAGTTTGCACAAGAGAGCTTTTGCGTTTGCCAGCAGGATTAAGAGAGAAAATTCCTATAAAGCACTGGCAGGTAGTATGTGCTCAACTGAGGGCAGCAACTGTTTATTTTATTATTGTTGAATTAAAAACTCTATCAGCTGTCAGTTATCCCCCAGGGAATTTGGTTCATTGATTTATCACAGAGTAGTTAGTCCTTCACACTCACTGAAATCTCCAGTGGTTTCTAGGAGGGAACATGAAACAGAGGGAGGCAGGAAGAACAACCAGTGAGAAGAAGTAGAGTAGGAGGGAAAGTTCTGCTAACCAATGAATCCCATGTTGACTTTGAAGTTCTCTGCCAAGGGGATACCATAAACCTCCAGCTATTGAATTCTTTTTAAAAAAAAAAATAATAATTTTGTAGTTGTAGATGGACAGAATACCTTTATTATATTTTTACTTTTATGTGGTGCTGAGGATTGAACCCAATGCCTCACACTTGCTAGACAAGGGCTCTGCCCCTGAACTACAGCCCCAGTCCCAGCTACTGAATTCTAAGCTGAGAGGAAACAACAGGAGCCCCTGGTCACTCCAGAGATGCTGAAAAAGACTGGTGAAGTTCTACTTGCTTTATACAACAATAGTGAGGAAACTACACATGGGCAAAGTCTCAGTCACATGAATATTAGGCAGAGAGTTGGATGGAACCAGTAAGCGAGGGGCAACCTAAAGACCCTCTTTGGGAAGAAGCCTAGGCTTCTGCCCTTGAATGCCACTCCTGAAAGCAGAGCTCCCAAGTCTCAGGAACATATTATATGTACACACACATTCACACTCGCACATGTGCACACACACTTACAAACACAAATACTCTTCTTATTTCAGAAATGGTTTGGTACAACATTTTATTTACCTAATAGAAAGCTTAATACCTAAAACTCAGGGTTTGACACCAAACTAGTTCTTAGAGGACAAAAACTTCGTATGGGTAGTTAGAAACACTCTACAATACCTAGTAGCTCACTATATGGATTTTCAGTAGAAATAATTATGATCAGTGAATGTCAAACCCACACAAAGCAAAAATTTCACAATTAGTTGTTAAAGTGGGGGAAAAAAAGGACAAACAACTTCAGTATCTTTTACTACATCTAAACCATTGGCAGTTCTATTTTCTCTACTCCAAAATTCGAGTTATCACCATGTTTACTGTTTTACTGACTTCACAGCCCTCAGTGCTATCTGACGCTATCTTGGTCATTTCTTTGTCTACTTGTTAATGCCTGCCTCCTGAGTCTAAAGTAAAAGCTCTCTGAGAACAGAGACTTGCTACATTTACCTCTGAGAACACTGACACTTAGTTCTGCAAAACAAGCATGTGTTGAGTGCTTGCCATGGACAAATACAATGATAAGCTCTTTCCAGGAATGCTATTATTTGAATGTCCCAAAATTTTTGAGATGGGTACAATTAGTATCCCTGTGTATCTAGGAAGAATATGAGACAGATGGGTTAAGTAACTTTCTCAATCAAACAGCAAGTAGATGATAGCACCTGTATTTAAAAAAAAAATAAAATTGAGTCTATTAAGGCATAACTTACCTACAGTAAAAGGTTCCCATTTTAGTGTGGAGATCAATGGGGTTTGACAAATTTATATACCTGTGTAGCCACCACCACCATTAAGACACAGAATATTTCCATCATCACAATAGATTCTCTAGTGCCTTTTCTACAGTAACCCCACTGAGACTGGCCACTGGCAACCAATGGTCCACTTTATACACTTTAGACTTCTTTATGAAATCTGTATTGAAAGCTGCATTAGAAACCACACTTAGCTACTTTGTCTCTGAAACCATTTCTGGAGTTGTCATGTTCTTTGATACACAGACAGGTGACATTCAAATAAATCAAAATATGCCCACCATCGTTTATTGAAGAAAAAAAAATTCAAATTTGAGATAAACTGATTCAAATTCTGGATTTTTCTCTTGCTAGGCTTTATGACTTTGGATGAGTTTTTCACATGCCAAGTCTGTTCCCTGATCCACATACAACAGAGATATTTATAAGCAATTGTAGAGACAGTAAAAACATTATGAAAGGTCACGTAATTAACATACAGACCAAGTTGCCTGCACTTAACAGACCATTGATAACCATTGCACACTTAACTATTTCTCTTCCAGACACAAGGTCACATGTGCTGAGAAGTGTTTTTTTTTCAACGTACCACAATTGCCTATGGAAACTCACAGGCATCTCTGTGAAGGAGATGAATAAATTATTACTCAGATCCTTTAAATGGAGAACCTAAAGCAAAGAACCCTCAAAGTGAATTTGCATGGGTTGCAAAATAAGCCACTGGCAGAGTTAGGTCAAACTCAAAGATTGTTTCCAAAGAGACCCAAAGTAATTATGTCCATTTTTCATTGCCACTACATTCCTGCTCAGCTGGTAGGAGGAAGGCTGCCATAATTACTTTGATAGGTGGGGAATCTAAAAGGTGGGTGGGTTAAATGACTATAATGGCTCGGATATGAGGTGTCTCCAAAAGCTCATGTAAAGGCAGGGATACCGAAGGTGAAATGCTTAGATTTTTGAGAGCTGTAACGACATCAGTTGATACTAGCTTGAATGAACTTACTGAATAATAAGCATAGGCAGGTCAGGCATGGCTAGAGAAGGTGGATCACTGAGCATTCCCTAGAGAGAGAGGTGCATATTTTCTACGATCTCTTCCCTTTTCCCTCTGTCTCTTCTTCCTGGTCCCCATGAGCAGAACAGCTTTGCTCCACTATACCCTTCCACCATGATGTTCTGCCTCACCTTTGGCCCAGAACAATGGAATCAGCCAACCGTGGACTACTCTGAAACTATGATCCAAAATAAACTTTCCCTTCTCTAAGTTGTTCTTGTCAAATGTTTTGGTCCCAGCAAAGAAGAACTGACTAACACAAGGACCTGTAAAATTTATTAATGTTAAATAATAACAGAGCAAGGACTAAAGTCTTAGCCTCTGGATTTACCATTTTCTTAACACTGAGCTTGCCCATCTCACAAACTTTAAAGTTGAAGCTTTATAAAAATGAATTGCTGATCAGCATACTCAAGAAAAATGGAAAGAATAACAAGACAGAAGGGAAGTGGAAAGAACTCTTAAGAAATTTGACGGAATAAAGATAAACACTGAAAATGGTAGAAGTTGTGAATATGGCCCATATGTTCTTCTGGAGCCTGAAATTACCCAGACAAATAGGTGGGAATACATGGCTGCTAGACAGACAATGTACCAGAAATATCCGTTTAGAGATGTAGTAATCAAAGTGTTATCAAGAAATGTGTCTTCAAGATCAAGGAGAATATGCTGTCCTCATGATGACTCAGAAATTTCAAAATTTCTGGTTTGTGGCTGCATAAAATCAGTTATTGGCTTGAACCAGAAAAGAGAAGACAGACTTGTGATTCAGAAAAAAAAAAAAAAAACTACTCCTTTTTAGCTAGCTCCTTGCAAAAGAATGTTATGATAGTTGGTGAAGAAGCACTTTCTAAAATAAGAATATCTGTTTTGGGTACAGAACAATTCTTAATATTTCCAAGTTTTAAAAGCAGTAGTTTCCAGCACTGTTTAAAAATTAATAGAGTATGATGTTCCAGAATTCTCATGCCCTTTTCTGAAGACAGAGTGGAGAGGAGGATTTTGCTGATATTAAGTCACAATCTATATAAGGCATATCTCTTGAATATGTGCTGGCACTGACTTCATTCCACTTCCTACAAGCTAACCTACTTTTTTTTTTCTCTTTAAGATATAGCAAAATGAAGACTATACCTTCATTATTTTGATGGAGATATAGAACTTCAGTTTTTAGAGATACTTTATGAGTATTTCTAAGGAGAGCTTATTCCCAGAAGAGCTTAATGAACACCAGCGTTGCTCCTGCGTCAAGGGCAATTTAAGAACAGCCCTGCCTACAGGCAGAATGACAAATCTTAGTGCGAGGTGTTTGAATTATGCTGGAATTCAGATCATGTAATGACACACAATAGCATTTCACTTCAGTTCTTCCCTAGCCTGCCTCTTAAGTCATTGAAAGAGCAAAACAACATTCTATGTTTCTACATGCTTGAAATACGTGGGATGTATGTGTACATGACGATAGGGTTGGAGAGAGAATGTCTTCACTCCTTATGGAAGTGACACTCTCAGAATTCAAGCTTCCAAGCTCAGTTTTACCAATTGATCTAAAACAGAGTAGATAGCTGGAAAAAGATAGACACTTAACAAAAATGAAAAATTGGTGAAAATAATCACCAATATCTTTTTATGGGAGGGACCACAGTTGCCCTCCTTCTCCAATGTGTGACTTTGTAATGACTCTAATGTGTGCTCAATTTTCCCCATTCTAGCCATCATATCCACGCTCCTCCACCTACCCAAGAGCCATATGCCAGAACTTTCTTGAGCACTTGTCAAAATATTGAACTAAAGCCCTTTCCCATTTGAGATAAAATGGCATGTGATTGCAAATATATCTAGTTTGGCTCTCATAGCATCACTTCAGATATGCACTAGTACTAACCATTAAAAGCAAAGAATGCTCACACACCAATCAGACTTATATATTTTTTAAGAACTGGAAGATCTGAAAATGTTTGGCTCACCATTTTGCAAGGCAAGGCAACAGTCTGCAAGAATAAAGCCAGGATGCCTCCTTTAGACATGGCTATTGCAGATTACCAAATTCCCAGCTGGCTCACTCCACCTGGTCTACCATTTATTTTGAGGTGTGTTGTGTGGTTGGGGACTTTCTTTCAATGTAATCCAAAAGAACGGAGCAAGTGATTCTTCATTCAGAAGCATAGAGGGGAGTTAAGAGACCTGGGCAGGGAGAAGGGGAACCTCTGTGGCTCCTAGGTATGTCATTGTTGGCAGTACACAGATAGCCAAAACTAAGTCCCCAGGATTTAGAGAATATTATTTGAGTTGTTATTTTATCTTAGAGAAAAAATAAAAATTCAAAGAACAAAAGGAATTCAAGACCATCACCCAAACAACTCAATGTTGTCTTTTTAACTGTGTTATTTTGAGTGTCCATTCATGGGAACATTCAATGATGATCTATTTACGGGGATGTTCTAGAACTGACTGTGCTAGTTAACATTTTACATGTTCCCCTTACATTGCACCAGCAATATACATTCTTCCCCCCACTCTTTTTTCTTTTCTCCACCCAGTACCCGAGGTAACCATACAAACATATGACAACATCTACAAACATACAGAAGAATTTTTTTTTAGGAGAAAATAGGGTCATTCTATTTCTCTGCAACATAAAAATACAACATAGGTAACAGGAGGTTTATGTCATTTAAAAGTCCTTTGACAAATTTTCACAGTCCAAGGAAGACTTTCTTCTCTTAGTAGCTTTTCTGTCTCTACCTCTACCTTAGGCTGCCCCTAAGCAAAGCACCGGAGTTGGACTCACCTTGGACATTGCTCACTGGGAAAGCCATCTTGTTAAAAGCCTGGGTTTGGGCATCAGACTGACCTAACTTTGAATCCTTCCTTTGTCATTTGCTGGCTCTGTCCCACTTGGATGCAGTGTCATTTAATCCAATAAGCCAACCAGAAACAAGGCACAGCAAACAAGGGCTCCTCAAGCTTATGCAAGTCCACCTTCAATTAACTTTTCCAGAAATTAGCCAAAGGAAACTCTGAAAATAATCTCATATTTTAATTCTAGCATATATATGAATGTATTGTGTTATTTTTATTTTGAATTACATATGGAGGAGGGTACAGTGATCTTTTTGATACTTAGCTATTCTAAAAATCTTAGTCATGATCTGTGTGTTTGTGTGTGTGTGTGTGTATGTGTGTGTGTGTTTAAATCTCCAAATGAAGCTAATAGTACATGGGCTCCTGGAGCTATTTTCAAAACCTGCGGCAGACAAACATGCAAACTGTTGTGCTCCATACTGGCAGAGGAGGTGTCCATAGTAGTTGCCTTAATGCAGCATGTGCTGCCTTCCCATTTCTGCACTTTCCCCCCATCACAGCCTCCAAGGTTTGGCCTCTTGAACCTCTCCTGACCTCTCCTTCCCTTCTCTTCAATTCCTTCCTGTAAGCTTAGTATTTCCTTCACTTACTTCCGCCATAAGTTTGAAAGCTCCTTGAAGGCAAGAATTTGGTTGCTCTGTCCCACAGTGCTGTCCCCCAAGGGTTTCTGGAATTGAAAACCAGGTGAATGGAAGGGACAAGAGAAAGGGAAGCCTCCAGGTCTCAGGGTTGAACGTGGGTGCTGTCTCAAACGTCAGCCACTTTCTGGCTTCCGGTCCTTCCCTTTTCCCCTTGGTTGCCTCTATTTTCCCTGCTTGTAGGTGGTCTATGGATTTTGAGATCAGTGGAGCACATGGGCAAAATGCCTCATTAGTACTTTTTTTTTTCCTAGGGGCTCAAAAGTAGATGCCCTCAAGTGGCTCTTAAGACTATATGCACAGTCTTGGCTGTGGCAGCAGCCTGGCAGGAACCTGCACTCATTCGCTTTCTGGACTCTTGAGTATGCACAAAAATGAGGATATCCCTCCCAGCTGTTCCAACAGCCTTCATTTGGGGCTTTACCCTGTGTCCAAGTAGTACAAGCTGGATTTTTTTTTTTTTTCAGAGAGGCCAAAATATATTCTTTACACACTGTTTAAGGTACAGCCTTGAATATTCAATCCAGTGTTTTTATAGCTTTCTAGTTGTCCAAAATAAAATTAAGTAGACATATAATGATAAAAGATATTTTAAGGGGAAAATATTCATTGCTGTAATTTGTCTCTTAAATAATAATAACAGATCAACTACAGTCTCTTTTATCAGAAATTTCAACTGTCTTCGTCTCCTCCATGACACAAGGCCCAAGACCTACATTATTGCATTAAGTTTGCAAAGCTATCGAGATGCCCTTGAGTAAGATTCATCATCTTGTCCTAAATTCTCCACACGCTCCACTAAAAGCCTAGTGGCAGACTGAAGGGATTGTCAGAAAGCATAAAAGACAAAATAAAAATTTTATGCTCTTTTAGGCAAGTGAAGATTTGCCCTGTGGCAATTTCTGATATTAACTCATTAATCCTCACAACCTATCCAGAGGATAGATTTCATGAAGGAGCAGCCCTTGTCATCTTATTCACTATCAAAACTTATACCAGAGAGCTGGCCCTTCCCCTAGGCTCGGTCTGAGCATCTCCTCAGAGTGCAAAAGAAATGGGAGATAGGAACAGATGGGATTCAGAAGCATCCCTGGAGTTCCCTTCATGTGTCATAGGGATAGTCAGTCACACAGGCCCTGCACTGGGTTTAACACTCTGAAGTCGCCATCTTGAAGTTCATAACCAATGTTGGTCAAGGGACCCTGCATTTTCCTGTCGCACATCATTGGGAGAAATGGGAGAAACACTGTTAGTAACACATCATTTGGACCTAGAAATGTCTTTGATGTCCTCACTGATGCCAATAATATAATAGTAAAGTCCACATTTTCTATCACTTCATCAGTATTCCAGGTTTTCTCTACTTGGTCAAATTTATATTGGTCTAGGTGATCACAATTCTATCTAAAACATAAGGCTAGATATCAATATTCCTACTAGAGTCCATTTATGCTACATTTACTTCATGTTATCTTGGTTTGAAATCCTGTTTACTTTATAGTGTGTTTAATTGTTGCCATATAATCCTATACCTTCTTTGCATGTGGCACCTCAACAATGTGCAATTTCTAATAGTCAGCATGAAATCATAACTTAGAAAAACATTGCTGAGCTAATTAGAGGGACTATCAAAATAAATCCAAATCTTTTCTGGGCCATCATCCATATCTGAATCATAATAAGTGTGAAAATGTTTACAAATCATTACAAATTTTCCACATAGTTTTGCTCAGTGTTAGGACCAGTCATGTTTTTGCAGTCATTTGAGTTGACATGTTGGATCATCTCCAGTGAGAATACTGATATTAGAGGCACTGAGCTTATTAGTGATTATAAAAATCAAAAGACAAAAATAAAATAGTCCTTAAAGTAGAAAATGTAAGTCATTCTTCATAGAACAAATTGAAGTCTCTCATAAACATGCTATATTATGTATCTAAAAAAAAAAACATTTCACTGAGGTTATAAAGGCAAGAATTGAAGGAAACTATCCAGGCCTTAAATGATTTCGTATATTCTGATGAAATTACATATTAAGAAAACCATAGTTGGAAGCCTAAAAATTATATAGGAGTGAAGTGGTTTGTTTTCTAGAGGAATTTTAAAATAAGCGTTTGCCTATTGTTCATTGTTTGCCAATGATTTCATTGTTTTCAAATCCCTAAAGTCTCTCCTGTAAGAAGCCAGATATTACATTTTAAAATTCAAGGAAGTAGGGTTTAGTTTTGCATTCTGATAAAAATGGTTTATATACACTTATATAAATGCTTACATAAACAAGTTTTAGGGAGACCACGAACCCCTAAAATTGCAGGTGAAATTTTAAGTGGAGGATCATTTGTAGCTTTCATCTGACTCTCAAAGAATTTGTGACTCTAAATACAAAACACCCCCTATACTACATTCTTCTAGGCTACTGGGTCACGACCATGAAACTCTTCAATGAGCTCAAAAGCCATGAAGTCTAAAATAAGTCAAATTTTTTATTCTAAAAATTCTCTGTGATTCAATGGTTTTATTGATTTGTTATGCTTTGGACTCATTTGGTTCTGCAATTATTTTTTTTCTGTTGGTGAGTTGTACATTCTCCATGGGGATACAATCTACCTTGCAGCCATAATTACTTGCATTTTATTACAGCTTAGGTAACTTTTATACTCTCATATATTCCTTGGTGTGATCCATAAATGCTTAGACGATGTCAGAATAGAGAACAGATATTTCCTTGATGGCAACAGAATAGAATTTCTAGCATGATGTTATAGTTTGGATGTGAGGTGTCCCCAAAAAGTTCACCTGTGAGACAATGCAAGAAAGTTCAGAGAAGAGATTGGGTTTTAAGACTCTTAACCCAGTCAATGATTTAATCCCTATCTGGGAATTAAACTGAGTGGTAACTGAAGTGGTAGGGTGTGGCTGGAGGAATTGGGAATTGAGGCATGGCTTTGGGTATATATCTGTATCTGACAAGTGGAGACTCTTTTCTACTTCCTGATCCAATGTGAACTGCTTCCCTCTACTACACACTCTGCCATGATGTTCAACTTCACCTCAAGCCCCAAGGCCTGGAGCCGACCTTCTATGTACTGAGACTTCTGAAACCATGAGCCCTCAAATAAACTTTCCCTCCTCTATAACTGTGCCAGTCAGCTGCTTTTAGCCACAACAGTGAAAAAGCTGACTAAAATAGCTGGCTAATATTTGTTAAATAATATGTGGGGAAATAAGAAGGATTACATGTAGATGACATTATGGTTTGACTAAAAGTAGAAACTATATTTTTGGCCAAAATGATTCAAGTGAATTTATTCCAATCTCATTTCTATTTTGCTTTATGAGACTTCTTTTCCAAAGAAGAAATTTCAGTTACATGATAACACAAAATAATGCCAATAATTTATCTTTGGTTTCAAATCTTCAAATACCATCTTCCAGATACAGAATTTTGAAATGTGCTATATAGCATTTTTACAAATTTTGTTTCTAAATACTGTCACTATTACTGTTTTAGCAATATGGAATGAGAAATATTTTTAAAGGTAGTAATGAAGCCCCAGAAATTTTTTTCCCATATTCAACTGGCCAATGGACACTTATTGAATAATAATAAGAGTAATAATATTGGCTACTCGCTGTACTCATGATCATAAACAAATGCTATGTGATTCATGAGGAAACTGAGGCTTAGTTTCAGTAATGGGTTAAATGTCACTAAGCAAGTGTCAGGGCAGGACTTGAATCCACGCCTGTAGATCAGCAAATTACATGCTCCAAATGCACCCTGTCTGTAAGCTTGAGTGGATGAAAAATAATTGGTTGATATTAAAACATACTGATAAAAAGTAATGTATATTCCTTTGGAAATACATGCCTCACTCACAAGAAAAACAACGATCAAAGAACCACATGATACCAAAGCAACACAAAATTAAGAACCATAGAATCTAAGAGAACTTTTAGAATCCCATGCCCTCAGGCAAAGTGGTTCAGGGAAGACATGTGGCCTATTTGCAGGAAATCAAGCAATTCGTCTACTCTCTGACCCTCAGGCTCCCCACCTTGCAAATGGTCTGGTGAACTGAATATTATCTTTTCTTTTTTTATCAAATTTTTAGACTTTTTTTAAACTGGCAAATAAAAATTGTATGTGGCTAAGTTGTAGAATATAATGTTTTGAAGTAAGTACGTATTGTGGAATGGCCAAATCAAACTAAAAAGCATATGTATTATCTCACATACTTATCATTTATTTGCAGTAAGAAGACTCAAAATCAACTTTCCTAGAAATATTCAAGGACATCTTACACTGCTATTAACTGTGGTCACTATGTTGTAGGATAGATCTCTTGAACTTATTCCTCATATCTACCTATAATAATATATCCTTTGACCTTCTCCCCACTCCTCTCCATCCACCATTCTACTGTCTACTTCTATGCATCCAACTTTGTTAGATTTCAAGTTTAAGTGAGATCATCTAGTCTCACTATGGCTTTCTGTGCCTGGTTTATTTCACTTAATTTTCTCCAGGTTCATTCGTATTATGACAAGTGACAGAATTTCTTTCCTTTTTAAGGCTGAATGGTATTCCATTGTATATGCCACATTTTCTTTATCCATTTATCCACTGATGGACACTTAAGTTACTTCTGTATCTTGATTGCAGTGAATAATGCTGAAAGAGATATGAAAGTACAGATATCTCTTTGGCATATTGATTTCATTTCCTTTGGATATACCCAATAGGATGATAGCTGGATCATATGGTAGTCCAACTTGAATTTTTTGAGGAAGCTCCGTACTGTTTTCCACAGTGTATGTACTTTTACATACTCATTGAGAGTGTGCACATCCTAACCAATTTCTCTCATTTTTAATAGCCATTTCAATAGACATGTAGTGATATCTTGTTGCTTTAGTTTTATTAAAACACTATGATTAGTGATATTGAACATTTTGGAGTTGAACAAATCTTAACTTCCCTTCCATGTCTTAAAAGTCTGGCAAGCCTTGTCAAGCAAAGGTTTCACAGCAATCTCATTTGAAGTCACATTTTTAGTCTTTAAATATGAAACAAAAATCCTCTATTTTGAGTGACAATTAAGTCCATATTCCTTGTATAATTTCATTTAAAAATTTTTTTGAAACATGGTGAGATGATTTCAATCCCGAGAAAAGTTAGTCCATGAAATAATACAACCAGGAAAAAAAAGATTGTACTCAAAGAAATGTGACTGATTTTCCTTCATGTCTGTAACACTGTTTGGTCTAGCTCTGATTTTTCTGATCAATTGTTGGCTGATGTTGCTGTATTGCATAATGTAGATCTTTAAAATATGTTATTTCTAACACTGAGAGTTTCCCTGCCAATTACTTCATGATTTTTGAATTTTCAAATAGGAAAATCAGGAAAAAGATGATTATTCATTGTTGAATCTTATTATTTCAGCATCAACACACTGTTTTCAAATTGACACAGTGGTTCCAGATCAATTTCAGATGTCAAAAGGGATTTCCACCCTGACTGATTGCTTTCAAAGGATCCCAGGTGAATGAATGGGCCATAGTGTTCCTCTGCTACTGCTATTTTAAATGAAAATCTAATATCAAGCTACTGAATTAAGACCGGATTTAGTGTTTCCCATCATAATAATACTCCATCCTCTTTAGACATCCACTAGGGCGGGTATAGACCAGCAAGTACATTCTGTCTACATCTTCAACCCCTCTCTCAGAGCTCTAGCCACCACCTCCATCAACTTCCCAAGTTACTAAGGGATGTTTATTTTACAAAACCTCTTTAGAGGAATATAGACTTTCATAAGAAAAAAGTCAGTAATATTTTGCAACATTACACAGAATAACCCAAATTGACATATAGATGTCAATAAAATTGTGTCATGGAGCAATAAATAAGCACACTGAGTCTGTGGATGACTGGGAGTCACATGAATGTCATGTCTCGTGGGTTTTACCTAGTGAACAGAACAGTCTTTTTTATTTTAATTAAATGGACCCCTGGCCATGTAAAATCTGATATGTGGTTTTGAGGAGTAAGATACATTCTTAGGAAGATGGACTAATTGAGCCTTTTAAGCCCTGTTTTCATCAATTTTATCAACTTTGCAGAATTAGAAAACAATCCAGGACCTGACAAAACCCTAGTAATTTATGAATATAATATAATTCCCCCCTAAATTTGCCCCACTGAGTACCATATAGCATAGGAATTTATTGAGATAGTAGTAAAAATTGGACCGACATAAAAATAATCCAAATAATTAACTGAAATAATATCCAGAAACTCAACAACTTTCTGCATTCTACATAACATCACATCCATTATTAGTATATTTACTGGCAGGTGCCAGATAATTATCTAAGCAGCAAATGATGGCTAAAGGCCTGAAAATGTTGATGCAATTATCTACTTTACACCAAGACAAAATGAAACTATGGGAGCCTAATTACTTAGCATTCACTTATTAATGAAAGATCCAGTTGTCATTATTTTTTTTCACAGCTTTATTGAGGTAAAGTTGAAGTACAATAAAATGCACATATTTGAAGTTTGCAATTTGATCAGCTTTGACATATATGTAACCAAAATAATCAATATAAAAAGCATTTCCATTACTTTTTTTTAAATTTGAAATCATGCAGACTGGGTTTCCTGCATGATTTATTACAATAGAAATCAATCACCTTCTTTTTAATTTTTTTAAGTTCAATTTATTTTTAACTGATGCATTAAAAAAAAGAAATCAATCACCTTAAGACATATAGAACCCAACACCCACACGTCAACTATTTCAAAATTAAATGATGCACTCATAAATATCTCAGAAGTCAAGGAAAAAAGCACAAGAAAGGTACATAAAAAGTGCTTTAAACTAAGTGATAATTAAAGCTTAAAGTATCAGGATCTCTAGGATGAAACAGTACTCAGATCAACATTTATACCTTAAAGTACCTGTATCAGAAAGGAGCTAGAATTACAATCATATTATTCTCAAATTATGTAGAAGGAAAGAAAAAAAAGAGTAGGAGCAGAAATATATGAAATAGAGAAGAAATAATACAGCTAAAATTTGATAAAAATCAAACAAGTCTAATCAAGAAAAAAGAACACAAAAATTAATATCAGTGGAAAGGGAGCTATTAAAATAACCCTATGCTAAAAATATATTAATGTAATATTACAATTGTAGGCCAACATATGTGATAGCTTACATAACATGGTCTATATTAGAGAAGGATCCATGTTCTTCTGAGAAGAAAGTACATTCAGTCATTGATGGATGAAATATTCTGTATACGTCTGTTAAGTCTAAATTATCAATTGCATTTTTACTTTTATAGCTTATTTAGTTTTTGATTGGAGAATCTACCAGTGGTGACAGAGGTATATTAAAGTTACCCAGTATTATTGTGTTGTGGTCTATTTTGTTCTTGAAGTTGAGAAGGGTTTGTTTGATGTACATAGATGCTCCATTGTTTAGGGCATAAATATTTACAATTGTTATGTCTTGTTGATGTATAATTCCCTTAAGCAGTATAAAATGTCCTTCTTTGTTCCTTCTGATTAACTTTGACTTAAAGTCCACTTCATCTGATATGAGGCTAGAAACCCCTGCTTGTTTACTTGATTCATGTGAGAGATATGTTTTTCCCCTTCCTTTCACCTTCAGTCTGTGGATGTCTTTGCCTCTGAGGTGAGTCTCTTGGACACAGAATATTGTTTGGTCTTTTTTTAATCCAATCTGCTAGTCTATGTCTTTTGATTGATGAGTTTAGGCCATTAATGTTCAAGGTTATTATTGAGATATCATTTGTGTTCCCAGTCATCTTGATTTATTTCTATTTTTAATTTGAATTAGCTTCTCCTTCAATTGACTCTTCCTTTACTGTAGTTCTTCCTTTTCCTGGTTTTTACTGTTTTGTTCATTTCATCTGCATGGAATATTTTTGTTGAGAATATTCTAAAGTACAGGTTTTCTGGTTGCAAATTCTTTTAATTTTTTATAATGAAAGGTTTTTATTTCATCTTCAGGTCTGAAACTTAATTTTGCTGCATACAGGATTCTTGGTTGGCATCCTGTTTCTTTCAGAGCTTGGTATGTTATTCTAGGACCTCCTAGCTTTGAGGGTCCGGGTTGAGAAACGAGCTGGAATCCATACTGGTTTCCCCTTATGTGTAATCTGGTATTTTTCTCTGGCAGCCTTTAAAATTCTATCCTTATTCTGTATGCAAGGCATTTTTAATATAATATGACTTGATATGGATCTGTTATAATTTTGTACATTTGGGGTCCTGTAAGTCTCTTGTATTTGATTTTCCATTCATTCTTTAGATTTGGGAAATTTTCAGATATTTCATTGAAAAGATTTTGTGTTCTTTCAGTTTGTATCTCCATGCCTTCATCCAGCCCAATAAATCTTAAATTTGGTTTTTTCATGTTATCCCATAATTCTTGGAAGGTCTGTTCATGGTTTCTTAATATCTTCTCTCCATGGTCCACTCTATTTTCAAGATTATATATTTTGTCTACATTACCTGAGGTTCTGTTTTCCAAGTGGTCTAATCTGTTGGTGATGCTTTCCATTGATTTGTGTGTGTGTGTTTGTGTATGTGTGTGTGTGTGTGTGTGTGTGTGGTGCTGGGGATTGAGACAGGATGGTAAGGAATTCAAAGCCACCTGAGCAATTTAGGAGGCACTAAGCAATTCAGTGCGATCCTGTCTCTAATAAAATACAAAAAGGGCTGGGGATGTTGCTTAGTGATTAAATGCCCCTGGTTTAATCCCTAGTAACAAAAAAGTATACCAGTCTCGAATAATAATTTTCTTTTTTGGTCAGATTATTCCTCTCTGTCTACCAAATTTTACCTTTTTCCATCATTCACTGTATTTACATACCAGTCCCTCATCTGGAGCTGTATCTTAACCTTGTCACACTGGACCCACTCTTTAAATCCAGATGTGATCTTGCCACCACCCCCTCCCAACTAAAGAGTGGCTGTCTGCTTTTTAGCCTCAGAAATCAGCATCTCCATGATCCCAGCCAGCCTCAGATGATCTCAAGTATGGGACATGCACCATGGAGCCTGTTTCATTTGACTCCATAACAAACATTACTCAGACCTCTCACCTGGCCCTCCCTTTCTTTCTTAGTTATCTTTCCATGAGTAGTTTACACTTGGGTTGGAAATGAAAATCATCCATGCTTTGCCTGTCTTGGCAACACCCACGATATGTAAGACAATTTCTCAATAATTACTCTCATGATTTAGATATTGGGAGGCATATTTAGATATGTATTACAGAGGCATCTTTTTTCTGATTAACTCTCAATTTGCAATCCCAAAACCATACATGCCATGGTAACTTTATAGTCATTCTGCCATATCATGTGTTGTTTTATAGGGAGTTGGGAAGTGATATTAAGTAGACACCTTTTTAAGATGTTTGGCTATAAAGGAAAGGAAAAAACAAAGTCAATCACTTAAACAGAAAGATAGAGCAAGGAAAAATGTTACATTTTATGGATGAGGCTTAGAAGAAAACATGAGACTACATATAGGTTGCAGAAAAAGGTTGGTAAAACAGAAGAGACTGACATGACACAAGTTAGGATCCTTCCTGATGGATAAAACCTAGGAAACAGAGAGAGAGGATGGAATCAGGTGGAAGAGTTTTATATAATTTTTTAATAAATACACTTTTGTGTCCTGGAAAATAAATGAGGCACGTCCAAGTTTTCAAACTAAGCAGTTATAGGGGCAACCCATTTTAAACATAGCCTATTATGTAAACATGGCTGACAGCCAGTACATTGCTAGATGGTGAGCATTCAACACATGCTAACCATGTCACTGAAGCACTCTTACATCCATGACCTAATTCAATTACCACTCTAGCAATTTAGCATGCTAACACCATGAACTTAGTAACCATAGCAAAGAAGACCTCCACCCCATCAAAAGTGTTATCTGTTTTTTAACTGAATTGTAGCAGAATGTCCTGGTGCTGTTTACAGGAATTGCAGAGATGTATTTACATAGTGACTGCCTCCAGAATAACTCCCTCTGAGAAAGTTCCCACGAGGCAGTTACAGTGCTGTTTTGTAACTGTAATAAAGCAAATGATTCAGTAAGTTGAATCCTTCCATTGTGTGATTAACAAAGACACAGAGCATTACACAGATCACCAAACTGCAATGTGCTCACAAGGAAGTCCCACAGCCTCAGCCTGAGGCTGGCTGCATACTGCTGCCCAAGGAAAACCAGTGTCTCCAGTTTAAAAAAAGAAAAAAAAAAGTTTATTTTGAGTCCAGGAACAGGGTTTTGTTGTTGCTTCTTTGCTCTGTTTGCTTGCTACTTTTTCCTTTATTGCACAGGTAAACTAACCACCATTGTGAGTCTTTTTTTTTTCCCCCTATATTAGATGTACTTTTGTCATATGATCTTGTATCTTTCTATCTACATATTTGCTTTTGTTTGTTTGTTTTTCTTTTGGGTACTGGGGAATGAACCCAGAGATACTTGGCCACTGAGCCATATCCACAGCCCTTTTTATTTTTTATTTTGAGACAGAGTGTCACCAAGTTGCTTAAAACCTCACTTAGTTTCTGAAGCTAGCTCTGGACTTGTGATCCTCCCGCCTTAGCCTCCCGAATCACTAGGATTACAGGCATGCACCACAGTGCCCAGTCACTGAAGCACTCTTATATACATGACCTAATTCATGTACATAAAGAAGATTCTATATATACTCTCAACAATATTTAGAAATACTCTCCACAAACACATGAACAAACTGGTTATCTTTTCCTGATAAGTCTTAGTCATCATAAGTATTTATATTCTAAAATTGTAAATCAAAAAATACTTAGTAATCATTGGGATGAGTTAATGTGTAGAAATGCAATAAAACAGATGAAGTTAAAGAAAAAAAAAAGCCAAAGGAGTATTTCAAAATATATACAGGGAAGTAGAAACAAATTAAATGAAATTTCAAAAGACAAACTAAAACAAACCAAGAAACCAGGTCTAAAAAGTATAGTGTCTCATCAAAATTGCTTACTCATCTATAAATGCCCTATATTCTCCCAGAGTTGTAAAAAACAAACCTTAAACTCTAGAGGACAGGTTCACCTCACACCTGAGACTTTACCTTACTAATTCATGTACCAGGACTCTTGAAACATAATCAAAAGGCAGAAATTGAGCAACACAAAAAACAGAGAATGAAATATTAGTCTCGACAATACCAATAGCATCCAAAACCCAAAAGGAAAAATTACATTTTGATAGGGCTGACAAAAAAAAATAGACTAGATATTTATATATACATACATATATATGTGCGTGTATATACATATATATTTTTGCTTTAACTCATAGAGTAGAAAGATTATATTACAGCCAGATTTTATTATTCTATTCAACACACATAGATTATTGAGGTACTATATTTACCCTGTATCAATAAATAACATTAAATGAAGTAGGACTGATTCATGGCTGACATAAATTCTGTCTGTATTACTACTTTCCGTGGACATTGCTGTTTTAGTTCTGTCATACCAATACACACACACCGCAATCATAACCATAAACTAAATGACTACATACTCGGAATAGATGGCTGTTAGAAAATACTCACACTAATTGATAATGACATCATGCTGGTATGCACATTACAATGTAAATGAGGCTTCCAGACTCATTTATGGCTCTTTTATTCAAAGTTTAGTACTTATTGCTTTTTTTTTTTTTCTTTCATGGTTTAGAAGGTTCTTCTTAAGGCTGTGGGATTACTTATTCCTGCTGATTTTGCCCCTTGGAATTGGACCAAGAGTACCAATTTTTAACTGTATTTTAAAACAGATGCTTACCAGCAATGAAGCGGAATTGAAATGGATAATGGAAACCACATTACTGAAAGAAAACAAGTAAGGAGAAAACTGATTAACAGATTTATTCAGGCAGCCATTTGGCTTTTTAAGAACTGAATTATTCTTTGCATCAGAATATAATATCACTGTTTCCATGCTTTTGTCTGAGTGTACATGAAGAGAATCAACCAAATAAACACTTTATATTACTGATATATTTTGAAAGGTGGTTTAACATCCATCTCAAACACATCTGTAAGCTTAAGTGATTTCTCAGGGTCATACAAAGATCTAGGAATCAAATGCAGAACTCTGAACTTCCCCTCAAGTGTTTGCAAAACTCAGCCAAATTTAGCAAAACCAGGAAAGAAAACAGTGCTTGATATCATGCCCAGCTTTTCTTTGGCTCATATTTGTGATGATTCACAGCAAGACCACATGGTTTCCCTCTGTCTCAACTCCTTCCTTTTCTAAGAACTCGTGTTTCTGGAAGACTCCATTCTTCTCTTCAATGCTAAAGAGTATGGAGGAAAATTACCCAGATGCCAATTTGAGGTCTTATAGATGTAGGACATATTTTTTCTCTTTATCTTTTTGTGTGAATGTATTGGTTGGGGGGTACTGGGGATTGAACTCAGAGGCACTCAACCACTGAGCCACATCCCCAAGAACTATTTTGTATTTTATTTAGATACAAGGTCTCACTGAGTTGCTTACTGCCTCACCATTGCTGGGACTGACTTTGAACTGGTGATCCTCCTGTCTCAGCCTCTGGAAGCCGCTGGGATTATAGGCCTGCACCATAGCACCCAGTGTTTTCTTTATCTTTATAAATGAAGTTATACAAAGTCAATCAATTACTTAAAAGTGTACATTCTTAAGCTCAAAGAGACTTACTTTTGCTGAGTTTCACTCACAAGAACATTCTCCTTCAGGCAGATGAATT
The DNA here is from genome assembly GCA_020662805.1 of Glaucomys volans. Classification (NCBI taxonomy): domain Eukaryota; kingdom Metazoa; phylum Chordata; class Mammalia; order Rodentia; family Sciuridae; genus Glaucomys; species Glaucomys volans. The sequence continues at coordinate 42,468 of JAJEJO010000486.1, forward strand.
ACACGTTCCATATGTAGTTGTAGCATGTAACTCATTTCCTAGACATTGTTCACCTAGCACACTCTTTATAGCAGAGGGAGGAAACTGCATGTGTTCTCATTCTCAAAGAGCTGAAAAGTTTTGGGGTTTTTTTTTGTGTTTTAATTAATATAAGCTCTACCAAAGTGAAGGAGGAGAAAATACTTCGTTACTGAAAATAAATAGCTGAGATGTAAAATTGGGATCAGAAATGATGGAAACATTAAGAGAAGAAGACTGTGATGATCTCACCAAGTGATATCACCATAGTCATTTTTCAGTGCACTAGTAATTTGGCAGCAGGATGGTCTGACAGTAGCTCTACATTTTGCTTAGCGGAGAGCTTCCCTTGTAGCATAATACATCATGGAATTGAAAGCATTCAGCTTTGTTTTGCAATTCACAATTCAGCCCAGGTGGGCCAGTATTACACAATAACTGTACAGCTGTTAGTATCATTGCCTAAATTGCCCTTCCTTTTTAAAATTTACAGTATCATCTGCTGAACCAATAGATACTGATGTCCAAAAATTCAGCTCTTATTTACCATTTACTCCTTGTAAAGGTCTAAAATAACTAACAAATCATTCTCTAAGGAATTCCAATTATGCTGCTTGTTCCCTTAAAGAGTATAAAGGCAAAAAATGTCAGCATTGTGTGTAAGGAATAAAGTACTCCCAACACCTGCTAACAATACACACTGTATAAAGCACTTAGCCTGTAATGCATTTCTGGAAATCATTTCAGAAATTTACAAACATAATTTTTGGCCTATCGTCCCACCATTGTAAAGACTCTACCACATGCTGTAATTTTTATCTGAATTGCCTGATGCACTATTCTTGATGTTAACCTGGTAAGGAGAACTTAACAGATACATAGATTGTATCAAATACACAGAGTTTTGTCAGAGTTAATGCTTATAAAATTTAATAGCCTCTGCTGAAACTCTCTGATCCCAAAGAAATCATTCATTTATTTAACTGATAGTGTTTGTCTTCATCCAAGAACTCTTGAGTACATCCAAAGTGCTTTGTTCAGTATGATAAATTGAACACGTTTACTCATTTGTTTCAAAACTTTGAAACACTTTTTTTTTAACGTTTTAAAGACTTTCAGAAAAAACAATAAATTAAACAAATTAGAGTGGACTGAGAATAGAAAAGTCAAACCCAGGTGTGATGTATATTTGTAATGGAGAGTAACTAACATAACACAGGATTGTGTTCTATGTATTTTCCCTGGGGAAGACTGACTGCAGGGTAAAGAAACCCCTGCTCCCTGTTCTCTCTCTTAACCGGTCCTATTGGCAATTTTTGCAAGATTTTCAGCAGGGAAAACAATGGTGTCAGAGGGATGATGTCTGATGGTGGCTCTACATCTTGCTCGGAAACAAGCAAACTTCCTCCTCCTCCCTCCCCGCCACCCCGAACATCTTCTTCATTGTTCCCACCTTGGGCCTAACATCTATTTTCTGACTGCAGTGATGTTTCCCTCTGACGTGGGTATTTCCACATGATGATATTTTACTAACAAGCTTATGAATATACCTGACACAGTTTATGACTACGATCTTTATGAGAAATTTCTCAGTATGTTATTAAAAAGTTATCTGATCCAGATTCATTGTTTTCTGCTCCTCCAAAATAGCTTTTATTCATTAATTATTTATTTGATTTATATGAAATGTGTTCACTGCCCAAGGACTTCTGGGTTTGTGCATAAAATTTAAACTAAATCCAGCAGCTAAAAATCCCTCTTAAAGTATAATGAAATTACCAAGTTAATGGAGCGGTGTAATCAAACCAGAGTTAATAAATATTTCGTGGCCTTAATAGATGCCATAAGAACAAATGTCAATAGATACTGACAATTTGCCATGTGAAAGCATGACATTTATTATGTTTATATTCATGTTGTCATGCATTTATTATTTTTATGGTCCAGTTATACTGAGTACTTTGGAACCACAGTACTGGGCTTTATGGAAATAAAAGAAATAAACAATTTTCCACTTTCCAAAAGTAAGTTATCTTTTTTTTTTTTAATAGCATGCATTAAAGTTTGCCAGAGGGGTTAGTCCATAGAAACACACAGACTCCTACTAACACACATTGTGAAAAATGTACCTTTAAAGATTGGTAGATAAACAGGAGTCTGGCAGAAAGGTTTTAAGTTATAAATATATTAGGTTGTGGTTGTTGCATCCTTTGTTTCATTCTTTATTAGAAAAATGTTTCAATTCATGGGAGTCTGTTTTTTGCATGCAAGCACATAATCCTTTTGAATACACATGGTTCTTTTTCTAGAATCTTCTCATCTCATCATCTGCTTTCTTAGCATGTATTATGTGTCAAATTGTAAATCAAGAATGAAAGTGCTCCCCAAACCTACTACAGAGTAGATAGAACCCTTTTGTTAAATATGCTTTCCCAAATTCTGCCTTAATCCCTAAACTAGATGAAGAGAGGTACTAAAGAACACACAGCTAGCTATACCACCCTTTGGATCTTACTTCTCATAAGCGGCTTGTTTATGTGATTAAAGAAGCAATTCACACTGCCAGAAAACACCTTTTTTTCCTCTTTGATGAAAAAAATAAAAAATCATATTATTAATTTACAATTTTCATGAAAAACACTGAGATTCTTTTTAAAAAGGTTACTTAGTGTTCTAAAAACAGCACTTGGGCAAATGGAAACAAAATATTTTTCAAGGAAAGATATAACAAATTTGTATAAAGAATAACAGCTAGTAAGTAGTTCCAGGAGGCTTGCAGACAATGGTTTCCAAGTAATTGAGGTCCTTTTAATATTTTCTTTAAAAAAAAAAAACTATAGTGGACAATTGTTGAACAGAGTAATAGATACATGGATATTAATAGTACTGGGTTTTTAAGAAAAAAAGTAAAGGTTTGAAAATTTCAATTAAAAAGGAAGAAATAAAATTGCATATTTATTACAGAAATTTGCACAGTGAAAATAAGCAAAAAGATGAAATCACTCAAAGGCAATATTTTAGTCAATTTCCCTCTGGTTCTTTTATTAGATAAATATTACTATAATTACACAGATCCATAAATGAGTGTCATGCTGTGTATATCTTATTTTGTACTATTCTTTCTTGATTTATCATGAATAATTTCTCAAAAATGTGACTTTGTAGCCATATAAAATTTCACTTTATGATTTTAACTTGTAACCCCTCTTACTGGATATTACTTTATATCTGGCTTTCTCCCCGTACTTACAATGTTACACTAAAAATTATAGGTGATATTTGCAGATGCTTATGATTATGTCCTTAGGACACATTTCTATAAATGTTATTTCCAAGTCAAGAAATAAGCAAACTTACATTTTTATGGATAATCTCATATGATATTAACGCAAAATGCCATTAATTCACATGACCACCAAAGTGCCTGAGAAGATCCACTCCCCTGCACGCTTGCCAATCTTGACTGGTAACAAATATTATGATTATTCGTCTAGTATTTCTTTCCTTGTCATTGAGGTTAGACACCTTTCATGTGCCCATTTAAGCCCTTAATTACCTTTTTATAGAAAAGGATAGATTTGTCTTTTTTCTTATATCTTATATTTATTTCAGTAATTCCACTCATTCAACTCAAAATGAGTTTTTAGTTAGTTTTTATGTCTTACTTTCCTACATCAGATCATCATTTCCACATAAATAAAATCATCTTCAATATTTTAATCAACTGCTGAAGACAATTCACTCTGGTATTAAAATAATAATTATAGAAATGATATTAAGAATGCCCACTCCTCATATCGTAGACACAAAAGAAAACAACACTCCATTCTACCTAGATAAGAGGCTAAACTTTAACTTTGGTTCTGCAAGTGAGTAGAGGGGAGAGGCATAAGATGAAACCCCCAGAGGTCGGTAGACATGGAAGTGGCAACTTAAAACTCAAGTGAATTTCCCCTTTATCTGCACCATTCCAACAGTAGCTCCTTTCAAAGTTTGGTCTCCTGTACTCTATGATTGAGTAATGAAATTATGAAGGTTTTCATGATACTCTACTTCCTTAATAGGAGAATTTGATAGATTAAAATAAGTGAGAAAAAATACCAATTATTTTGATCATTAGACTCTTTATATTCAGAAAAGGAGAAATATTATCTAATTTCATTTAGAGCCACTTTGGGCACAGTCTATATTATTTTCTATTTTCTTAGATAGTCATCATTTTAGAAATCAACTTCGAATTCATATCAGTGGATTTAAACCTATATTTTTATATTCAGCTTTAATGGGTAAATAAGTGAAAATGTTCTATTATTTCTACAAATATATTTTCCAGTTGGTTGGACATATATTTATTATCACTATAAAATATATTAACTTATTACAGCATGTATTTGTTTGTAAGTACAAATACTAACATAATGAGACTGTTCCCATGTCTAGGTCATGTCAAGCCCAACCTAGAACTTTTTCAGTATTCTGATTTGATTTCCTAGTATTAAAACACACACACACACACACACACACACACACGCACACACACACACGATCTGTCTAAGTAATTATGAGTAACAGTTTGAAAAAGAAATCTTTCGCAGGTAGTTTTTGGATACTCTTCAGTTAGGTAATCCAGAGCTTAAAATAAAACCAATATTTACATATTAATTATATCTTAGATTTTCTCAAATCTAAGTCGGGCAAAAGCACCTAAAACTACTCTGATGGTTATTAACTGTATGGTTTCCTTATTAATGAGTTCTCGATGATTCCACTGTGATACAAAAACTTGTCACCAGCAGATACACCTTCATAAGCTTTATCTAACTGTCATCTTTTCTCACAGGCCTATCCTCCGTGCTACGCTTGAGCTGTTTTACAATTTTATGACAACAGACACGATAAAGTCTGAACTACTTTAATTGCACAAAATCAAAACATTTCTAACAAATTAAACATTTATACATCAATCAAATGCACAGGAAGAAAAAGATATATTCAAAATCTATCTAACCCACCTGTTAAACAGGTTGAAGTCCTCTAACATGTCAATATGTGGATTATAGGACATTTGGGTATATTCAAACTGTGTTTAAAATACAGTTTGAAAACTATATGGCTAACAATAGATGCTTTTAAGAAAGAACTAATATCAGGTCAAATCTCGGTAGACCCTCCAAACGCAGATTGCAAACTATTGCTTTGAGAGACATACAGTACAGTGAAACTTGGGCTCTTAATTACATAGTCCTGAGTTTAAATTCTATCACCTCTACTAAATAGCTCTGTAATACTGGGTAAATAATTAACTTCTTCAAGCCTCAGTGACTACATCTGTTGCAAGTTTTAAGGAAGATAATGCACAAAAAGCAGTTAGCCAGAATGCTAGTTATGATAATGACAATGATAAGCTTTATTCAATCGTCATCTTTTCTCCCAGGCCTATCCTGAGTGTCCTATTTAAAACTACAACATGCCCAGAGTCCTCCAACCCCTAGATCTGTTATTTTTTTTTTTCCACAGCACTTACCACTTTCTAAACACATGATTAACCATCAGCCAGGGAGATATGATTTCCAGTTTAAAAACTCACGTATAATAATATCGGGCTCTTTGTAGATCTTAATTTCCCAGACTTGTATAGACAAAAGTCTTTCTAAATAATAATTAGTGAGTTCTTAGATCTAAATAGAATCTAGTCTTATGAACTCACTAAAATGGAATTTCTGGGAGCAGAGAGTGTTTGTCTCTCTCTTTTTTTTTTTAACCACATGCGTAGGACAGTGTCTGACTCTATATCAATAGAAATTTTTTTGAATGAAGGAATGATAATAAGAAAATGTCTTGGTGCATATCATCGGCAATTTTTGATAAGCTTAAGGAGTGAAAAATATCTTTCATTCCATATTTTATCCTATTACTCATTCATTCCATATTTTATCCTATTACTCATATTAATAATTAAACACTAATCACTGGAGGTGGAGTTAGAAGCAGAACCTCAGTAAGGAGCTTATCTCTCAATGTATGACCACAGCTGAGGTCAGTTCATTGGTATCTCCCATTAGGTAAAGTTCCAGTAGGAAGGAAAGGGACAGTTCCCTTATCAAAGAGGGGAATTAATGTTGGTCTTGTCAATCCATGCAGAATGAGAGAAGAATAGGTAGACTTGTTCCAACAGCTTACACATACACACAAAAACAGGCCCTTTCTTGTTCCATCAAGGGAGGAACAGCAGACCTGCAAATGGGTTTCAAAGGATGCAACAGCAATAAGAAATCAAAAATATACTTTCCCATTGTCATAAGCTATCCTTGGACCCTGAACCTAAGATCACTGGGCTCTACAATTTATGGAGTCTACTAAGTAATCAAATTGAATCTGTCAGCTTTGTATCTGTGATCACGATATCAATTATTTCAAGAGAGTCTAATGATTGAAAGAAAAAAAAATAGTATCCTATCAGAGTGTTTAGAAGAACCCATTATCATAGCAACCCTCCTACTAATTACCAGGGTAATTCCAGAGTAAAACAGAACCTTCTAGAACACTATGGTCAATCTCATAGAGAAAACTCCTAATGAGAGGAGTGTGATCCAATGTGTGGTGTGTTGATTCAGCCTACCAGATTCCATTTTCTCTCTCTAAAGAGAAGGCGGGGGGGGGGGGGGGGGGGCGGTTGTGCCTATAATCTCAGCTACTCAAAAGGCTAAAGCAAGTTCAAGTTAAGCCTAGACAACACAGTGAACCACCAACCCCACCCCCCAATTTTTTTTAATTAAAACTTTTAAAAAATCTGAACATCAGTTCTGTTCTATGATCCATCATTTTTTCATTTCTTTTCCTCAATTTTCTACTTTTGTTTTTCCTGTGTAAACATTCTAACTTTATTTGCTCTAATGTAAGGAATTGTTTAAGGAGTTTTCTAAGAAGACCATCTATATTAAATGAAAATAAAGCTATTTTTCAAAATTGAACAAACATCTCACTCAACAGTGTTTTCTCTACTACTGTGTACTAAAGCTATGCCTACCTCTATCTAGGGGCCATAAGAGGGGCACCACCATATTGGACATCATGAGACAGGACTGTCATCAAAATAACAATCCAGAAACCCACCATTTACCACCAATAGGCTATGATATCTAGCCTGACACATATCACATAGAACCTCCCTAGCCTCCTAGCACCCATAGACAGTCATCTCCATGAAATTATTATAAAACAAAATAGAATAAGGTATAAGTCCTGTGGTAGTTGATTGCAATCTTCTGAAACCTGCACAATGACACCATGCATTTCTGTAGTGTAATGCTTGACCCAGCCTTGAGGAACATGAAGATGCATTTCACCTGAACAGGGTACAGATGCAATTTTCAGTGATGATGAAAAATATTATTTAAAATCTGTCACCTATTGTGCTAGAATTGAGAATAACCACAGCTGTAAAAATATTTTCTATTGATTAGTTGATTGTTTCATCATCATGCTTGCCTATCTATTGAAGGCTTACCAAAGCCTTTCGCCAGATATTGTGGAGGTGAAAGAAATCCTAGTAATATCTTCTGACACTAGAAGGTGAAATAAAGCTGGCTTTAAGCTGAGGTCTAAGAAGGCACCAGAAAAAGACTTCTTGTTTCCAAGCTATAAACCTCACAAGGGATAACTCTATTAAATTTTCACTCATTTAAGGGGCAAAAGAACTTATCATCTTCAAAAGTCTCCTAGGAAAATACAAATATACCCTGGTAGGAGCTAAGCCATAACATCTCATGCTTTAGTCACTAGTGTGTACCTGGGTTGATAATTGGCCAAGAGTAAAATGCTAACTGAGTGTGCAATTATTGTGGACACACCGGGGATGGAGGTGGGGGGACAAGAGAAGAGATTGGAAAGGGAGGTAGAAAGGCACCAGATATAAATTCCATCCACCCACCCAGCTCTGGAGTGCGCAAAGAGCTGAAGTGATGTGACGTAGTGAGGCAGAATGAGTGGGCTTTGGAATCATAGGAACTGGTCCATACCTGCACCTGCCTGCCACGCACTTAGCCATGAGACATTAGGTCAGTTACTCAGACTTCTGGGCTTCAGTGTCTTCATCTACAAAATAAAAATAATACTGTCTACCTCATAAAGTGATTCTGATGATTAAGTGAGACAATGTAAGTTATTTCACTTTCCTGGAATCATAAACACGCATATGCAACAGAAATGTTTAATAACAGTAATGTGTATTTGCCAAAGTGGATGTCTGAGGCAATGAGTACTTAGGGAAATTATAATGTAATAGAATTTGCAGAGACGAAGCTTCCTTTGAGATTATCTGGTGGTTTTCAAACTTTTTAAAGCTCAAAATCCTTCTAACAAAATATACACGAAAGCTATTATGTAAAACAGATAAAATAGGAATTGCTATATTTAAAAACTGGGTGGGGTAAGAGGTACTGCAGAGAAGTGGGCAATGCTTGCTTAGTGGAGGCACTTCCAGAATTACCCAGGGAAGGACTCCCCCAAAATGTATTCACAGGGAAATGGAGCTCCTGCCTTTAATTAAGTGACCCCCAGTCACTTTTAGACAGTCTTAGAAGAAGAAAAAAAATCAATAAGATGATTTTGATCATACATATTTCACAAGTTTAAAGTGTAGGATGAATTTTGATTTTCACAAAAAATTTTATGGCTAGCTCAAATCATGCATTGAAAGGTTCTGTTTGTTCTTTAGAAATTTGGGTCATTCTGTCTTGGCTAACATTCTGGAGACAGGATGCAGGTTTTTTCTCAGCTGAAACACTTTCACATGACATGTATGCCATTGCTTAGGCTCATTAACTTGTTTTTGCATTAAATTACCAGTTCATGGCTATGGATTAATGACATAAAAATAGTTCACTGAAGCCTAAAAGGTGTGATGAAACTACTAACACAAATACTGCAATAAAGAACAATTTGTAAATGAAAATAATTAGCAGAACTTTTGTGAAATATAGATTATAGACCTAAATATACTGGGACAACTGAATCTGTGAATAATAAGCATTCTCCCATACCACTGCCCCCACCAGGTGGCCCTCTGGCTTCCAGTGAATTCTACAACCTCATATGATGTAACCTGTAATCCTTCAGGGCATGAATTGAGAGAAAAAATACCCTGACTTCATTTCTCCAACCTCACATTCTCATCCCCTGATGAAGTTTTACTGAGAAAGGTCAAAACTTCAAGGGCAGGATGAGTAAGAAGGAAAGATAAGGTACTGTTCTTCCTCTACTCCCCATCATCCATGGAGAGGCCAATCAGGATTCAGGTGATCTTTCTTTTGCCATCTTACAGGGCAAGTTTATAAAAATGGCTTGTCGAAAGGGGAACTACATATTCTTCTTGACATTAGAAAGTTAGGATTTAGAGAAAAAGCCATCTACACAAGTTGTCTGCTGACCAGGACATAGACAGAACAAGCCCCATGTTCATTCTGATTTCCCTGTCTGCCATCTGTTCTGAGGGTAGTTAAGCTTAGGCACAGTCCTCTCCAGCTTGGGAACAGGGTGGGCAGGGGGTAGAGACAGGTCATTGGAAATCTAGAATGAAAATAAGAGCAAATTGTTGGAAAATCCCATGTTTAATTACAGACAATACTGTAAGTGGTGGGCAATACCAATGGCATTGAACAAGTCAAACATAACCTTCCTTGTTAAAAGTCTTAGAGTTAATGTTTGCTAATATCAGTCAAGAGAGTGCAAATCTATCTGGAAACTGAGGAAAGTTTAGTAAAGAAGCTATTTGCAAATAGGTAGGCTATCACAAATGAAATCAAAAAGGGACAAAGAAGCATCTCAGGATTAGCAGCCTGAGGGAGCCTTTATTACACTTACACCTAAAGGGGTAAAGAAAGCAATTATCGCAACCCTGAGAGAGCTGTAGCTGTGGAAAAGCCCAGGGATAGGCTCTTGTCTTTGAGATCATTGGTGTAGGAAACTAGCTGCTTCTAACTGTAATCCTGCAAAGAGTGAATTGAGATGATAAATATCCTAACTTCACTCATCTACCCTCCAATGACCTGCTAGTGCTCGCACTGGCCAAACTCAGCCATAGGTCAGAGGGTAAGAATATGGCAGATCTAACTGATGGAGCCCAGAAATATTAGTCTACCAGGATAGAAGGGCTGTGGAAAAGGGCAGAGAATGTATATAAGAGGCCAAAGGAGAATGTCCCACACCAAGGAAGGCAGGAACCAGTAGCAACCCATGATAGTACAACTTTAGGGAGGAAGAAGAAAAAATACCATGAAGTGGTTAAAAATGAATGATCAATAAATTGATAGATTCATCTATTGAAGGTAATCTAGGTTGGTTCCACAATCTAGCTATTGTGAACTGAGCTGCTATAAATATTAATGTGGTTGTGTCACTGTAGTATGCTGATTTTAAGACCTTTGGGTATAAACCGAGGAGTGGGATAGCTGGGTCAAATGGTGGTTCCATTCCATTTTCTGAGGAATCACCAGTTTCCTACTGCTTTCCAGAGTGGTTGCACCAGTTTGCAACCCCACCAGCAATGTATGAGAGTACCTTTTTCATTGTGCAGCGGCTCCTGGAGAGCTCAGGCGTGGAGCATCTGGAGTCGCCAGCCACAGCGGGGATCTGAGGCCATTTAATGACATTTTACAGTGTCCCTGGGAGAGAGCAACCACCTGCCACCACCTAAGCCCCCAGTGAGGAGTTCAGGCCTGCCTGGGCTATCAAGCCCAGTGTCTCCATCACTGAGCACAGTAGGGGGGCCCCCATCCCAACTTGGTCTAGTGCCCAGGCCCACACCCTGGCCTGGGGTCTAGCACCTGTGCTGATCATCTGGCAACACCAGGCCGCCTCTGCCCAGAAGCATTGATCATTCCCAACCTGGAGATATGGGATAGCACCCTTCTTGGGTCACTGCTTGATCAAGCACCTCTCAAACATCAGGTCATTGAAAATAAGAGGTTTGAACTCTACAGTATATTTTTATATATAGAGGACACATATTATTTATATGGTGTGCTGCCAATATTGATCTCTCAATTCAAGGGGAAGTATTGAAAATAGGCAGGAACCTTGTAAGTCCTTAAGGGGAAACTGCAATACCTAGGATTCACACTACTAGAGGGGAAGATACACTAGCAACATGAGAAAACATGGGAAGAAAATGTCCCAAACAAACCCAGATACTATACCAAAAGTACCCAGTGACAACATGGCAGAAGCATTGTCAGAAAGGGAGCTGTACATAATTAAAATGATCCGAGAATCAAACAAGGAGTCAAGAGAGCAAATGCAAGCAATGCTAAAAGAGCAACTGCAGGCAGCAAAAGATCATTTCAATAGAGATAGAGATTCTGAAAAAAAAAAAAACAAAACAGAAATCCTTGAAATGAAGGTTACAATAAAGCAAATTAAAAACTCAATAGAAAGCTTAACCAACAGGCTAAATCACTTGGAAGACAGAACCTCAGACAATGAAGACAAAATATTTAATCTTGAAAACAAACTCAACCAGACAGAGAGGATGGTAAGAAATCATGAACAGAACCTCCAGGAGTTATGGGACATCATGAAAAGACCAAATTTAAGAGTTATTGGGATTGAGGAAGGCACAGAGACACAAACCAAAGGAATGAATGATCTGTTCAATGAAATAATATTAGAAAATTTCCCAAATCTGATGAATCAAATGGAAAATCAAATTCAAGAGGCTTACAGAACACCAAATGCACAAAATCACAACAGATCCACACCCAGGCACATTATAATGAAAATACCTAACATACAAAACAAAGATAGAATTTTAAAGGCTGCAAGAGAAAAACATCAGATAACATATAGGGGGAAACCAATACGAATATCAGCAGATTTCTCAGCCCAGACCCTAAAAGCAAGAAGGGCCTGGAACAACATATTCCAAGCATTGAAAGAAAATGGATGCCAGCCAAGAATCTTAAACCCAGCAAAACTTACCTTCAGATTTGAAGATGAAATAAAATCCTTCCATGAGAGTACCTTTTTCCCCACATCCTCACCAACACTATTATTGCTAATATTCTTGATAATAGCCATTCTAATTGGAGTGAGATGAACTCTTAGGGTAGTTTTGGTTTGCATTTCTCTAATTGCTAGAGATGTTGAACATTTTTTAATATACATATTGATTGACTGTATATCTTCTGTAAAGTGTCTGCTCAGTTCCTTAGCCTATTTAGAAACTGTGATATATATACATGATAGAATATTACTCAGCCATAAAGAAGAATAAAATTATGGCATTTGCAGGTAAATGGATGGAGTTGGAGAATATCATGCTAAGTGAAATAAGCCAAGCCCAAAACACCAAAGGCCAAATGTTTTCTCTGATAAACAGATGTTGATACATAACCCAGGGGAGTGGGGGTAAGGGAAGAATGGAAGAACATTGGATTGTGTAGAGGGAAATGAGAGGAGGGCAGGGGACAGGGGGAAGGAAAGATGGTAGAATAACACAAACATCATTATCCTATGTACATGTATGATTACACGAGTGCTGTGACTCTACACATATACAAACAGAGAAATGAAATGTTGTACTCCATTTGTGTACAATGAATCAAAATGCATTCTGCTGTCATGGATAACTAAATAGAACAAACAATAAAAAAAGTTGATTGAAAATAAATGGAACAAGTTATAAAATTTGCTTCAAGATATCTGGAGTAGGAAAATATAACTGTTTACAATATGAAAAAAGACAGACCTTTCATTTTGAAGAGCAGAAAGAAGCACTGTAAAGCGGAATGACTGGAGAAAAAGGACTAATAGATGGATGTGAAATGGGAGAAGATGGTTGTTTTGAAGTTTTATTACATGAAATAATGTCAAAACAGTACCAAGTGTTTATTGGAAATCCTTGCCCCCACCCAGCCTCAAAAATAATTAGTCACTACTACTAGTAGTATACCTAGCATAGTAGCTAGGTATTACTATGTAGCTATGATAGGTACACTATATCATCTCCTAGGAGTGTTTTTATTAAGGTAAGACCTTCCAATGTTTTGGGTATGATTTGCATAGATTAAAGCACTTGATTGAAATGAGAAGACTAAATTTGAGGATTAGGTGAAGGCTACAATAACTTTGAATGTGTTTTCTTTGTTTAAATACATAGCAAGAAGCAAAGACAATTACTTACAAATTAAATTGTTTTTATCTATTTTTTCTTTCTATTAATGATGTTACTATATTTTAAGGCTAGATAATATGTTCTATCTAAATTCCATCTCCAAAATTCTTTGTTCTCTCACTACCATTTAAAGGACAAATTGAGCTGGGCCTGATGGCATCTGCCTATAATCCCAGTGACTCTAATTTCCAGCTGAAACAGGAAGATCCTAAATTCAAGGCCAGCATGGGACCTGTCTTAAAATAAAACATGAAAAGGGCTAGGGGCATGGCTCAGTGATAGAGTGCCCCTGGGTTCAATTCCCAGTACAAATAAATAAATAACAGACAAATTGGAATTTTTTCTAGCCTGATCTTCCTAAGACTGTCTTGGGGGTTGCTCAATAGACTGAAGATCTCAATAGACTGAAGTCACAGTGTTTGAACTACTCATAGGTCACCCATCTCATTAATGATATTATATCAATCATTGTTGAAGCACCTGATTGAAATGAGCCAGTAATAGAGGAACTGTGAAGAGTGGAGTAAAATGTTTACCCATTCTAAGAACTCAACTGAAACCTTATTGTCAAGTACTAGTGGCCATATATTGCTATACCAGACCATCAATATCCATCAGAAAACATCTGGCTCTTTCCTACAAGTTTCTCTGGTATTTAAAAGTATACTTTATTTTAAACATCTATCCAGTACTCAAATTGGTAAAATGATGAAAATATTTCTCTTAAAGAAACCCTAATTCCATTTGTTAAATGTGCTATTTACATATTTATAGGTGTGCATATTAGAGTTCTCTCAGTAGAAGAGGAGTCCATCTAATTTATTAAATAATTTTAGGCACCCTCCCCCCTCTACCCACACACATTTTGCTGATGTGGTAAAAGTCAGAGGTCTTTAAAAAAAAATAAAATAACTCTAAACTGCAAGGCCCATATTCTTCTACTTCTCTTCTATCCCTAAAACAATAAACTAAGATAATATGTGGAATTTTCCAGGCTTTGGTTAGAAGCCTTTCTCTTCAAAAGAGATCTGAGAAGGAAGACTTAGCTGACCTTTCCATGCAGGAAAGCATAGCACCTACTGAGATTTGTCTTCTTGTTGGCACCTCTGTATAGAAGAAGTGGGAGGCTAAAATCAGCTTCAACTTGTGCAAATTAAAAGAAACCTTCAGGCTAATGGGTTTTCAACACCACTCCTTACTGAAGAAAAAAATAAAATCTACCCCATAAAATTAAATTACCTCCTCAAAACTGACTTCTCTAATAAATTACAACATTAACTATATTAAAATAAAATTGGAATTCCTTCAAAACAATTCCTTGCTTCCTGAGGTAACACCCCCCTGTTACTATTAGAATTAATTCCATCTTTAAGGGAATACTTCTTCCCATTCTAGAGTCCAATACCAAAAAGGGGCACCAAAAATCTAAAAACCATCAATGAAATGGAAGAACAACTAAAAGTCAGAAAAATAAATCAGGTCTTTGAGGAAAGAAAAAAGGACAAGAGAAATTAAATCTTTTGCTCTTTATCAAAGACTAAATTTAAAGAACGTGAAGCATTCTAAACTTGTGGAAAGTGACCAGCTACTTTCAATTTCTTTGGAGTACAGATCAAAAAGAAACAATAAAACAAGTAGGCCTGGTAATGAGTTTGTAAAGTGGTGGCTCTCTATTAATGCCAGCAATCACTAAAAATTGTCTATATAATTTCACTAATTGAAGAAGTTCTAACGTAGTACTTTATAAATGGCATTGAAACTCAGAAATGCATTGTTGAATCAATACTTTTTACTGAGAACTGAACTATTTCCTTTAGGAGTGAAAATATAGAAAGAAAAAAAGAGGAACAATACAACCCCCTTGAAGAGATGGCATGCATATGACTAGAGACAACTCATGAGCACAAAATGCACAAATGATGTGCACAATTTGAACAGTGAGATCATTTGAAGGAAAGGCACAGTTTGGAGATTATATAAAGCTAACAAGTTAAATCTGCTCTGAAAGGCAATGGGCTAATTTAAAGTACCTGATGAAACAGTACCCTGGGAACTCTATACAGGATGAACTAAAGTCAGGGAAGCATCATGCTAATACTAAGATAGACCACTACTAGGTGCTGAAGCTATCTAAATATTTCCATATGAAATAACTTATTAAATCTTCACCTTAATGCTTTGAGGCCAAGAGTGTTATTATCTTGTTTTACAGACCAGGAACTGAACCACTTAAATAATGTCTGATTTTGAGAGTAAGCATCCTGCAGATAAATATAAGCAAAATACATTTCATTTTCAAAGCAGGTGTTGATTATCCATAGAGGAGAATACTCAAACTGTCATGTAATGTATCTTATTGCTCTTAAGTGTTTTTATTATGGAAATTTTCCAATATTTGTAAAAGTAGAGTAGTATACTGAACCCCTCAACACACCCCTGTACCCAGTTGTACCCAATCTTGATTTATCTGCTATACCTCCCCTCATTTCGCACACCACCCCTCATTACTGGATTTAGTGATGATAAAACCATATAAAGTATTACCACGAAACACTGAGGGAGGCATATAGGAAATAAGGAGAGGCATAGCACATGAATGTATCTCTAAAAAATGAAGACTTTGGTTGTTTTTTTTTTCCTTCTAAATATGACCACAACACTATCATAACATGCAAATAAAAATGCTTACTTAGATCAAATATCAAGGAATGGTCCAAGTTTCAGTAATTTGTCTCACTTTAATATCAATTGAGAACTTGCAACGTGCCAGCATTGGGTGCCATCACATATACTAGTTCATTGAAATTGCTGCTATTTACGTTGCTTTTTGCTCCAACTGAAAGGACGAGTCCGCCTGCATAGATGACTCAGAGCCTCCGCAGCGGGCTCCAGCCTTTCCGGCGGCCCGGCGGAGGCTGGGCGGGAGCGGCTTTCCGCTGGGATTGCTCGGGCCCCGGGACTCTGGCCCCACCCCGGTTGCCTAGGCGACCAGGGCCGTTGCTCTCCCGCGACATCATGGAGACTTCCTTGGGGACGACCCCCGCGGGGCTGACCCTGACGGGATGCACGTCCGAGTCGGAGGTACGCGGCCCCTTTCCCGCCCCAGTCCGGGTCCCAGGACGCCCGAGCGCCCGCCCCCGCCGCGGGGTCCGCGGCCCAGGCCAGCGCCGCCGGGGAAGGTTCTCCAGGCCCGGCGCCCGCAGGTGCGCCGCCCAGCACCGCCCGCATGGTGCTGGAGCCCTGCCGCCGCTGGCCGCCCCCAGCTCACTCTGGCTCATGGCCCTGGTGCCCGCGGTTATAAATTGTATTCATTCTTGCATTGGACGGTTCCATGCCCGAAAGACCTTACAAACACTGTCTTCTTCCTCAACATTTTTTAATTTAAAAATTAAAAAGTGATTTCAGATTTTCAAATGGGCCAGTCCCTTTTAAATTCTTCTATGATGATCACAGCTGCGATTGTTCAAAAGGTGTCCTGAATAATAATGCTTATTGGTAGTGGATTGAGTAATAGTAAAAGGCCAGGCCTTGGCGTTTCTGTTATTAGTTTGCCATTTCTCTGAACAAAAGAATACAAGATAGGAGACAGGACAAAGAATAGCAGGTGGAAAATCCATCTTCCAGCCATGTCTTTTTTGCTCATCATTAACTTGTCTTTTGGAAATCATTTGACCCCCGTGGACCCCAGTGACCTCCTTGTATAACAGAAAGGTTTGTTATCTTTAAGCCCCTCCCAACACCAACTCTCAGGAATGGATGGATTTTTAGATAAATTTACTCATTTACACTTAATATGCTGAGATGTTTAACTAAGAACACTACCATGCCAGATATTACCAAAAAATGTTTTAATCTCCACACACTGAGTTTTATTCTTCAGCTTTTTTAAAAACTCTAAGGTAAATAATAATGTGTTAATTAACATCACTTTGCTCAGTCTCTTTTTTCAGTCTAAACAACATTCTTTGTGCAGAAGATAAGTATTAGCTGTAATTTTATAAATGAAGAAATGCAGAGAGCCAATAATTTTGCACCTTGCTCCCAGACATGTAAGTGTTCCCAGTCTGGATCCCTCCAATACTTTATGCGACCGCTAAGGCATGCAGTCTCATATGAGCATTTTGAAATAAATTAGCATACATTAAATGCACTTTTTAATGTGATAAACTGGTTTCTAAGCCAGTTACTCCCTTGTGATCTCTAATGTAAGTAAAATAATTTCAAAAGTAGCATAGGAAATTTCCCAATTAAATTGTATTATTTAAACATATAGAAAAACTTATGAGAATGCACAATTGACAGTGTAAGCATACTTATCCGAGTAAATAATACCCTTTTCTTAGTAGATTGATAATTTGTGATCTGTTGAATCTGTACTTAAGTACACATACACAGTCTGTGCCATATATATAAATATGCACATATATAAAATAGTAATTAAATATAACTACTTCAGATAGATCTATCTGTACATGTATCTAAGTACAAATATACAAATATACAGATATCTACTCTAGATATATATTATATGATATACATATATGATTACACATATGTGATGTAGAGAAGTGTCATGCTCTGGGGAAAAAAAAACACTTTATAATGGATGAATCAGATGAATGCTCTAGTTATAGACCTTAGATGATTATCTACCATCTTAGAACTGTCAGCTTGCCCATCTGTTAACTTCATGGAGGAGCAGATACTCCTCATGATGTGTGATCCAGGATATGCTCAATCTTTTGGTTAGTAACAAACTAGGGACATCAAGTTGTAACTTGGACTCACTTAGTGGGCTCATTTACTAAAGATGACACATTAATACATGGGGTGGTGGAAACTCCATTTTCCATTCTAATGAAAGCAGAGTTCTTATCCTTCACAGGGGAGTTGGTTGCTCCATACAGCCGTGTCATTCATTACAGTGACAAGTCCTGCCTGCCGCCCATTTGTGCTTACTGCAGGTTTCAGAGGTTAGATGGAAAAGATGGCAAGACTCTCTTGTAGTCTGTTCCCAAGACTGCAGCTTTTTAGCTGGATACTGAAAGGTTCTTCTTAGATCAGATTCTTTGCAGAGTTGGTCCCCCAGGAGCTAGTCCCTGATGGTGTCATTTCTAATAAATTCTTTATCTTAATTGACTGGCTTAGCCAGTAGACCATCTAGTCAGCAGAGACAAGATGTAGTGAAATATGTCTTTTCTTGCTAAATCTATCAGAAATAAAACAAACTTCCAATAGCTTGAGATTTCCCCCTCATTGGTAGTAGCCAACACCTAGAATAAAAGTAACCAATTATCCTAACCACATAGTAGACACACAATAAATTATTAAAATCATGGGTAGTCTGAAATATGCAGGAGAGGTAGTTATCACAGGCTAAAACCTACTCTATGAGATGCTGTGAGCAAGTGGATATGAGACACTGATCCAGGGAACTTTTTCTGTGACATTGCATAAGCTCTATTTGCCAATTTTCTGCATTCAATATTCTAGGTTCTTTAGTTATATTGGAGAAAATGCCTTCCCTTGAAATTTAAATCTAAACTTTTGGCATTTAAATGTATGAACACATAAGAACAGAGAAAAATGGGAAAAATCTGAAAATAAATATTTGCTATATGTAGACCTATATAAGTGGTAGGAGTTTATAAATGCATACTTAGAATTCAGTGATCAATCTTCTTCCATAGTTTGTTCATAAATTGACTTTATTAATATCTTCAAAAATACTATTTGCAAAATAGAATCATTTAAGTGGTAAGAGGAATATGCTTCAACTCACATCAGAGGCCTAAAAGAAAATATAGATGATTATTTCTCAGTTGTTTCTTCTGAATAATGTCTCTTAAAATGTTACCACATCCTCAAATCAGTGACATTTACTCAATGCATTTGGGGCTTTATCACAACGTGTCTCTGTGTGTGTGTGTGTGTGTGTGTGTGTGTGTGTGTATTTTGGTACCTGGGATTAAACCCAGGGGTGCTAACCACTAAGAAATATTACCAGCCGTTTGTTAATTTTTTTATTTTGAGACTGAGTCTTGCTAAGCTGTTTAGGGCTTCACTAAGTTGCTGAGGCTGGCTTTGAACTTGTGATCCTTCTGCCTCAGCTTCCTAAGTCTCTGGGATTACAGGCGTGCACCACCATGCCTCACTGGAACAAGTATATAATCTTGAGCAGAAAGATAATGTTAGTTATCTGAGATAACTTCCATATATCCAGTGGAGTCTATAGACAATTCTTTCAATGTTAGGTGCTCCCTACAAATGTTAGAAAACATACCCCACCCCACCCGTGAAGGTTAGAGAAAAACGCTGGGGCTCAACTTGGTCAGCACAATGACCAGGATTCTACAACTTTAATGTCATTCAAATTTATTGAAATTTAATTAAATTGTGAGTAATTCAATGTGAGTGAAAATATTACTGTCCCATAGTATAGATCAATCTATGTAGGCTATGGGATAATACCAAAAAAGACAGTACTGTCAGGTATGGGGATGCATGCCTGTAATCCCAGTGGCTTGGAGGCTAAGGCAGGAGGATAGAGTTCAAAGCCATCCTCAGCAATGGTGAGGCGCTAGCTAAGCAACTCATGAGACCCTGTCTCAAATAAAATACAAAATAAGGATGTGGATGTGGCTCAGTGGTTGAGTGCCACTGTGTTCAATCCCTGGTACCCCTCCCACCCCACCTCACCCCACCACACCCCCACCCCACCCCCCAAAAAAACGACAGCACTAACGTACTTCAGAATCTTGGTATAGAGTGGTAATATTTATCAGTATTTGGGGTCTCTAGAAAATACTACCCATAAGCATGGCGATACTGAGAAACATTTAGGCTTGTCTTTTTTCTTGCTTTTGTTCTTTGGATTTACTGTCTTGTTTAAAAAGCTCTGCTCTTGTTTTGCTTCTGTCCTTTCTCAAGGTGTGGCCCCAAATAATCCTCAACCTTTTTCTAATATTTAAAGTTTTATTTTAGTAAAGTTAATTATTTAACAAATCTAGAGTTACTTCTTGATAGATGTATTTCGTATTTGAAATAAGGAGCTAATTTGGATCTAATCATGTCCATTGAGAATAGACTGACCGTTGCTATCACATTATACATAATACATAAGTGGGCATAAGAATGGACAACCTACTTAGTGGAAAAAATAAAGAATGCAAATTTTTATTTCATATAAAATTCTCTCTTCTGTTCCATTGACTAGTTTGTCATTCTTGCATCAATATTATATCATTTTTATATTCTGCTTTAATAGCTTATTTGGAAAGGTCCTTCTCATTATTCTTTGCCAAATATATTCTCCCCAAAGAACTCAAAATTTATTTTGTAAAGTTCTACAATCCCTTTGGGATTGTTGTTGCATCACATTTATAACATGGGAGATGTTTCATGTTTTGAATTGAGAGGTTTTAAATAAATTTCTTTTCTCAATTCTTATCTTTAAACTTTTGATAAAGTTTTAGAATTTCTTCATAGGCCTTATACCTTTCTAATTATAACCAAATATAATTTAATCAAGTTTTTCCATTTCTATTTCCAATTAATTTCTCATGTAGAGAAAAGCAATTAACTTTTATATATTTATGTTATATGTAACCATTTTACCAAATTTCTTATTAACTCAAACAATATTAATATAATGTCAGCTTACTTAGGTATATAATCATATAATCCTCAATGAAGACTTTTTAGTTTTCTCATTTCTAATCTTTAAGGTACATATTTAGTTTTCTCTCTGTAATTTTTACAAACTCTATAGTGTATGGAATTACAATAATGGTGCTAGCCATAGTCATTTTTTGTAATAGAAATACATATTTTATTGCTAAATTGTTTAATATTATTTTCTATGAAGTATTTTAAAATCAGCTTGTATGATAATAGCCAAAGTCCTTTTTCAGTTCTTAGTTTTTAATAGAAATGACTATCATTTCACCATTCAAAATGTTTATTTTTCATTTTGATAAAGTCTGTCATGTTTAGCTACTTTTTCTATTTATTTACTGAATCCTGCTGCTGAGTCTACAAAGTCCCTTTTTCACATTTATTCACATAATCATGACATTTATGTCATTTAACTTGATATAAAATTATGTTAGAGTATTAATAATGATCCATTTTTTATTTCTGAATTTAATCTTCTTTGGTCATAATAATAGCTTATTATTTTTTAATACATAGCTGGATTCAATTTTCCAATATATATTTTAATTGTAAATTTTGCATCTGAATGTAGTAGTGATTTTGGTTTATGATTTCTTTTTGCTAGTTCTGGGCTTATATGTTTATTATGCTTGACTCTTAAATATGAACTCTCTAAAGTCTGAAATTGTTAGACTAAAACAGGATTTATGTGTTTTTATTATGATCTAATATTATAATTTAGAAATTCAAGTATAGTATCATCTGAGCCTGGTGACTATGAAAACATGAGTTTATTTCGCCTTTGCTCAGGTCCAGTTTTCTCCCTTACCCCACTTAATTTTGATAACTTAAATTTTTCTAGAAAAATCGTCCATTTCCTTGAAATTTTCATACGTATTTCAGCTGAATGTAGTATATATTTATTTTCTTTCTTTCTCAAGTACAATACCAAAGATTTGCCTCTTTTATTTTATTCATATTTTAAGGAGCCATTTCTTTCTTTTACTTATTCTTTCATTTATTTATTTTCTCTTTTTAAAACTATTTGCTCCTCAACTTCATAGTGAGATAATGGAAAGGTGAGCGAGGTCCTCTCCTTGAGCATAACGTTTAAGGAGATGCCAAAATCTCAAGAATTCTGACAAATCATGTTTTAATGCACTACTTTTAAAAAACAAAAGGAATGCAAAAATATTGATGGATTAAATTTTAAAATACAGATAGGATCATTATTACTGATTTTTTTTTCTTTTTGCCTCAGGCTCTAATATGGCTCAACACTGCACTGCTCCTTAGTTCATTTATTTTAGACTTGAAAAAAGCCTTTCAAAATCTGGCATTTGTAGACAACCCTATGTTCTGTGTGACTAGGAAGCTCCTCTATAGTAATTGGGTAGAATCTGTTATCGTTCTTGTAATTATATTTGTTAAGAATTTTTCTACATAAAATAGCACTACTGTTGGATACAAACACGCCTCTGAAAGCTTACATTCTGAAAAGAAAATATAAATACACACACACACACACCAGTGTGGAATATTTTGGTGACATTAGATGAAAAAGAAATCAGAGAATAAAATTATCTGGTAAATAATGCCAGGCTTAAAATTTTATTGCTCTTGGAATAACTGCTAAAATCCACCAGGTGGTGGAATAAAATGAGTTAACAGTGCAATTTAGCTTACATATTTTCCTAGTTGGAGATGTAATTTTACGGAGAAAGCCACAATTACATATCCACATTTTTAGTCTATTTATGAATTTTCTATTATGTCTTTCATTCTTACAAATCAGAATGTATGTGTTGAAAGATCAAAGATTTTTAGCCACCTAATATTCTTTCTAGTGCAAGGCAGCATATAAACAAACAAAAAAGAGGCCTAGTTTAAATAGGTCCAAGAATACAATTTAATAGAAAAGAAAAAAATCCTGAGGCAAACTCTACTAAAAGACAATTATTTTAAGCCTGAAAATTTTAGTAAAAAATGTGGCACTAATATTAGGCATCTTAGCTAGAATTATTATTGTCCAGAAGGTTAAGATGATTATATTCTCTTTCTTATAGCTCTTGGGTGGCCTACTTTTCTCCTATCCAGAGATTTTTCAAATCAAATAAATTGATCTGAATCTCTGTGTAATTCACTTCTTTTGTATACCTTTATTCATTATTCATAATGACAGCAATCTTGAATGTATTAAAACTTATAAAAATAATTTTAAATATGGATCTGATTTAGGTTCAAATGACTTGCCTCAAGACTTAAAATTAATCAGTAGTTGTGATCCTGAGTCTCTAAATTCTGCCCTTTATCACACTCTACCACCTAACACTGTCATCCTGTGATGAAGAGAAATTCTGTTAACAACCTTGTGTTGACATACGAGGATCTGCAGAATTCTAAAAGTAAAAAATTGAGTATCCCTGAGGAATTTATAACTGAATGGGATTGACAGGGATAACTGTATTTTACTGCTAATAAAATGAATATAATAAAAACTTTTAAACAAATATATAGCCATATATTGGGACTCAGAAGAGTATCCTATATAAAAACAGAGTGATTTGATTCAATTTACAAGTATATGAGGGACCAATAGGTGCAAAGTGCTAAAAATACTCAACTATTTTTTTCATGGACATGCATGCCTAAAATCCCAGCAACTTGGAAGGTGAGGCAAGAGGATTTCAAATTCAAGTTCATCTCTGGAAAGTAAACAAGACCCTTTCTCAAAAAGGGCTAGGGATGCTCAGTGATGAAGCACCCCTGAGTTCAATTCCCAATACCCAAACTAAAATAAAACAAAATATTCTTTTCCTAATGTGTTTATAATTTCATCGAATGACCTACTTTAAGGTTAATTTGCTCACCCTTAGATTATAAAAAGATGACTAATCATGTTGCATATTTTATTTCTAAACTAATTTTTAAAATAAAAATGCAATATAATAACCTAATATTAAATTACAAACACTAAACCAATAACCATTACTAATAAGCCTTAACTTTGAGATTCCTCTACTATTGGAAAGGAATGAAAGAAACATTAGGGATGTGATCCGGTCAACTGTAGCAAAGCATTTCCTTGCTGCCCTTATTTACTGGAGCACATTCCCATGGAAGGCTTTATAACTATTTGGTGAATTTAAAAACATTTGGTCTGCTTCTCCCCAGATCTCACAGTCCTTGATGTTCTGTGTCACCTTTGTCTCCCATCTATTTCACAGCCTCCTCTTCTGTCTCCCATTGACAATTCCTCTCTTCCTGCTCTGGATTTGGACAATGTCACCTATTTTCACATTTGCAGTTGACTCCTAAAACATCTTTACGCTTGACCTTTCTGACCCAGCATTTCTAATTAACTTCTAAATATTTCTATCTTGCTGTGCATACTCTCCTTAAACTCAACCATTGAAATTAAACTTAACATTTTGCCTTTTTAAAACCACTCTCATTTATTTATTTTTTAAATTTTTTTGGCACCAGAGACTGAACTCAGGGGTACTCAACCACTGAGCCACATCCCCAGCCCTTTTTTCATATTGTATTTACAGATAGGGTCTCACACAGTTACTTAGGGCCTCGGTAAATTGCTGAGGCTGTCTTTGAACTCCCAATCCTACTGCCTCAGCCTCTTGAGTCACTGGCATTATAGGTGTATGCCACTGTGCCTGGTTTAGTCTCATCTTCTAACATGCTTATTTTTATAGGTGTGACTAGGGTGCTATATAGAGATGTGAGGTTGTAATCTGAGCAGATGCACTTGGCTGAGATGTTGTTGAGGGATGAAAGTTTATTCACATGTGATGTGAATAAACACAGGGTTGCACCAGCTTTGGGAACGGCCTTTTTTCACCTCTTCCCCTGGAAAGGATAGCTTTGTCTCATTCATACAAAGGCAACACGTATTTTTAAAAGTCCCAAAATCTCCACCATTTTCTCCCAAGTCACCTATTTCAGAAATTCAGACTGTCCATTCTTTCTTTCCTCTTTCAGTCCTCCATAATATAATGTGCTGCATTCACTCCTTTATATTCATCTATACTGCCAGGAGGCCAATGCAGCCCAGTGCTTCATCTCCAAACTGTTCTAATGACCTCTCTTCATTTAACTCTTCCTCTGTGTCATTTTTTTTTTTTTGCTCCATGTTTTCCTTTATCCTGCTACAGATTACCATTCCTTAAGGCACAAGTTTATCTTGTCATTTCATTGCTCAAAGATTTTATGGGTTCCCTTTTGCCTGTATTATTAAGAAAAAAAAAAAAACTTGTGAGCCTGTCATTCTTCAACCAACCAGGGTCTAAAATATTTATGGTCCCTTGCACTTCGTAAGCACTCACTAAATATTTTTTGACTCATTCAATTTATGATTGCCTGTAATGTATTCCCAATGCTCACTGCCCACCTAAGTCCACCTCATCTCCTTCATACCGTAGGTACCACTGTGAACTGCTTGCATTTATAGAACCCATTCGTAACTGTTCTGTCCACGTAATCTTGGTGTTGCTGATTCATTTACCTGGGCCATCATCATGCCATGTTGCAGCAGTTCATTCCTAGACCTCCCCTCTGTGGACCTTCTTTATCGTGTATCCTCAGCCCTTCTGTAAGACTGACTGCCCCATTTATTATAGCTCACTTATCATGTTCTTTTCTTGTTTTAATGAGTCATGGTTTGTTCCTCATAATAGATATTAAACTTTTTAAGGTTATCAAGTCTTTCTTACCTTTGCTTCCTCTTGAGCCCCAAGTTCAAGGAGTAATACAAAAATGTTCAGTAAATATTTGTTGAATTCTGACTCGTTATTCAGTTTTTCATATGTTCAAAAAATAAACTGACCAGTTATTTAACTTCAAGAAAGAGATATCATCACATAAGAATGGAAAAGTAAACAGATTATCTAAGAAACTATTGTTTTTAATTTTTTTTCCTGGTAGCAACTAGACCTCAGGAAGAGCAAATTTTTGTATTATTAGACTTAATATGTAATATATGAGATTGAAATAACTCATTCCATTTTGTTAATAGAGAGATAGTGAATTTCAGGAGCATGAAAAGATTCTGTCTTCAAATTTTCTTTCAATGGCCCAAATCACTGATTTGCTCAAAGAAAACGTTGATGGAGTTCAAGAGTAAGTACTTCAATATTATAGTCAAATATAGAATGGTTTTAGCTCTTCTTATGTAAATTACTGTGATATTATAGAAATATTTGTTATATTTGTTATATTTGTTATATTGTGCACTGAGATATATTCAGACTCTGGAACACATAATTTTTCAAAATAACTGACTTTTTGCATGCCCAACAATCTTTTTTATGGAGAAAAATCCATTTAAAACCAATTTGTTGATACTAACAAAGAGTAGGGACTTACTATTGATTGCAGTCTCTAGCATATGCCATCTTCTTTTCTTTCTCATTCATAGAATGGTAAATATGCACAAGAACCTATAGAGTTGTGTTTTCTGCAATATTAATTGTCAATATATTTTATTATTTTGTAAATCCTGAATATTAGGCTTCCACCTCTGCTTATTGTAAAATATGAAGCTATGCTACCTACCCTGATTGCATATACACATTGCTTAAAAATGTAAATATAACTCAATTTTTAGGCCATAATTCTAGCATAAGTTCTTCTCATTTATTTCTACAGTAGATCATTTATTTAGAACATTAGTCAGATGTATCAAACACAATTTCCTAAAAAATATTTTTAGTTATCACTCATTTTAAAAACTATCTTACTTTAAAATGAAAGCTCACAATGTATGAAGTTGGGGATCATGTGATGTGCTGGACCAGTGTCCTGCTGTCTAGTCTCTGCATGCCAATCCTCAGGACACAAGGTGTTGTGGACCATATGGACAAACAGACAATGACTCTATCAGAGGTTATCACTGGCAAATCATAGAAATATTATAGAATAGAGCAATTCACTGTTAAGGAGACATGACAGATGTACTCACTGGAAGAGAAATCTAAGAAGAGAAGGCTTTTGGAGAGCAGGAGAGTAACACTGAAAGGCCTTTTCCCATGATGCTCTTCACTCCAGCCCACCCTTGCAGACTGCTAGAAAGTGTGACCTGTGGTTCATCCATGCTGCCTACAATCAGAGAATTAAAATTCTCACAGATTTTTAAAAACTATCTCATGACAATTGTACCATTTCTATAGAAATGAATGTTCACTGGAATTCAGATTCTTAGGGTGAAAATTGCAAAAGTGCTTTCATTGTATTGATGACACTGATTGTGTTCCCATGTAAAATATCATTTTCCATTTCCAGGTAACCCCAAATGCTATTAAACAGTGCAGTGCAAGAGAACATGTGCATTACTAGACAAAAGTAAATAACAGATGTTTAATAGTTTACTATTTACTTGTATTAAATATTAAGTGAAACATGAAATATTTAGTATAATTATATTAAATAACATGTATTGTTGCTTTTTAGAACTGTTTCTTGCTACATCACAAGTTGTGCTGTGTATTGTCCTTTATGTGATGAATTTTTAAAATATTGACTCTCTTTTTTGTTTAAAACCTAAATTCCAAAAATAATTTTTTAATCTCTAGGTGATGAGGTCCAGGAAAAAGTAAATGGTACAGTAGGTAATGCAGAAATTGGCAATATAAAAACAGAGGGGATCAATAGTAGGTTGACTTTTTTAGACTGTCTCATTAATATAGAAATTACCTGAAGCAATCTCAAATTTTAGGATATCATCTTTGGATAAATGATATCAGTGTTGTAGGAGTCATTTCTTTGTAATTTATTTTAGGGGTCTTTATATGATTTTTGTACCGTAATCTTGAAATATTTGCTATCAATCATTTACTTTCAGTTTAAAATAGCACTGTTGTAAATGGGAATTGCATGCTTTTCAAAGTGACAGAAATATTATTTAGACATCCTGTTACCAAGTGACATAAGTATGTCACAATCATACTGCATACAAAGCTATAAGCCAATTTAATTATTTTTTAAAAATCAATGTATTTCCCTACCTTTTGAAATTAGAACTGCCTCCATGAAAGCAGCAGTCAGGTTAAACATTATCATTAAACTTATTTTTGGAATATACTTTAAACAGTTAAGTGTCTGGGTATACTTATGATCTCCTAGCTGCTATCAATCATAATATTTTTAATTTAACCCTAACTTATTTACATATCTACCCCAAAATCTTTTCTAAAAAAGATGGGGACTAAATTAAATCTAACTTTATAAACATGGAAATAACAATGAGGCATCTTTTAATAACCTTTATGTAGCTGGGCCTCTCTGAGCATCTTAGGTCTTCCTTTAGACTATTTCTTCATGTCATCATAATTTGCAAAGTAAAATACACCCAATTTCAAGAACATGCAAGAATAAGGTAATGATTTTACTGAAATACTTGGTGAGACAAAGTAGATAGTACATCATCTATCACTGTAGCAAGACTTCCTAAAACACTATTTAAACATCTTTATTTCTCTTTACATTCTCTAGCAGTATATCTGTGTCCATCTCTCCTCTCTCCCTTGTTCCATCTCCCTTTGTGTCCATAGAAAAGGTTTACAAATTTGCTAGTAAAATGCATGGAAACTTTGCATCCAAACTTCAGCAGTATCTTGCTCCAAATGTTTCCTGGCATAATGTGCTTTGAAGTGAAATGACTGAACAAACACGACAAATGATAAATAAACACTGATTAGCCCTGTGGTTCAGATTACAGGGAAGATTCAAAGGGAAAGGGGTAGAGGGAGGTCAAAGAGACTTCACCAAAATAGTTTAGAAAAGTAGTTGTCTTCATTCAAACACAAACATTGAAAAATAAAACAGAAGTCAAAGGCCATATACAAATATTCAGGTCAGATATTGTATTAACAAAACTTAGCATGCAGATGGCAGATGAAGAGAAACTGACAAGGAAAAATAACTGCTAGGAGCAGAAAATGTTAGGCAGAAACAAATGATTAGAAAGGACATAAATTTCACAAAACAAGTGATTGAAGAAGAATGATAAAATATATAAACAAGAAAATTTTAGAACTAAAGCAGGAAACCAAGTATAATAAATAAACCAATGTAAAGCTTACTGTGTTGAAAATCAAGTCAGTAACAATAATGGAACACAGATTTAAGAAAACAAAAATGAAGATTAAAGCAATTAGAAGGTATTAGAATATACATCTGACATAATGAATCAGAAAATAATTTAAACTTCATAAGTACTTCAGTTTGTTTGTTTTGTTTTTTGGTACTGGATATTGAACCCAGGGGCACTCCACCACCAAGCCACATCCCCAGCCCTATTTTGTATTTTATTTAGAGACAGGGTCTCACTGAGTTGCTTAGGGCCTCGCTAAATTGCTGAGGCTGGCTTTGAACTCCTGATCCTCCTGCTTCAGCCTCTCAAGTGCTGGGATTATAGGCCTGCACCACCGCACCCGGCAACTTCAGTTTTAATTCTTGAATAGAATAAAACTACATGCATTGCCTTATTTCTGGGTTAATTGAACAGGCTCCAGACTCCTCCTTAGTCATGTCAGGCAGCAGAAATTGGTGGAATTGACAATCATCAGAATTTAGGGAGTCAAAAGAATGTGATTCCAGAATAAAAGCTATTGGTCTTATCCTTTCTGATTTTATTTTGGGGATCAAGTTAAGAAATTTTGAGCTTCTCAAATATCAGAAATATATTTGTTCTATTACAAGTTTACAATATTTACTACTAGCATTTAAATCTTTAACTTACCTGGATTTTATTTTAATGTATAAGGTAGAGTGGTTTGCTATTTTCCATATGGATAGACAGTTTTCCCAGCACCATTGAGTCCATACTTCTCCCACTGAATTGAAATACTACCTCTCTCATATAGCAAGTTCACATATATATTTACCCTTTTGTTGTTGTTGTTCAACAGAAGAAAAGGAATCACACCTTAGTTGTGAATTAATAAAATAATTGAAAGTGGCCATCACAGAAAAACAATCATAGAAAAATTTCATATACTGAATAGCAGTACATGGTATTATGGGAAAGGGGGTAAAATTACAAGGATGGTTTAGAATAATCAGAACTCACTTTTGGGTTTGAGGTTTACCCTGATACCTCCGAGTATGAAATGGATATTGGAGAATTAATTAAACACATATCAATGGAAGCTTTATTTGTTCCCAAACTTGTTTAATCCTGTTGTATTTATCACTCTGATCATATGTTAATATTATGAACAGTAAGGACTTCCTTTCTTAAGATGGCAGTGTAAAGTTGTCACACCTATACTCACCCTACCCCACCCCCAAATCACATAAAAACCACAAGGAATACCAATTCTATCTTTGTCAAAGCAAAGAGATTGCTGAAAGCCCAAACTACAAAATATGAAGATGATTGCTGCAATCATTATGAAATAATGAGAAGTGCAGGAGAAAATATAAGGAACATGCACATAATTGTAGATCTTAGAATGTGCTAAAAAATATATTTATTCTCCCCAAAGGATAAAACCCTAAGTTACCATTCCAAGAACCCTTATTTAGTAGCAGGACCAGGATGTTCAGGCGTGGAGCAGATACTGTCTGAATCACAGGAAGCAGCCTGTTTATTTGATGGTAAAGAGACCCTATCGAGGCTGTTTTCTTCTTTCTTCCACCAATTAAAATGGAAAGTAAATATTAAAATAATTGGCAGAAAGTTACTCAAACAGCAGAGGCCTCCTAGTTAATAACATGGACAAGTCTCTACCTCCACTGTATTTCCCAAATGTAGCTATCCAAGGACAAAAACTGACTTCATTCAAAGATAAGAAATAAACAAAGAATATGCATACAACAACAGATAATGCAAGGGAGAAAAGAGGAAACTCATAGGAAAAAGAAATAGTAGATAAAGAAAACACACCAGAAAGATATAGGCATGAGCAGAAAAAAATTCGATCAAATATTTCATAATGAATTTTTAAAACTTATGAAGCAATCACAAGAACATAAAACATATAAAAATCAAGAGAGAGATAAGGATAAATTAAAGACTAATAAGACATTTTTAAGATGTAGAAAAGGAAAAATCTTGCTGAATTTAAGGTGAAATTTATAGTAGCCCATGGAGGAAATAACACTGCTGATACAAGCTAATGGACAGAAGACAGTAATGAGAAGTATACAAAATGAAAAAGGAAATATATTGAAAAAAATAAATTAAAAAATTGTAGCTATGAATAAAATCAATAAAACATACCTTACTAGAATTTTAAAAAGAGAAAATACAGCAGAATATTTAACACTGTAGTT
Source organism: Glaucomys volans (assembly GCA_020662805.1). Taxonomy (NCBI): domain Eukaryota; kingdom Metazoa; phylum Chordata; class Mammalia; order Rodentia; family Sciuridae; genus Glaucomys; species Glaucomys volans. Next base: position 73,603 of record JAJEJO010000486.1, read on the forward strand.
CCGGAACGTTTTAAGAAACATAATTGTGAAAAGAAGAGATACTAAATTTCAGAGGGGAAAAAAAATTCTAGACATCAAAGAAAGAAGGAGGAAGTAAAGGGGGAGGAATAGAATTAGAAAATAAAGAGGAAGAAAAGGATACAAACTACAGTTTTCTCTTTTGAATGCTCTTTGAACATTGAGGATTATTATAAAACTGAATATTTTTTTATTATGAACATTATAGAATTTTCATTCAAGAAAAATATTTGTTTTCAAAAAGGAACTGTTCAGTAGTTAATCTGATACAGTATCTGGATTTTCTTTTGTTACAGAAAAATGGGCATGTTTTTGAATTTCAGACATCTTCAAACTTGTTTAAAGGAAGGCATTCTACTAGATTATTATGTGTCTGGATTTTTGTGGGCTAAAGGAATGGACTTTTCCATTACTCAGTATTCAAAATTTATGACTTTACTGGATATGTTGCTTCATAATCTTAGAAGTAAGTACATCCTTTTTCTCTTTTTCAAGAAAGAAGAATTTAGTCTACCATCTGAATGAATGTTCTTAAGTAAAAGTTCCTGAATTTATTCTTCAATGAAAATCACGGTTTTTCCCCCAACTCTGGTTATAGCAAAGACATGACTCATATGTTTATTGAGTTGTAAATACTCAAATATTGCTTAACAAGACTACAGTTCTCAATAATCAATTTTGCAAAGACATGCTAATTTCATTTAAGAGTCTTATCAATGCCATCACCCTCAAATAGCTGGGGACTCTCTATGAGATATATATATCTCATATATATATAAACTTTTTTTGAACCCAGGGATGCTTAACCACTGAACCACATTCCCAGCCCATTTTTTAATTTTAATTTTGAGGTAGGGTCTATCTTAGTTGCTGAAGCTGACCTGGAACTTGTGGTCCTCCTGCCTCAGACTTGTAAGTCTCTGGAATTACAGGTGTACACCATCACACTTAACTTCTCTGTGATATTCTTGAATCTTTTTTGTATATCTAAAACTCTCTGGAATTAAAAGTCTTTGGTAGGTATTTCCAAAGCTTTCTGTGTATTGTGTAGAAAACTATATATCATTAAGTAAAGTGAAGAATTGTGTGCTTTTGTTTATAAAAGACATTAAAATAAGGATTTAGATGTGTTTGGATATACACAAAGAAATGCAGATAAATAAAAAAGAATACAGAAAAAACTCATAATTAAAATTACCTGTTGAGAAAAGTGGTAGGAACTGGGCATTTGGACAACAGGGGTTGAAGGAAGGATTTTCTCAATATTATCTCCATGTTTATATTTTGAAACACGACCCATAGAAATTTTTAATTTCAATTTTAAAAGAGAATATATGACATGAAAGTCCAAATCTTTGATTCTCTAAGCATAATATTAAATAATTAGAAAGAGAATAAAGAAGAAGAAATATTTTTTATGAATCTAAGATTCTCGGTTTGAGAAAGTGTCTGCATCTCAGACTTTTTCCACACCCTATAACTGAAAGGGGAAACTTTTCATTGTTGTTATCAGTTAAAAAATGAATTTCTAAAACTTGAGAACTCATCCAACTATTCATAAACCATGAGAATCTCATGGACGTTAACAAAGTTACAGTCACAATCAGTAAAGAATGTAATTTCAGTATGCTTGCAGAATGAAGGAGATCAAGTATGTCTACATTTAAACTAAGTAGTGGTGGAGTTGTGTGCACATGCTTATCACTCCTACTCACTCACAACTTACTGAAAAAGTGGTGCAGAGCACACAGTCCAGGATGGCTGTTGTCCTGTGGCCCATCCAGTATGGAACTACTGGTTAGCCTTAGTTTTTTATTTGATCTTTGCCTTGAATTTGTACTGCATATTTCCAAGGCATTCTGTAGACAAACCACCTAGAATCAAGTGGGATCAACCCCAAAAATTATATGGAAAACTGGATTTGTAGATTTAGCCCTTGGGGATTCAACCAACTGTAGATATTAAACATTTGGGAAAAAAATGTGCATATACTGAACACGTTCAAACTTTTCTTTTTTTAATGATACTGGGGATTGAACCCAGGGGTGCTTTACAACTGAGTCACATCCCAGCTCCTTTTAATTTTTATTTTGAGACAGAGTCTCACTAAGTTGCTTACTTAGGGCCTTCGTAAGTTGCTAAAGCTGGCTATGAACTTGCAATCCTCCTGCCTCAACCTCCTGAGCCACTGGGATTACAGGTGTGTGCAACCATGCCCGGCTCAGACTTTTTCTCATCATCCCCTAAACAATACGGTATAACAACAACTTACCTAGAGTTTACATTGTATAGGGAATTATATGTAATCTAGAGATGATTTTAAGTATACAGAAGAATGTGTGTAAGTTCTGTACAAATACCACACCACTTTATTTAAGGAACTTGAATGTCTGCAAATCTTGTTATCCTTGGGGAGCAGGCGGTCCCGTGGGCGGTCCCAGAACCACTTCTCTTGGATCCTGAGGAACAATTCCATACATTTGGAGGTCTAGTTTTTCTAGTGTCTGACCAAAGACAAACTATAAAGTTTATTAACTAGATATGTGGCCTTTATCCAGGTCAATGGGCACAGATTAACACCCTGGTGCATAACATGATTATTAGTAAATAACTATGGGATCCTTTCTAATTCCTGTGATGCTAAATTGCTTTCCCCAAAGTGTAAATAATAACAGCAAATAATATTTACTCAGAATTAACTTGTGCAAGATGTAGTACCAATAGCTTTAGAAATAATGTCTTATTTAATTCACACAAAACCTTTGAGAAAAACAAAGTTCCAAGGGATTGAAGAACTCTGTAAAGTCATATAAAGGCAACCCCCACAAATGAGATCCTACCTTCCTGACCACTGTATCAAATATGCCTGGCTTTGGACTGAGTTCGACAAAGCACCATACCAAGTAATATGCTAGAATGTGCATCTTTTCAGTTTGTCAAGAGCTTGACGTGCATTTCTTATTTGATCATCACAACCACACTATAATTATAAAAATAGGTATTATTCTCATTTCACAGATAAAGAAAATGAGACTCAGGTCACCTAGCTAATATCAGCTATGAGGTACCATCCTAAGTTTTCCAATTAATTAGAAGTCTAGTGTATTCTTTCATTATCCTAGATTTTCAAGAATAAATTTAATTTCTATCAGCCTTATTATTTAAGTGGTTTAATCTTTCATATTTTAATCATATCACTGAATGTGATTTTTAAAAGAGCAAATATTTCAGTTAGATAAGTGAAATGATAACTATCCTAATTTTTAAAGCAATTATCTGTAGAAAGACATTAGACACAGGAAAACAGTTTTAAAGAGTCAGTTATTTTTCAGCATGAGGGAATAGTTTTTTTAAAAAATGATTTTTGTATTTGATTAGTATAATTTCATCTAGAATTATAATTATTTATCTAAGAATTCCTTTTTCTCTGCATCTCTAATTAATATCATTTTATTAATAAAATGATTCAGATTCTCCATTCATCTAGAATTGCTCTTACTCAACAGATTTTTCATTTCTGAATTTACTTCCACTACTTTCAAAAGTAGTTTATCATGGAAAGAAAAATTACAATTGAGTTGAATTCCACCTAGAATGATATTGGAAAACCTAGTCATCCAGCAATAATTCAGTATATCTGACACACATAAAAGAATGTGGAGGGACACTATGAGAAATGAACCAATTAGGATTCATTAAATCAGATTTTAATTACTATATAGTTTTATGCTTGTTTCTAATTCCTCCAAGTGGAAGAGAATCTAGATGAAACAAATTATAAGCTAGTATTCATAGTATCATTCTTAAATTTTTAAATTACTATCATTTTATTAGTAATTTTGGTAATTGGGATATATGGTATATACATCTCAGAAAGAGTAGCTGTATAATTCAAAAGTGACTAGGTCCAACAATCAACATATATTCTCACAACTTTTGGGGGGCATATCATGGATTGTACTAAGGGGCACCCAGCCAATGAGTCACATCCCCAGTCCTATTTTGTATTTTGTTTAGAGACAGAGTCTCACTGAGTTGCTTAGGGCCTTGATAAATTGCTGAGGCTGGCTTTAAACTCAAGATCCTCCTTCCTCAGCCTACTGAGCACTGGGTTTACAGGCATGTGCCACTGTGACCAGCTCACAATTTATTTTTATCTCCATCTCTATTCCTCCAAAAATCCACTTCATTGCAGGAAGGGGGAACATGTACTAAAATGATGTCACTTGAGAGACCAAACTGGTTGGCAGGGTTCACAATGAGCAGCACAGTTCCCTCTGATGCCTCATCCAGATGCCCCCTGCAACTGCTATTCACCTCCCCTCAACAGCCAGCCCCGCCTTAATTTCTCCTTGGCTTTATGTCCATACACCTGCTAGTGTCTGCAGAGGCCCTTCTGGACCCTCCAGTTACCATTCTTCAGAAGGTTCGGGGAGAGTATGTATGGATTAGAAGTAAATATTTTGCCATCTACTATCAAAAAATGAGCATAATATTACCAAACAAGAAAAAAAAAACAATAGAAACTAATATTTTTATTACAGATACACTAAAAGCTAAGGTTTTTGACATTTATCTGTTTTTCAATTGGATTAATGCCACAGAAAATGGTTTCAGGTGTTCGTTTCTGTTTGTATCTCTCACCAAACAGACTAGAATGACTGAGTTCTTCATGCTGGGTAGTGGTGGTGACGTTGTGTTGCCCTTTTGGCATTTTCTTCCAATGCCCAACCTCAGTGGGCATGTATTTGAGGAAGAGCTGTAATGAGTCCTAGGTTTGTTTGTGGAAAAGGTATAAATATGTTGATGTTTCACGTAAAAGTCCATATTCCTGGCTTCTACTGAAAATCTTCAAGCCCAGTTTCTTCCATGGTAACCATCTGCTGAAGTCCAGTGTTAGTGGACTCCAGCCATTTACATTTCCTACTCCACTTCAGCTCTGAGTTTAGTGACTGAACCTACCATCTGGGTCTTCCTCATCATCCAGGTCAACCAACTGTTTTGTAATTTTTATGTATCCTTTATTTTAAGATATTTTTAAAAATCTCCTTTCTGTTTTAAAGTATATACATTTTGATTTTGTTGATCTTGAAATGGAAACATAAACAAAACTCTTTAGACAATTGTGCAGCATTATAGTAATTTACAATCGTTAAGAATATCAGTAGGTATTCTTTTACCACAAAATATAGTTAATTTATTATGAACAAACAACTGGAGTTTTACCATTTACCCTCACAAAAACAAAGTAAATTTGAGGCACATTTATGACATTTGGATTATTTTTCTCTTAAAGCATCTATTGAAAAATACTTAAGATTCTCCTGGATTTTATTTCAGCACTACATATGTCCCTAGAAGACAGCATAAAGTGGCTTGGGGAAGTTATGGCTGAAATTGGACCAACCCAATCAGAAAATAATGAGGAACAGAATGTCTTTACTATACAACAATCCAATGCTATCATTGATTACTTAAAAATCAGGTATGGTTTTGTTTTCAGTAACATTATTTTTCATTTCATGTTTTCTAGAAATTGTCTATTTAAAAATTAAATTTTAAAATCAGATATTTAGTGGAATGAATATGACCTAACTTTCCAAGTACTTATATGATTTTACTACAGTGAATCTCACCAATATGTATATTCACAAGATACTAATATTACCAAAAAAAGTAAATAAGTACAAAGATAAGTAGAGTAGAGGAAAAGGAAAGAGGGTAGGTAGAGGGTAAGGGCAAGTACTGCAATCTTACTTGGAGCAAATTATATTCTATGTATTTATAATTATGTCAAAATGAATCCCAATGTTATATATAACTATTATAAACCAATAAATAAAATAAAATAAATATATAACAGCAAAAAATAAAGCCTTTAACTCATTAAAAAATCAGATATTTACAGACTGTATACAGTAATTAATCAAACCAACACACAAATAATATTTAAATCTTCCATCTAATAAATAAGTCAGAACATGAAACATTTTGGCTAATATTGCATTCTTTAAAATTATTTGTGTTTACTAAATATAACTTTACCTAGAATCATAAGACACCTAAGAAATTCTTTTTTTTCTCTGCATCTTTAGTACCTATTAATAAGGTACTAAAGTGCCTTAGTCTCTATTAATAAGATGATTCTTTTTGATTAATCAGATTTCATTATAATGTATTCTATATTTTAGATAGTTGACCTTTCCGGCTACTAGTTTACATTTTAAAGAGCAATATTCACTTTTATTTAAATGTTTACTTAAATGTTTTTCTTTTTAGAAATGTAAAAGAATAATTTATTGTAGACCATAAAATATTTTGTACTATTGACTATTTGGAAAACAACAGTGGTAGAGAGAAAGTATTTTTTTTTATTATAGTGATTCTTCATTGGTGATAAGAAATCTGTCTTTTTATATAGTTTGTCACAAAGTCTGCATTAGAATCATGCATCTCTCAAAGGAACCTTTTAAGTTTGCAAATACTCACACAAAAGTAGGTAAAATTCTTACTTTTGCCTAACTAAAAGTTTCTGCATAATATCCTTGTTCCTCTTGTGTTATATACTCCAGTGTTTTCCAATTTTAAAAATTAAAATTCTAAAGCAAAGAGTGCCAAATGATATTCTAGACATGCTCATGATTTGCTTGGCAAAGATCCTGGTTGTAGTCTGGAAGCTTTATAAATATTAGTGTGTTTAATATGATAAAGTTTATATACTGATTTCTGGCATGAGTTAATAATGGCATATGATATGCTTTTTATATAATAGTATTTGATATAATGTGATTTCTTAATATAAAAACATACTTCCTAATGAGTGACTCTCACTAAAAGCCACAGTAGTAGTTTTCATATCAATTAAGAGTAAAGCAAGGTCTTTGGGTGTGGGGAGGGAAGGAGCTGGAAATTCAGAACTGAATAAGAACCTGTGCCTCAAGGTTTTTTTGTCCATCAATTTGAGAAGCACTAATCAAGAGAAATCTACCCTGCATATCTGTACTGGAATCCTTCTTTCCCCGCTCTCTGTATTTGAATATGCCAGATTGCTTGTGCAGAGCATATTTTCATATTTTTATACCTGAACACTAGGCCCAGAAGGTTTATAATGGGCACTGAGACCAATAGCTAACCATAGCCTCAACACCCACATGAGCACCATGAAGACACCTTCTCTAAGGCAGATGTTCATCAATGTATTTCTTGACATTTTCTTTCAGAAAATGGTTAAGTTAAAAGGAAATGTCAGTGTTAGTCATCTTTTAAAAAAAAACTTATTGGTTCATTTTAGTTATACATGACAATAGAATTTATTTTGACATAATTATAAAATCATGGAATATAATTGTTCTAATTCAGTCCTCAGTACTTCCCCTTGCTCCTACCCCCTACTCCCTTTCCTCTACTCTACTGATCTTTTTGCTATTTCCTTATAGCTTACTTATAGTTTTTTTTTTAATTGGTGTCTTGTAGATGGACATGATGGGAAGATTCACTGTGGTATATTCATGTATGTATATAGGAATTCATTCTACTGTCTTCCCTATTCCATCCCTCCTCCCTTCCCTTCATTCCCCTTTGCCTACTCCACTGATCTTTTGTCTATTCTTTTTATTTTTTTAATCCCCCACCCACCTTATTTTGTATTAACTTCCACATATCAGAGAAAATATTCAACCTTGAGCTTTGGGGACTGGTTTATTTCACTAAGCACCACGGTCTCCAGATCCATCCAGCAAATGAAATGAAGTCATTCTTCTTTATGACTGAGTAATACTTCATTGTGTATGTGTACCACATTTTCTTTTTCTTTCTTTCCTTTTTCTTTTCTTTATTTTTTATTTTTTGTTACCAGGGATTGAACCCAGAAATGTGTAACCACTAAGCAACATCCCCAGCACTTTTTGGGTTTATTTGTTTGAGACATGGTCTTGCTGAGTTACCTAGGGCATTGCTAAGGTGCTGAGGTTGGCTTTGAACTTGCAATACTCCTGCCTCAGCGATCAGCTGCTGGGATTACAGACATGCACCACCACACCTGGCTACCACATTTTCTTTGTCCATTCATCTGTTGAAGGGTACCTAGGCTGGCTCCATAGCTTAGCTATTGTGAATTGAGCTGCTATAAAAATTGATATAGCTACCTCACTGTAGTAAGTTAATTTTAAATTCTTTGCATATATACTGAGGAGTGGGATAACTGGGTCAAATGGTGGTTTTCTAAGGAACCTCCAAACTGCTTTCCAGAGTGGTTGCACCAATTTGCAGTCCCACCAGCAATGTATGAGTGTACCTTTTTCCCCACATCCTCACCAACACCTATTATTGCTTGTATTCTTGATAATTGCCATTCTGATTGAAATGAGATGAAATCTTAGAGTAGTTTTAATTTGCATTTCTCTAATCACAAGATGATGAACATTTTTTCATATATTTATTGACCATTCATATTTCTTCTTTTAAGAAGTATCTGTTTAATTCTCTTGTCCATTTTTTAATTGGGTTTTTTGGTTTTCTTGGTGTGTTTTTGAATTTGATACCATCAAATTTATTAATTTTTAATTTTACTTATTGTGCTTTAGGAGTCTTAGTCAGTTCCTGAGCCTACATGTTGAACTGTTGGGCCAACATTTTCTTGTAGCTCTTTCAGGGTCTCTGATCTAATTCCTAGGTCCTTGATCCACTTTGAATTGACTTTTGCACAAGGTGAGAGATAGAGGTCATATTTTATTCTCTACATATGGATTTCCAATTTTCTCAGCACCATTTGATAAAAAGGCTATCTTTTCTCCAAAGTATGTTTTTGGCATCTTTGTCAAGTATAAGATTACTGTATTTATGTGGTTTTTTTTCTATGTCTTCTTTTACATTCCATTGGTCTTCATGTCTGTTTTGTTGCCGGTACCATGCTGCTTTTCTTAGTGTAGCTCTGTAGTATCATTTGAGATCTGGTATTGTAATGACTCCTGCTTCACTTTTCTTGCTAAGAATTACTTTGGCTATTCTGGGCCTCTTATTTTTCCAAATGAATTTCATGACTGCTTTTACTATTTCTGTGAAGAAGATCATTGGAATTTTGATGGGAATTGCATTAAGTTGCTATATCACTTTTGGTAGTATGGCCATTTTGATAATATTAATTCTACCTATCCTAGAACATGGGAGATCTTTCTGTCATCTAAGGTCTTCTTCAATTTCTTTCTTCAGTGTTCTGTAGTTTTGATTGTAGAGGTCCTTCATTTCTTTTGTTAGAATCATTCCTAAGTTTGTTTGTTTCCTCATTTATTTTTCAGCAGATTCCTCATTTCTTCTTCAGTAGATTTGTCATTGGAGTATAGGAACATGATTGATTTATGAGTATTATTTTGTATCCTTCTACTTTGCTAAATTCAATCATGAGTTCTAGAAGTCTTCTGGTGGAGTTTTTTTGGGTTTTCTAAATATTCGATAATAGCATAGCAAACAGAGATAGTTTGAGCTCTTCTTTTCCTATTCATCTCCTTTTAATTTCCTTCTCTTGCCTAATTGCTCTAGCTAGAGTTTCAAGGACTATATGGAATAGGAATGGTGAAAGTGGGCCTCCTTGTCTCATTCCTCTTTTTAGAAGAAATTCTTTTAGGTATTCTCTGTTCAGAATAATGTTAATAATGTTGACCTTGGGTTTATCACAATTAGTCTTTACAATGTTAAGGTATGATTCCTTTTTTTTTTTTAATTAGAGCTTTATGGTTATACGTAGCAGTTTGGTTCATCCCAACAAACTCGTGCATGCATAGGAATCGATTTATGGTTATACGTAGCAGTTTGGTTCATCCCAACAAACTCATACATGCATAGGAATCGATTTCAGTTCTTGATCCCCCATTTTCCCTTCCCATTTTTCCTCCTATCCTAACCCCCCTCCTTCCTCTAGTCTACTAGACTTCCTTTCAGTCATCTAATAATTTGTTTGATTGGTTTTTTTTTATGTAATCTTATCCTTTGTTATGGTTTGAATGTGAAGTGTCCCCCAAAAGCTCACATGTGAGAAAATGCAAGAAGGTCCAGAGAAGTGATTGGGTTGTGAGAGTCTTAACCCAATCAGTGAATTGATTCCCTGATAGGAATTAACTCAGTGATAATTGAAGTGGTAGGGTATGACTGCAGGTAGGAATGGGGGGACGTGACTTTGAGGTATATATTTTGTATCTGGAGAGTGGAGTCTCTCTCTGCTTTCTGATCATAATGTGAGCTACTTCCCTCCACTGCTTCCCTCTGCCATGATATTCTGCCTCACTTTTAGCCCTGAAGAATGGAGTCTGCTATCTATGGATTGAGACCTCTGAAACTGTGAGCCCTCAAATAAACTCTTTCTCCTCTACAGTTGTGCTGTTTAAGTCTTTTAGTCACAGCACCGAAAAGCTGATTAAAACATCCTTCCCACGCCCTACTTTCCTTTATTTTACTCTAGCTTCCCCATATGAGAGAAAATATTTCACCTTTGAGTTTCTGAGTTTGTTTCTGAGTTTCTGAGTTTCTGAGTTTTAGAATGATATTCCCCATTTCCATCCATTCACCAGAAAATTATATAATTTCATTCTTTTTAATGGCTAAGTAGAACTCCATTGTGCATTTATGTGTGTGTATGCATGTATCACAATTTTGTAATCCATTCATCTACTAACAGGCATCTCAGTTGATTCCATAATTTAGCTATTGGGAATTGTGCTGCTATAAACATTCATGTGGCTCTGTCACTATAGTATGCCAATTTTAGGAATTTTCTTAAAAAATCAAGTATAATTGTGAAAATCTTTATTTTATTTTTATTTTTTAAATTTGTTCATTTTAGATATACATGACAGTAGAGTGTATTTTAACATATTGTGCATACATGGAGTACAGCAAAAGTATTCTAATTAGGATCCCATTCTTGAGGTTGTACATGATGTGGTTTCACTGATCATGTATTCATATATGACCATAGGAAAGTAATGTCTGATTCATTCTACTATATTTTCTATCCCCATTTCCCCTCCTTTCCCTTCATTCCCCTTTGTGTAATCCAATGAACTTCTATTCTGCCCTCCCCACCCCTTAGCATCCACATGTCAGAGAGAACATTCAACCTTTGGTTTTTGGGGATTGGCTTATTTCACTTAGCATGATAGTCTTCAGATCCAACCTTTTGCCAGCAAAAATGATAGTCATTCTTCTTTTGGCTGAGTAATATTCCAGTGTGTGTGTGTGTGTGTGTGTGTGTGTATCACATTTTCTTTATCCATTTATCCCTTGAAGGGCACCTAGGTAGTATACATAGCTTAGCTATTGTGAATTGAGCAGCTATAAACATTGATGTGTTTATGTCCCTATAGTATGCTAATTTTAAGTCCTTTGGTTATATACCAAAGAGTGGAATAACTGGGTCAAATGGTGGTTCCATTCCAAGTTTTCTGAGGAATCTCCATACTGCTTTCCAAAGTGGTTGCATCAATTTGCAGTCCCACCATCAATGTATGAGTGTACCTTTTTCCCCACATCCTTACCAACATTTATTGTTACTTGTATTCTTGATAATTACCATTCTGACTGCAGTAAGATGGAATCTCAGTGTAGTTTTAATTTGCATTCCTCTAATTGTTAAAGATGTTGAACATTTTTTCATATATTTATTGACCATTCATATTTCTTCTGTGGAGTGTCTGTTCATTTCCATTGCCCATTTATTGATTGGGTTCTTTGTTTTGTTTGTTTGTTTTGATGGTAAGATTTTTGAGTTCTTTGTATCTCCTGAAGATTAATGCTGTATCTGATAGCAGGTGGCAAAGATTTTCTCCCATTCTGTAGGCTCTCTCTTCACATTCTTGATTGTGTCCTTAGCAATAAAGAAGCTTTTCGGCTTGATGCCATCCCATTTATTGCTTCTTGGTTTTCCTTCTTGTACTTTAGAAGTCCAAGATGTAATGATGGTAAATATTTATGCCTCAAACAATAGAGCATCTCTGTACATCAAACCCTTCTTAATTTCAGTAATCAAGTAGGCCACAACACAATAATCCTGGGTACTTTAACATGCATATCTCATCACTGGATAGATCTTCCAAACCAAAAAAAAAAAAAAAAAAAAAAAAAAAAGAAGCTATAAAACTAAAAAATACAATTAATAATTTAGACTTAACAGACAAATATAGGTATTTCATCCATCCATGCCTGAATACTTTTCCTTCTCAGAAGTACATGGATCCTTCTCTAAAACAGTCCATATCTTAGGCCACAAAATAACTCTTAGCAAATACAGAAAAATTGAGATAATACCTTCCATTCTATCAGATCATAATACAGCAACATTAGAAATCAACAATACAAAATAGAAGCTACTCCTACACTGGAGACTAAATAATAAGCTTTTGAATGACCAAGGGATAGCAGGATTCAGGGATGAAATTTAAAAATACTTAGAGGTAAATGAGAATAGCAACACAATATATCAAAATTTCTGAGACAGTATGAAGGAATTGCTAGTATTTTAGATCTATTGGAAGAACACCCAGGAGTGGGATAGCTGGGTCATATGTGGTTCCATCCCTAATTTTTGAGGAATCTTCAAACTGCTTTCTTCAAACTGCTTTCCAGAACAGTTCTACTAGCCTGCCATGCCACCAGCAATGTTCAAGTGTTTCTTTCTCCCCACAACCTTGCCAGCATTTATTGTTGTTTGTATTCTTGATTGTTGCCATTCTGATTGGAGTGAGATGAAATCTTAGTGTAGTTTTGATTTCCAATTCCCTGATTGCTGGAGATGCTGAACATTTTTTTTCATGATTTACTTGCCTTTTGTTTCTTCTTTTGAGAAGTTTCTGTTTACTTCTTTTTCCCATTTGTTGATGGGTTATTTGGGTTTTGTTTTGTTTTTCGGATATTAAGTTTCTCCTATCCCTATTTTTTCTAGTGTTTTGAGCATGAAGGGGTGTTGTATTTTATCAAATGCTGTTTCTGCATCTATTGAGATAATCATGGGATTCTTGTCTTTAATACTATTTATGTGGTGAATTACATTTATTGATTTCTGTATTTTGAACCAACCTTGCATGGTGCTCTTTTTATTGTGTTTTTATATGTGGTTTGCCAATATTTTATTAAGAATTTTTTGCATCGATGTTCATCAAGGATATTGGTCTGAAGTTTTCTTCCTCTAATGAGTCTTGGTCTGATTTTGATATCAGGATGATACTGACTTTAAAGAATGAGTTTAGCAGAGTTCCCTCCTTTTCGAGTTCACCTTTAGATCCTAGCCTAGCTAGCTTCACATACCAAAAACTCCTAATCCTATGTCTCTTTTTAAAAAACTAATATTTAAGAGATTAGTCAAATAAAATAATCATTTTTAATGCTGTTAAATTTTCATTTGTGATTTTAAAGAAATCTTGTATTTTATTTTATTTTATTTTATTTTAATTTATTTAATTTTGATTCATTGAACACAAATGGAGTGCAGCTCTTGTTTCTCTGGTTGTACACAAAGTAGAGTCACACCATCTGTGCATTCATACATGTACACAGGGCAATGATGTCTGTCACACTTTCTGTTATTATTACCCCTCCACCCCAACCCCACCCCTCCCTTCCCTCTATTCTATCTATCCTTCCTCCATTCTTGCCACCCTTCCACCCCGCATTATGCATCATCATTCACTTATCAGTGGGACCATTTGGCCTTTGGATTTTGGGGATTGGCTAATCTCACTTAGCATGACAGTCTCCAACATCTTCCATTTACCAGCAAATGCCATAATTTTATTCTTCTTTATGACTGAGTAATATTCCATTGTGTATATATACCACAGTTTCTTTATCCATTCATCTATTGAAGGGCATCTAGGTTGGTTCCACAATGTAGCTATTGTGAATTGGGCAGCTATGAACATTGATGTGGCTGCATCACTGTAGTAATCTGTTACAGAAAGATAAAATACCAATTAGTATTATATTTCAAATTGATGTTAAATTGGATGAAAGGAAACATGCTTGTTATACATAACCTGTTTAATATCCCTCATAGATTCATAAATGGAAGTTTAATGGCAATTAAGTCACATAATACATTCATTGTGATGAGTACAAGGCAGTTTTATAAATATGAAGATAGTTCAATTATTAGAAGTATATGTGTATTTCAATTTAACCTGATACTAACTTTACCCAACTGCTCAAAGCCCGAGTTAATATAGGGAGATCAATTTGTAGAACGTGACTCATACCACAGGAAGTTGACAATAAAATTAAACTCCATTGGATTCTCTTAGTATGTTTTGGGATGGGTCTCTGATTTGAAAAAACTAACCAAAATTTCTCCCCCACAATATTGTAAGTACTGACAAATCTATTTGTGCAATATATATATTTGTATTTGTAGTATTTTGCAGACAAGTATAAATGTCTATAAATGCTACTGTAGCTTTTTAATATAATCATTTATATATATGTGTGATATATGCATATAGAGACCTGTATATATATGTGTGTGAGATATATATAGATGTGTGTGTATATATATCCTGTATAATCATCTTTATATATCATGATATATATAGAGAATATATATATACACACACACACTTGATATATATATCATATACACACACACACACACACATATATATATATATATATATACATATAAAGTCCAAGCACATTTCTTTCATTGTGTATTCTACCTGTTCCCTGGGAATTAGGCAAAGGTAATATGTGCAGGCACATATCAAATATAAGAAAGTCAATCTGCCCCTCTGTACACAACAGTGTATTGTACATCTTGGCATGGAACCAGATATCTTGGCCTATTTCCATTCCATCTCCCTTTAAATTAACACTAAGACTAGATGTGTGACAAAATAGTCTAGGAGCTTAAGCATCCAGCAGTCTAAAGGAAGAAAGAGAAAATGTACTCCCACAACAAAAGTATGACCATTTACTTGTTCCCTGGTAAAGTTGAAGAGTGAGGTGGGTAGAAGGTGGGGTTTGGACTTCCCCTAAGAAACTGGCTCTTTCAGCACCTCCCCCTGGATATAATATCACCTTAGATCTGCCTTGCTCCTAGCCCTGCATCTTTGACCATAGCACTGAGACATAAAGCTTATGTCATTGTAAGTTCATTTCCTTCTTGACATGGACAACCTAATTCCTATATGCAATGAGGAGAATAAGACTGAAAGATATTGCAGGAAGGGTTATTTATGAACTAAGTGCTTTGTGTGACACAGGATGGAGAAAGGGAAATTTTGTTCTTCTTCACTTGGAGGAAGCCAAGCTATTTCCAAAACATAGTCTTCAGTTTTCCTACTCGAAATCACTTACTGCCAATGTAATATTTTTGACCTTGCAGCTTTCTCTAGGCTACCAATTTAAGGGAGGGAGAATATGAATTTATTTTGCTTCAATGAATTATCAAACTTCACTAATCTTAATGTATTTTTCTAGCCAACAAATCAAAGTGATGTCAAAAAGCTAAGTTAGTTTGGTGAATGTTGATGAGCAATTCAAGTGTACAAGATTTAAAAAAAAGAAAACCCATAACTGAGTCTACACACCTATCACTTTTTAATGGATTGTGTTAGTAGTGAGATCAACTGCTAATATAACTCAAAGAGACCCAGCTGCCTGAGGATTTCTTCATTGATTCCAAATGAATTGAAACTTTGATCCATTACAGCATTCAGGAGAAGCCATTATTATACATGCTCTGTAGCTACATTTTGCAAATGTTAATTTCTCAGTTATATTAAAATCAATTTTCTTAAATAGCAAAAGGCACCAGAGTGAAAGAGAAACCACTAAGACAATTTTTTGTTCTTGGGCATTTTGCTGTAATATGAGTCTATTAATTTTCCCAACCAGCAGGAAGAGAATTAGAAAAATTCAAATATTATCACAAACAGGATATTAGAAGTCAGCCCTTCAGTATATTTTTAACTCTCAATAATACATTGCTAAGCTCTTTAAATTTACTAGAAATATTTATTTTCAGGAGCTCTTATTCTTTGGCTCTTTGTAGTTTTTATACACTGACCACCTAGTTTCCAGGTAGGAAAAAAGGAAATGATCCGTCTTAAATTTATTCCATCCTTTGATGTGTGACTGAATATTCTGCAGGAAAGTTGGACATGTTCTAAATGGATTTCAGCTCATGTCGCATCATTTTTCAGGTGTTATTGGAGATTAATTTAATCTTGAAACAGTTTGAAACTGTAAGAAGAAGTAATTGATATGGAAGTAGATTACAGAATTCAATGCCATTCATACCAGAGCAAATTGACTCCATTTTGGAGCAAAACAGCAAATAATGTGAAATTTAGTGTTTTTTAGGGATGGTGCATTATTTGGTTTTCAGCTAGGAATTACTAAAATGCAATCTAATTGCTCCCTTTTCCCAAACCTATCCAATCATCACACATTGATTTACTGACATTATTCTAGGTACTGTGTTATTGCCAATGTCTCAAAGTATAAAATTTCTTTCTAGACAATTTATTTTGAAATAAAAGAAGTGGTTAATTTTATATTAGAATTTAATATCTTTAGCTTTATCAGCATGAACATACTTTTAATAAATGCCTATGTGTTTTCTTTTTTCCCCTGAAATAAATTTATCATAGTTGCACATTTATTTTGTATTTCAGCTTATTTCAACACTACAGGCTATATGAGTTTCTGTTCTTCTCCACCAGGGAAGAAATTGTGATAGGAACTGAGGTAAGTAATTTATCTAGATGGAACCAATTAAGCTGAATCACTTAATGCATGCTGATCAGCATCTGGATCTTTAACTGCTTAAAGCAACTTCTTGTCAAGATTATTCAAGTGTTAATATAACCAAGTAGTAGTTTGCAAAAAGAATAATTGTATAAAGTGAGCTTTGGATTAAGAAAATAAGCTGTCTTTCAGCATTAGAAGCATTGTTAATCACATATACTTTAAGAATTTATGGATTATTTGACAAAGCTAAATTGAATATGCTATGTATGTCTTCATACAAATAAAATCAGGAAATGTGAAATAAATTAATCCAGTTAGTTTTCTTCTAATTTCATACTTATTTTTAGTCTACTCAATTTTTAAGGCCTAATTCAAATCTCACTTCCTCACTGATGCAAACTTGCCTTAATTACATCATATCTCAAACAAAGGGTTTATAAAAACTCTCTAATCACAGTCTATGATTATATTTCAATTAGTCTCTTTCTTCCTCCTGAATTTTGGCTGCTCTTATGCCAATAAGTACATAAACAGGCACTATTGGTTAGTTTTCTAATTATTTCCTGTGGGTTGATATAGTCAACACAGCTCAACATAATCTTCCCAAAAGCAGAGATCATTTGCTGTTTTTCTTTGACGCGTGACAGCCTAGAGTACAATGCAGGACACAGTAGTCCCTTAGTTAACACCGTATTGGTTATTCAATGGCAGTGCATGGAAGTTCTACAGGAAACAATCTACCAAGAGACACTTTTAAACAGTCTTAGGAGACTAAAGTGCCATAAAAAGTGCTCCTGTAGATTCTCAGTCACTTTAAGAGTCTTCATTGTGTCTTAGAAATGGGAATGATCATAATCAGAAACAAACAGTAAATCAGGATATTCACATTGTCTTTATAACTATCCGGATATGAAGCACCAGATGGAATATGACAACTATTCTATCTTACCAAATGTTGCTATTCTGGAATTTGTATGCTTGGAACCATCATGTGATCCAGCAATCCCACTGGTGGGTATATATCCAAAGGAAATGAAATTGGTATGTCAAGAAGACATTTGCACTCCTCTGATCATTGTGGTGCTATTCACAATAGGCAAGACATGGAGACAACTGAAGGGCCCATCTACTGATTAATGGATGAAGAAAATGTAGTACATGTACACAATGGAGTACTGTACAGCCATAAACAAATATGAAATTCTGTCATTTGTAACAAAATGAATGGAAATAGAGATTATTAAGTGAAATACAGCAGGAATAGTAAGACAGGTGCTGCATGATCTCTTTCATATGTGGCATCTAAAAGGGCTGGCCTTATAGAAGTTGAGAAGGAATTGATGGTTACCAGAGGCTAGGGAGAGTAGGGAAGAAGAAAAGATAGGGAAAGGCAAAATTTTGTGGAGTTTCAAATACACAATGACAATAACATAAAAATGGAGAGGAAGGTAAATCAGTAGAATTATAAAATTCTGGTATTATTTGAGAAAAGTACTCATTCATACATAATTAATAAGTCAAGGACATACATTACAATCTCTCCCATAAGCAATGAATAAACAATAAATGTTAAACTAATAAAGGAGGAAAATAGAATGATAAATCAATGTAAAGTACTAAATTTAAAATACAAAATTATAGAAATATGAGAAACATGGAGGAAAACATTTTTAATTCTAAAATTAACCACTTACCTTTTTGTTTAAAATTTGATGAAAAAGTCCATAGGTAAAACTTCTTTTAAAGCATAACTGGGATTAAGAAAAAGAAAAAAATTTAAAGATAAATATTAACTTGGAGAAAACACTTAAAAATCAATATATGAAGGTTAAAAATATTTTATACACCAATAGTTCCTATGATAAAGTAAGAAAAAGTAAAACAAAGTAACAGAAACATGGGTAAAGAAAATGAACAGACAATAAACAGATAAAAAATATTCAGTATGATTAATAATGATGATTTGAATGTACATCATGCACAACCGAAATGAAACTTTGTACCCCACATGTGTACAATGAATCAAAATGAAGTCTGTAAAAATAAAAATAATAATAATAAATAAAAATTCAGCTTTAATGGCCCATGTATTTAATGGCTTGGTCCACACTGTGGTATTATTGTGAAGTGATGGAACCTTTAAAAGACTGGGCCTAGTGCGAAATCTTCAGGACATGGGCCCATACCCTTGACAGGGACTGTTGGACCCTGACCCCCTCCCAGCTCTCCCTTTTCCTTCCTGGTGATGAGGCAAACAATGACATGACATGCTGCTCCTCACCATAGGCCCAAAAGCAGTGATCATGGACTGGAATCTCTAAAACTACCACATACTATAGAGCTATAGTAATAAAAACAGCATGGTGTTGGCACCAAAACAGACATGAAGACCAATGGTACAGAATAGAAGACACAGAGACAAACCCACATAACATAACGATTATCTCATTCTAGACAAAGATGCTATATAGATACATTGGAGAAAAGAGAGCCTCTTCAACAAATGGTGCTGGAAAAACTGAAAATCCATATGTAACAAAATGAAATTAGACCCCTATCTCTCAGCTGCACAAAACACAACTCAAAGTGGATCAAGGACCTAGGCATTAGACCAGAGACTCCTGTGCCTACTAAAAGAAACAGTGGACCCAAATCTCCATCATGTAGACCTAAGAACAGAATTGCTCAAGAAGACTCCTAAAGCACAAGAAGTAAAATCAAGATCAATAAATGGATGGTATCAAAATAAAAATTTCTTCATAGCAAAAAAAAAAAAAATCAAGAATGTGAAAAAAGAGCCTACAAAATAGGAGAAAAATCTTTGCCACCTGCACCTCAGAGCATTAATCTCTAGGATAAAGAACTCAAAAAACACCACCACTAAAACAAATAACCCAATCAATAAATGAGCAAAGGAACTAGACACTTCACGGAAGAGGAAATATGGTCAACAAATATATAAAAAAAATATTCAATATCACTAACAATCAGAGAAATGCAAATTAAAACTCCACAGAGATTTCATCTCACTCCAGTCAGAATGGCAATTATCATGAATAAAAGCAACAATAAATGTTGACGAGGATTTGGGGAAAAGATACACACGTGCATTGCTGGTGGGACTTCAAATTGGTGCAGCCACTCTGGAAAGCAATGGAGATTCCTCAGAAAACTTGGAAACAACCCCATCATCCCACTCCTCAGGTATATTCCCAAAGGACTTAAAATCAGCATATTGTAGTAACACAGGGATGTCAATGTTTATAGAAGCTCAAGTCACAATAGCTAAGCTATGGAACCAACTTTGGTACCCTTCAACAGATGAATGGATAAAGAAAATGTGGTATACATATACAATGGAATATTGCACAGCCATAAAGAAGAATGCAATTATGGCATTTGCTGGTAAATAGATGGAACTGAAGACTATCATGCTAAACAAAATAAGTAAATCCCAAGAAAACAAAAGTTGAATATTCTCTCTGATACGCGGTTGCTGACTCACAACAGGAGGGGATGAGGGGGTTTCACTGAATTGGACAGGGAGGAGTTGGGGGAAGGAAATGGGGATGGGGATGGGAAAGACTGTAGAAAGAATAAGACATAACCTTCCTGTATTCATATATGAATACATGTCCAGTGTCCATATCATGTCCAATCACAAAATTGGGAAATTATACTCCATGTATGTATAATATATCAAAATACATTCTGTCAAGTGTAACTAAAAGAATAAACAAAAAAATTAAACTATAAGACAAATCTTTTCTCTTTCTATGTTGATTATCCCAGGTATTGTGTTGCAGTGATGGAAAGTTGATTAACAAAGAACTACAAATGGGGCTGGGGTTGTGGCTCCGTGGTAGAATGCTTGCCTAGCACATGTGAGGCCCTGGATTTGATCCTCAGCACTACATAAAAATAATAGTGTCCACCTATGACTAAATAAAAGAAGAAAAATTATTTTCACTTACAAGATTAGCTAATTGTAAAATGAGTAACACCTTATTTTAGTGTGGATGCAAGAAAACGTGAGAGGTTAAATTAGTAAGAAGTTAAATTTAAAACCACTTTAAAGAGCAAACTGGCAAAGTCTATTAATTTTTAAAAATGTGGATATCCTTTATCATGAAGTATAAGAACTGTCATTGTAGACATAGTATTTGTATTATATAAAACTAGTTAATTCTGAATATTCATCCAAGAATGGCTTATAACAGCTAACAATTGCAGAAGACAAATCAGAAGGGAAATGGTTAAATAAAATAAATATAGTCACACTAAAAAAAAAAAGAAAACTATGAAGTCATTAGAAGGAATATAGTAGATTCTTGGGTATGGGTACATTAATATCCCTAGTGACTATGCTTGATTTAAAAAGTATTAAAGTAGAACAATATGAATAGTGTCCTCATTCATTTTTTAAAAGCAGGTAAACATGAAAATATATAGGTATGTAAGTGATAGTAAAAGAACAAGAAGAATTTATAGTAACCATTAATGTGGTTTACCATTGGGTAGTGGAGTAGAAGTAGGAGTTGGATAGGATGTGAAAAGGGACATTTTATTCTATTTCAGCTTTATGTTAGACTTTTACAATGTGAATGTGTTCATGTATTACTTGTTCAAGAATAAAATTGTTCCCTAGTTCATTCCTGAGAAGTATTGAGACATTTTGTAAATTAAGCACAGGAATATAAACACTCTTACCACTGACATAATGACAGATAGACCCAGGTCAGAGAGACATTTTCTGGATTTTTAAAAGATAAAGGCTAAACAGAAAAAAAATAGGTGAATTCTCAATCCATAAAATTACATACTTTACAAGTGTGTTGGTATGATATTTAAATTTTCAGAACAAATCAGGTTTAGGTGAAAAGTCATTTATAGAGTAAAAATCTGGTGTTGTACTATTACATCCCAATTTTCTCCAGGAAAATAAAATTGATATCATGAATTATGTATATATATATATATCACATTTTCAAAATATTTATTCAGTTTAATTTCAACAAAGTGACAATACATCTTGGATCATACACTCTTGAAGGTTATGTTTTGTATATGTATGTATGTATTTAAACACATACACACACATATACATATTTGCACTTGCTAATTTAAAATCTCACAAGATTGAATTTTTAAAAATAATTTCCCCAATTTCAAAAATGTGATACAAAGGTATAGTTTTATTTCTAAACATTTACAACAGTATGCCTGATATGTTGCAGAATTTTACTCTATGACGTGGATATTTTCTTGCAGCACCCCCCTGCACAACTCCAGGAGGCACCATTCCCATCATGGTCCCTGTGATTAATGGAGTTGAGCATTGTACAACCTGTGCCCTGTTTTCACAAGTAATACTGTGCCAGGATCTGATTATTATAAACACGGTAGACTAGAAAGATATTTAAAGAGAATCATCAATATACAATAAGTGGTTACCTTGCCTAGAGTCAGACTTTGGCAACTTTTTATAACCCAAAATAATACCACTTAAGGTCAGCAAATATTGGAAATTCAGACCTCTCTCAAATCAGTGAATGTCAACTGTATATAATTTCATGTTCTGAACACTCACTCTCAAAGCAAAAACAAAAGAAAGAAAATGGTTTTTTGTTTGGGGGTTTGGGGTTTTTGTTTTTGTTTTGTTTTGTTTTTGTACCTTATTTTGAAATTCACACAGATCATGTATGTTAATGACACTGTACTTAAAAATTGTTAGCTTTTGGGGAAAAAAATCACCAGATGGAAACATAAATTTTATTTTCTTTCTTTAAACTATAAAGTTATGATGTCCTAAATAAACAAAATCTGAAACTTATGCACACATTCACCCTTTTAAGGAAAAAAAAAAGCAGTAAAAACAACATTGCATGTCTGATCATATTTTGGAAAGGAAGAAGGCAACTGAAGCATAGCTACAAAGATATCTTTTTTCACTTCAGTTTACCCTTGAGATGTACCTATCAAAATAATCTAAACTTATCCAGATGATGTTTTTAATCTTGAAAAAAAGGCTTTTTTCTTGTTGGATGATCCTATTAGCAAACTGCTGGAAGGAAAAATCATACAGGGCATAATTTGTAGTTTGACCTACTCACATTGGGTGTTGCTAAAGAAAATCAATCAGAAGTTGTTGTGTTAAAATAACTCTATCTGCTCTACCTAGCATGTGTGACTAACTGACTTTAGAATCTATCATTTAAAGAAAACGGTTGATGCTTCAGTGTACAATTTATTAAACTTCACTCTAGCCCTTTCTCTTCAAAGCACAGAAAAATAATCATCCTTCCCTAAATATAAATCTTTTAAGAGAAATTTGAGGAATCTGTCTCCAGCAAAACAATTGATAAATGGCAGGAGCGTAATTTAAAGATGGTTTCCATCACAGATCACATGGCAACTCAGCTCTTAAGCCTGTCACTCAAGTGTTTCCATCTGTTGTCCCACTGGCATCAATCTCAGCTCTTCTGTGACCCATTCTCTGATTGAACTAGGTTGGTCTTCTCATAATTATAGTCTTCCTATTTACTTCTGTTTGGAAGTATGAGCCTCTTCCTACTTCTAGTAACACTCTCCAACATCTTTTGCCTGATTAACTTTTTATATTCCTTTGCAGCTCAATTTGAGGGACATTACTCTTAAAGAAAAAAAGGAAGGAAGGCAGGGAGGTTGGGAGGAAGAAAGGAAGGGAAGTTCCTCTAACATTACTTTTTATTTCCTCAGCATTAAACACCGTGTTCAGTAATGCTGTCATCATGCACTCTCTAAAAAAATGATTTCAAATTATAGACCTACATCTCATACAACTAATTATATAGTTGTGTGAGATCAGAGTAACTATTATTGTTTCTCATGTTTTTATCTGCATAGGAACTATATACATTCACTTAGCATTTGATAACTTTTACTAAGTCAATTCATGTAAAAAGAAAGATTTATTTTATTGAGTAATTCCAAAACCACTACATTTGAAAAATATTATTTTAGCATACAGACTGATAACCTAAATCAATTTTTCAGTTGTTAGTTATTAAGACCATTACCAAGAAATTAAAAGCTGATATAAGACTGAAATATGTTTGCATGAGTCATTTTTAATTATGGAGAACTTGTTTTAAATGGGCCACCTTGGAAAATTCTGACAAAAGCCTATTTTAAGTCAATACTCCCAGATAACATGCCACTAATATTTTTTACTACATCATAATTTAAAAGTTCTATTTTGAGGGAGGAAATCACTCTAGACAAATTACAAATCCAAACTCTAAAATAAAATTTTCAGTATAAACTTCAGAAAAGGCATAATAGTATTAATTTTATATAATAATGTCTTCCAAATTAATCAAATTAATAAGAAAAAGGTCCTAATGGAAAACTTAAATCCAGTTTATAAGAGAAGATATATAGATAGCCAATAAACTTATGCAAAAAGTGTTTTAACCATTTGTAGTATGCAAATAAATTCAATTAAAATAAAATTATCAGATTCTCAAAATTTTAAATGGTAGGATACTGTCCCTTATGAGAGTGTGGGAACTGGCACTACTGTGTTTCTAGAGAATAGTTTGGCAAGACATTGAATTTTAAATGTGTTTACCTTCTGAGTCAACACTTGTACTTCATTCTGTTTATCTCAAGTAGATAATCAGACAATGGATAAAAATATGAGTGCATATATTTGTTCACAATTGACAGCAAAGGACTTAAATACCTGTCGTTAGAAGGAAGTTTCAAATTTTGAGGTACTTCTACCAGTCATTATTAAAAGTACTCATAATTTTATCTTTGACTATTATTTGTACTACATTAATTATGTGATAAAATAGGCTACTAAATACATTGATTGCAGTTTATAGTTTTATATTACATTATGTACATATACATAGAGAATAGGTCCTGAAGGACGTACATCAAATTGTTAGCAGTAGTCACTTGGCATTGATAGTATACCAAATAAGCTTTGCTTTTCCTTTACACTTGTCTATTACCCCCTGAAATTATTTTTAGCAATCAACATGTAGCTCTTTTTTGAAAGCAAAGGCTTAAACTATTAAACTTTTTCTTCATTCCCTTTTATTTTCCAGATTCAGCATTATTTATTTTTTCTTGCCTGTTTAACTTTAAAAGGTTGCATAACATTATGAAAATGTCTGTTTTATTTTGAAGAGATGCATTTCATGTTTATGAGATTAGGCAATGTTCTTTTTCCCTGAAGCAAAGGTTCTATTGCAAATGAAGATTTAATTGTTACTTGAGTATGAACATCTTAATATTCATGAGTTATATAAATCACACACACGAAAATATGTCCAGGGTGATAACAATAAGACCTAGAAAACAAGGACTCTAGCTACAGAGATTTACCCTGCTATTTAAAATACTATCTGGCCAAGAGATAACAAGAGGTAGGGAGATGAAGGCTGTTTAAGAAAACTCAATTTATCTTCCTTCTGTGATTTCATATCCACAAAATCCATTAAAAATCCAAGCTTCCAGTTTAAAGATAACATGAACTTTTCAGTGTTTTCTAGGTGGTTAAGTCCAGACTTGTCCAAGGTGGACTATGCCTGGTTCAGCAACACACATTGAAAAGAAACATTTTCAAATCAAAATGTGATTAGAGGATGGTAATCTTGATTTTCCATGGACAGAGGCCCCTGTAGAAGAAAAGATTCAGGTGTGACATAATAACCATCTTCAAAAGTACTTTCTTCTAAAAAAAAAAAAAAAAAGTACTATCTTCTAAAGTACTGGCAAGACAAAAAAGAGTTTTGTCTTGTTTGCACAACTCCCAGATGACAGACCCCAAACCAGTGAATCTTCTAGAGGAAGATTTTGACTAAATAATTGCAATTGCTTTCTAAATAACAAAAGTATACTCCCCAAAAGGAAGGGATGAATTGTGGAAGGACAGGGTCATGCCTTTCTCACTTTCATACTACCAACTTTCAGCCGAGGTCCTGGCAAACAGAAGGCACACCAGAAGGCACTTAATAAATTTTTATTAAATGAATTGAGATAATGTTATATCTTCATTGAATATGTGTCAAGTTCAGCCATATGATTCTTGTGGAATGATATTTTGTAAAGTGGTTTTAAAAATCAGGATGGAAATAGAGCTAGATGATCTATTAGTGTGTGACCAGGTATTTCTAGGATTTTCTAGGACAATTCCAATTTAAACTATTTCATTCTCTTGTTCCCATGAGTATGCTTCCAAATGTTCTTCTCATCATTAAAGAACATAATTTATGATAAACTGTCTTACTCTGGGTAGCATAACTAATAGAATGACAAAGTGGATGTCTTTCTGCAGGCTAGAAATCATGTTGGACTGCTCTAGTTGGAATGGATAGAGCAATATAGTTGTTTATAACTTGGAAGTCATTTACCACAAATATATAGCTGGTTCTTTTTTGGTGAATGCAGATTTACATGTTAATAAATGTACTCAAATGTAAGTCAACCACGACTCTATAGTTGTATCAATTACTTTCTTTGAAGAGATTTTGGTCACAGTTCTATATAATTGGGCCACATACCAATGTTTCCATAGTGTTCCAGTTTGATTACTAGGCCACCCTTAAGGCGTGGTGAGTGTTTGACAGATGGCTTAGAATATGCAAGTAAGTATGCATTGTGCAGAAAGCATGCAAGTGAAGAGTCAATCAAGAAAGAATAAACATGCTTAGAAAGAGGCCACCTTATTGGTATTCTGACTACAGAATTGGACAACTTTCTATGCAAATTATGCAGCTGCATCAGCATCATTGACATTATAGGAGTGAAGAGGGGCAAAAACAACAAAGTCCTCTATAGCAAAATAACTGTGTGCTTGATCAAGTAAATAATATCAGGGTAGAGGGGATAGAGGGGTTTTTTTTAAGTTGCATATTTCTTCTGTTTGCCTGAGGCACTAATGACCATAGCAGAAGTAGCAAGTTTAACTGATGAATATGGAGTTTCACAGTTCCCATTGCACAGCTTTTGGACTAATGAGAATGTGGATGGGAGTCTCAACCTACTTTCACGTATTTCAAGATCTGCATGCCTGGTACAGACAGTATCATATACATATGCCAGTGCTTGTGGAGATACTAATTCATTCTCATTCATTCTCTCTCTCTCTCTCTCTCTCCCCCCCCCTTCTCTCAACAGAGAGAGCTTCCTCAACAGAGGAAGAAACAAAATGGTAGACCATTGATCATTCAAGGAATATTTTTCCTGCCTTATTCAATACATAATAAACAATTAAGGACTTTCAGCTAAAGATATGAAGTATTTTCAATGGGAAGAAAAGACACATGCAGCTAACTAATGAACACAGATATTTTGCTTCATTTAAGAGTGAAAATCTTTCTTAAATGATCTTTTCTTCAATAAAAAAGTATATTAAGTAAATATTATGTATTAATATTTATATTCTGGAGCAACTCATGTGTCTTCTATGAAGTCCTTCCTGACTTCCAGATCATGCTGAGGGTGACCGTGCTTCCTCCACAGACCATTGTCTGTCTGTCTGTCTCTCTCTCTCTCTCTCTCTCTCTCTCTCTCTCTCACACACACACACACACACACACACATACACACACTGATTCTTAGGAATTTGAGGGAAAAAGTGATTCTTTTCTATATATCTTTAACTTTAAAGTTAAAAAAAAGTCAGCCCAGCCCAGGGATTACACATAGGATGTCACAAAGAGCTCTGAGTGCATCCCTATCTAGATTTTCCTCTGTGGGTTTTAAAAACATATTCACAAATTCTTTAATGCTTCTCCCCTCAAGAAGAACAGCTTAATTTCCCTTTCCTTGAAAGTGGGCTAGACATAGTGTCTTCCTTGAAGTGAGTATATCATGGCAGATGTATCAAATGCCATCTCCAAGATTAGTCTGTGAAGAAATGGTGGTCTCCCTCTTGGTTGCTCTCTGATGTGGCTCCCTTGAATCATTCCCACTAGGAGATGGATGCCAGCTACTGGGTCATGAGGACACTGACAAGCTTCTGGAGGGTCTCAGTGGGTAGGGCTGGGACTCACACAGTTGCTGTGTGAGCTGAGCCTTGAGAGGGCTGCAGGCCTGCCTGATTGCACACCTCAAAAGACCCTGGGGCAGTACCACCCAAACAAACCACTCTCAGCTTCCTGCACACAGTTGTCTTTCTAAATGTTTGTTGTTTTAAGCAGCCAAGTTCAGGATGATTTGTTCCATGGCAACAGATAACTAATACATCTTTCACTCACAACAGCTGCTGAAATCTCTCTCTTTTGCCCTGTATTTCAGGCACCTCCTAAATGCTCATTTCACATTATTTAATTTTCTGTCCCCCCATGTGTCTGGCTGCTTCTGCATAACCCACATGGGCCTCTCTACTGCTCGTCATTCTTAGAGAAGCTTCTGGAATTCTGCAAGTGGCTTATATCCCAAACCATTGCACATAATAGGCCCGCAGTAAATATCTGTTCAGAGTATAACAAAATACCAATTTCTTTTGACTTGTGCAAATAAAAATCATTCACTTGAAAAATATTTTCTTAACAACTGAGGCTAAAGTTACAGGGAGAAGTGCTTGAGTGTTTGAAGCTAAACCTTGAATAAGCAAGACTGGCTATTATTAATAACTGTAACACTTTCTCTGGTGCCTGAGCGAGGCAAATCACGGGCTCAGTGAATGCCTTTGCTCAGGAACAAGACTAGGCATACATTTCAAATCCACATGGCAAAGCCCACCAAGTACTTTACCATAAGGTTCAACATCACTACTTGAATGAATTTTCAGGTCTAGGTGTTGCTTGTAATCTCCAGGTCAGTGTCTGTTGCCACTTGATTATCAAGGTATTTATTGAGCAAATGTACTATGCCCAGCAGCATTCTAAGTATTCTGGGGACTTATTGTCAATCAGTAAGTTCATATAAAAATGCTTCTTTTACTATTATCATGTGACAGTGGTGTGCAAAACACAGTTGCTCATAACACTAACAGCCTCACAAGAGTAACAGACTTTAATTTAGACAAAAAATTACAAAGTAGGAACAGTAAAGTAAAAATACAGGTTACTAGAAAGAACTGTATTAAGGACCTGTCTCTGTTCAGGGGACCAGTGCAAGTGCATCAAGGAAGCCTCCTCTGAGTTAGTTATCTTCGGGGAGAGTACAAGGAATAACATGTTTGCTAGGCAAATGCACAGCAAAGAGAAGTTATTTGAGCATTTACTATATGCTAGGTGCTGTCGAGGCACTGTTGAGGCACTTTAATTATCAACACGTGTCCCTTCAAGAGGTAGGCCCCACATTAACCACATTTTAAAGACATTAAACCCAGGACAGATGTCCGCATGCTTAACTACTGCCCCAAACTCCCTCTGCCAAGGCTTTGATTTAATCCTTAAGTACCAAAGAGCGCCTTGAATGAAGATTCTGTTTAGAGCACTCTTAAGTTGAGCAGCATGTAATAATATCACTTACCCTCAGAAGTTTCAACAGTTAAAACACAACATAGGATATAGTTTAGCTTTATTACCTTCAAAACATGTACTCTTAAAAAAATTAAGTATGATATAAATAACATTGTAACAAAGTTATTTTAAATATTCATCACTTTTATGACCCTTTCAATTTGTTTATGTTTTCTACCCAAGAACTTCATGATGTTCTCTTTTATATAACAAATACTGCTAACTTAATATGTATGTTTCAGTTTATATATGGTTTATGAAAATGGACACTGTACATATATTAAATTACAGCCAAAATTGAGAAAAGAGAAGGGAAAGTACTTCATTATTCTTTGTTAAATAATGAATGTTTTTGAAATAATGTGATCATTAAATGCAAATGAGTATAACTCTGTTATAAATGTAAATTTTTCAAAACTTAAAATGTTCCTTAAGATAAACTCTTTGGCTGAAGTCCTGAATATTTAATTGCTCTGTTTTCACAAAATGAATGCAGTTACCTATTCAACATAATTAGTTATCTAGGCAAAAACAATTATAATTGAACATAGCTTTTTTTCCAGATGCATTTTAAATAACATAAATAATCCCACATTGACTACTGGCCTGTTGCTTGGATTTCTTCTATTTGCTCCTCCAGATTCATTTCTACCCTTTTCTACCTTGCTGTGTAACTCAAGAGGTCAATGTGTATGGAAACCAGTAAAGGCTGCCTCAACCTCTGGCCTCCATCTAGGCCATTGGGGAACATGGATGGCACAAGAGTGAGGCACAAGGGGTTTCACTCCCAGCTCCCCGCAGCAGGTCACTGCCTGCCAGGTGGTACTCTATAGAAGGTTAAGGTTCCTGTCCTGTCTATGCAACCCATTTCTCTGTATTCCCGAAACTGCTCCTTCCCTTATTCTTAGTCCCAAAAATGAGAGTGGAATGCTGCACCATCCCTTGTTACCTCCCCTAAAACCAATCTACGCCTTTGCAAATGGTCCCTTTATTGAACCCTCCTTAACTACTGAGCTTCAGAATATTATTTTCTCTGAGAACTTTGACTTGTTAGTCACTGATATCACTGATACCAGGAATGACCTCAGAGAACTGACCTCCAAAATGGGATCCTGAATTGGTTGTTTCTACATGCCTGAGGTACTCAAATAGTTTATTGGACAGGAATGGAGGGAAATGGAGAAGCTGGGATGGAATACTTAGAAAAATGATTGAGAACTGACTCAGGAAAAGGATTAACTAGATGGGTTGAATGGGTCAAATGTGTTGATGTGGGTGCCTTCACTCATGGTTGTGGACTTGAGAATGTGACCAGAGCACCTAGGAGTAGAATTAATAGTTGCTAGGCTGGCTGACAGGAGGCTGAATTCAGTGGTGTCCTAGAGTCAATTAGGTTGATGTGCCAGAACTTCCTTGGCATAATGTAGAGGGAAAATTGTGATGGCTTAGGGAGAGGAAATCATGTACAATCGGTTTAGCCATTTCCTAACCATACCCCTGGGAGTGTCCACAAGAAACATTCTCGCCATCAAGACATTAAGATCAGCAGCCACCTCTGTAGTGGTTGACTTCTTAGCAGGAGAATGATATGCTTGGGACCACGTTTGGGATGGAGAGCATGCTGAAGATAGCAATTCACACCACCCCACACCCCTGATGCCATTGATGTGTTTATACTTTTTTTTTTTTTTTTTTGTACCAGGGTTTGAATTCAGTGGTGCTTAACCAGTGAGCCACGTCCCCAGCCCTTTTTATTTTTAATTTTGAGTTAGGTCTCACTAAATTGCTTATAGTGTCACTAAGTTGCTGAGGGTGGCTTTGAACTTGTGATCCTCCTGCCTCAGCCTCCCAGGCCACTGGGATTACAGAAGTGTGCCACCACACCCAACTGTTTATGCTTTCTTAAATCGCTATATGAAGTTTTAATATTTGTGAGAACAAGTACTGCAATTGAATACTTTTTAAAGAAACTATCTGTAAAATATACCCTGCTCACTAATGCTTTAATGAATGTACTCTGGATATTTGATATTTTTTTAAAGTTGGAATATGACTTCAAGTCTGGCACAAGGTGAACATAAAAGATGAAATGTGAACCTGATTCAAAGGAAGGCACTCCTCACTTAGTTTGTTGGATTATCATTGACGATTTTCCTAACCTCTGTGAAACTCAGTTTCTTCATCTACAAAAAAAGGGAATAACCTCTGTCTCACATCATTTCAAGGAAAAACAAGACAGAGCCTGGCATGGGACAGTGACTCAATTAAAAAAGCAAATTGAGTTTGTTTTGGACTTTCCTCTCTCAAAACACTTGCAACCTAGTGCCACAGACAGTGAACTTGGGGTCAGAATTCCTATCTACTTATTTGATTTTATAACCTCCACAACTGACAGAGGCACATACCAGATGCTATGAGGGGTGGAATGAATGAGTAAATGTGTTCTGTGAGGATGAAATAAACTGGTTACTTTATGACTTATCTTCCTAATTCCATCCCCTGTACTGCATTTATATCAGGGCAAATTACTTATCTCACTAAGCTGTATGTTCCTCCTCTTTAAAATCCATGTAGCACCTGTCCCTTAGTCCAGCTGGGCTTCTGCAGCAAAATTATCATAATCTGGGAGATGTAGAAACAACAGAAATGCATTACCCACAGTCCCAGAGGCTGGAAATACAAGATCAAGACAACTGCAAACTCATTCTCTAGTAAGGGCTCCCTCTGTGCCTCATAGACGGTACCTTCTTGAGGTGCCTTTGTTTGATGGAAGGGGCAGACACTCTTTTGGGCTCCTTTTATAAGGGCACTAATATCATCCAGCTTAATCATCTTCCAAAGACCCTATCTCTTAACACCACACATTGGGGATTAGATTTTCATATATAAATTTTGGGGAGGCACAAACATTAAGACCATAACAACCTTCTAGTCTCACAGGAGTACTGTAAGAAATAAATTAGCAAACAGTTAAAATATCTGGAAACTAGAAAGTACTCCATAAATTTCACTTCCCTTCATCTTTGTCCCTTTGGTATTTCTAGAACCAAACACATTATAGGCACAGAAGTAAGTGCTGTTCATGATGGACCATGCATGAAGTTCTAATTTTGAAAACTCATACTCTATTCATTCCTTTTACAAAACTCTTAAGTATCAGATTACTTCTCATGGGATTGCAAAATATTTTTTATGCCTTTTATGGTTAAACTGCTCTAAGAATTTGGAAGAGGTTCCACCTCGGATACTGCAATAAATCCAAAATGAATAAATGTGAAAAATATTTAACATTCAACAGTTAAATTTTGAATAGGAGAGATATGCTGTTAACTTTATCTCTTACTTCTATGCATCATATAAGAGACAGTTTGTATAAGTTACCTAAAAGAGGCTCCCCTAATCATTTCTAATGTGATACATTAACTCAAGTGTCACCCAAAGACTATTCTTAACAAATGCACATATTGTTTGACTTTACTTGAAATAAACAAAAAGCTTAAAATTAGATTATTGCTTAGGCACAGAGTCATTAAATTAAAGTGAGGCCAGAGATTTGGAATTAAGGCAATTTAAGAGAGTCACCTTTCATTAAATCATGACTGCATCGTTTGGATTGTTTTATTAGTTTTATGCCACAATCATACAAACTCAGTTAAAATCTCACAGTAAATGCATATTGCTTTTCACAAATTCACAAAAACCTTGCCTTCAAACAGATTTATTTTATGTACTATAAGAAACCTATAACCACTACATCACTGAAAACAAAAGACAAAAGAAGATTTTTAAAAGTTGTTTAAATCATTATTACCCTGACTTCCCTTTTTCAAATAGAAAAAAAAAATGTATACCTGTGGACAACAGTTCAGTGCTAATTCTCCTAATTTCTCTCATTTTTCTTAGGGTTTTAGTACTATATCACTACCTAAAATGTAAAAAATTTAAACTGATTTCAGGGGGAAGCTTTATTTGTGGCATTATTTGTGTTGAGCAGCTTTAGCTTTTCCAGAAACACGTTTTTTGGATTAAAAGAAATATTTGTGGTAACCTAAGCTCCACTGGCTGTTTAAAAATTGTAAAATGAATTAAGAAGGGGATGGACATGAATTAAAGCATGAGTGACTTCATAAGATAAGCATTTCACATAATTTGTAAATTTAAATTTTTGTTGCCTCAAAATGCAGACAGAATGATTTAAGAACATAACGCATTTATTTGCCAAAAACAGGAAAAAATTTGCCTAATTACCATTTTAAGTAATTTTTGCAGTGAGCTTTTTTTGTGTATATTGTCAATGCAAATTTTTAGTTCTAACCACAGATTCAAACTCTAATACACTATTGTGATCACTGTTGTGATTGGAGACATGCAATGCTGGATTAAGTGTCTGTGTGTGTGTGTGTGTGTGTGTGTGTGTGTTGAGAGAGAGAGAGAGACTTTGATACAGAGACAGTAATAATAGTTTCATTACAGTAATTTATTTAAAGAGCCCTTAGAGATAACTGGAGAAATTCTAATTTTCTGTTGAATGCAGCTTGGATCCTAAAGCAGTTGTGATTCTATTTCTATTTCCAGAATATGAAGTAAACACAAAAATATTTTTACTTCTCAAAATAGTGGAAATATGTTAAGAATAAAGCATAAAATATACAAATATATAATTTCATATTTTTCAAATGTGAAAACTACTTCATTCAAAAAATAATCATACTGGCCCATCTGCTTCCAGCTCTGATAGTGTATCTTAAAATAGACCATAGTCTAATCAAGAACAAATAAAGAAGTTGGTACTCTTTTTCAAAATCCATCAGAAGGTTTGGAGGTCTTCCAAGACAGTAAGGACTTAAGTTAGAATCTCAGAGAGAAGTGAGGATTTTTGAGATAAGCCTAACATGTGTGTACTGCTTCACCTCTTGGGTCATTTGTTCAGTGTCAGGAATTATGAGGCAAGACATTAAGAAACATGCAGAGGGTCACCCGTAAGAAAGAGAAGCCAATAGAACTTTTTGCAATTTCCTAAGAATGGAAAACAAACATTATAATATGGCATACCAAAGCAGCTAGGATCAAGTAGATAAGATGTCAAGAGGAAGCTAGATGCACAGAAGTGAGCTGGACACACCATTCCAGGCATTATTCTTTAGCCCCAAAAAGCAAATGACTGACTGTGCAGAGCATCTTTATAGCAGAGTGAAGGTTCTGGCAGTTTTAGAGTGCTGAGGGCATAAAAACATTAAGAAATTAAGAAGAGTCCTCATCAGTCGAAACTCTGGAGTACTACATCCTAAGAATCACAGGTATTCCTAGCCTTACAAAGTTTGAAAAACAGTCCCAAATCAGCCCAGTCCATGTTTGGATTGAGGTGATCTGTTCCTACTCCTGCCTATCTGGAGGAAGATAAAGAGCTACGGGGCAATTTCAAATGTGACATATGTGTGTAATGGACTCCAAAAGAGGAAGAGGGAAAGAAAAATATTTGAAGAAATGGTGGTGAATTTTTAATGAAGTTTCATGAAAACTATAAGCTCACAGATCCAGGAAGTCCAACAAACTCCAAACATGAGATGCATGACGAAAACTAAACCATCATACATTATTGTCAAATTGCTAAAAGCCAATGGTAAAGAGAAATCTTAGAAGTAGCCAGAAAATAAAAACACATTATCTTTGACCCACACAGAGGAATGAAGATAAGAATGAGAGTGGAGTTTTTATTGGAAATAGTGCAAGCCAAAAAACAGTGGAGCATTGAAAGAAAATAAACAGTCCACCTAGAATTCTATATCCAATGAAGACTTTTTAAGAAAATGCAGGTGGAATAAATACTTTTCCAGATGTACAAAAGTGTAAAAATTCATCATCGGTAGACCTGCACCAGAAGAAATATTAAAGGAAATATTCAGGCAGAGGAAAACGATGCCAGGTGGAAATGTGTATCCCCACAAAGGAATGAAACCACCAGAAATGATAAACATGTGAGTCAATATAAGATAAATTTTAAGTAATAAAAATTTTTAAAATAATCATGCA
This sequence comes from Glaucomys volans, assembly GCA_020662805.1. Lineage (NCBI taxonomy): Eukaryota > Metazoa > Chordata > Mammalia > Rodentia > Sciuridae > Glaucomys > Glaucomys volans. Next base: position 108,849 of record JAJEJO010000486.1, read on the forward strand.
CAGCAAAAATAAATGTGTGATTAGATTTATAATATACATAGAAACTTAAATATAAGACAATGGGGAGTATGAATGCCAAGAAAAGACAGAAGTATATTATAAGGTTTTGCACATGAAGTGTTATAATATCATTTAGGGTAGAATGGAATAAATTAAGAATGCATAATATAAACCCTAAATCAATTGCCCAAAACTTATAGGTAATAAACAAGCAGGAGAGGTAAAGTGAAATAAAAATATGTTCAATTAATTCAAAAGAAGGTAGGAAAAGAGAACAAAGGACATACGGGACAAATAGAAATAGTAAAATGGTAGATTTAAATCAACTATATCAATTATCACATTAAATGAAAATATGTCTAACCAAATCAATTATCACTTTAAATATAATGACCCATATAAAATGCAAAGGTCAATAGACTGCTAACTATATGACCCAACTACATGATGCCTACAAGAAACACATCATAAATATAAGGGCACAAACAGATTAAAAGTTAAAAAATAAAAAATGTATACAGCACGTCAATAACAACCAAAAGAAAGCAGTACTGGTTCTATAAATATTAGTCACAGTAGATGTCAGAGCTCAGACCATATGAAACATACAAAGCATGTTGTCTGATCACAGTGAGATTGTTAGAAGTTAGTAATAGAAAAATCTCAAATGCGTATAAACTAAATAACACATTTCTTAATACCAATTGTTAAAAAAACAAAAAAGAAATTGAAAAGTGTTTTGAAATGGGAAGAAAATTATAACACAAAATACTAAAAGTACTAAAACTTTTTGGTAAAGCAAAAGTCAGTATTCACAAGGAAATTCATAGCACTAAGCAAACATTCTTAAATTTCCAACCTCTACACTTCATCCTTAAGAAACTAGTAAAGATTAAATACAAATCAAGCAGAAGAAAAAATAAAGAACAGAAACCAATTTTTAGAATAGAGTCTTTTTTAAAAAAATCAATAAAATGGATAAATCTTTATCAATACTGAGCAGGAAAAAAGAGAGAAGTCATAATTACCAATATCATCATTGAGAGAAATAACATCACTAAAATTTCTACAAATATAGAAAGGATAATAAGTTATTTTCAATGTTAAGAACTTTGAAGGGTCTTAGATTTTACCTACTTTATTATTTATTCACTGTTTCCTGGATCCTGGTAGGAAATTTAGACCTTCGAGTCAACGGACAGAGTTAGAGAATAAGAAACAGAGTATCAAATTGAACTCAAATAAGGTATAAGGAAGAAAAAACATGAAGTAGGAGTAGAAATTAATAAAATAGAAAATGTAACAATGAAGATAATTAATAAAACTACGAGGTGACTTTTAGAAAAACTAATAAATGGATAAACTCCTAGTAGAATTTAAGACTAAAAAGAGAGATGGCAGAAAATAAAATGTCAGTAATAAATTGAGATATCTCTAAAGATCATATAGTTATTAAAAAGACAAGATCATATGAACAATACTACATCTAAATTTTCATACTATAAAAAAGCAGTAAAACTTGGAAAATTCTAATAGCTCTATATAAAAAACATTAATTAAAACAATTGAAGGTGAAGGGTATAGTTCAGTGGTAGAATAGATGCCGAGCATGTGCAAGGACCTAGGTTCAATCCCCAGGACCAAAAAAATAAAAATAAAATTTAAAATATTTTCACACAGAAATTTCTGAGCCCATAATACTTTGTATTTAGGAAAGAAACAAAATGAATCTTATATGAACTTTTCCGTTTTAGAAAAAGATCAACATTATTGTAATACTAAAATCTGATGAAGACATTCTGTTAAAGGAAAATTTCTGACATCTTTTTAAGGAACAGACATTCAAACATTCTAAGTGAAATCAAATCAAATCTCACAGTCTATAAGAAGATAGTAAACCACTACCAATTAAGTTTGTATTAAGAAAGCAAGTTTTGTTTAGTATTTGAGAATCAATCAGTACAACTAACCACAGTGCTAAAATGATGAGAAATCATATGGTTTTCTCATTAAAAGCAGAATAATCCTTTCCTAAATCTGTTAGCAAATCTGGAATAGAGGGAAAATTCTTTAATGTGATGAAGAATTAAAAAGTAATTAGAGGGCTGGGGATGTGGCTCAGTGGTAGAGTGCTTACCTGGAAAGCATGAAGCCTGGGTCCAATTCCAAGCATAAAAAAAAAAAAAGTAATTACAAACACCACCGTCAAATGTTACAATCGATGGTCATATATTGATGCCTTTCCTCCTGAGAATTGGGATGAGGATGTCTGCTGTCATGCTCCTACTTAAAATACACTGGCAATCATAGTCAGGATATATTAAATAGGAAAAAATGGGAATTATAAAAATAGAAAAGTCAGATTTTAAAATTCTCATTTCTCACATTTGACATGATGGTGTATGTAAAATACAAAAGAATCTACATAAAAATGATTGGAATTTACAAAAAATTTGCAAGATTATTGAACAAACGTAATGGCCAATACATAAAATCATTTTTCTATATACTAATGAGAGGCAATTAGAAAAATCAAACAATGAAACAACCACATTTACAACAGCATCAAAAACCAAAATATCTAACTGAAAATGTATAAAGCATATATATGTAAAAGATTGCAAAACACCATTGAGCAAAATTGAACATTACTTGCAAATCTGGTTTTTAAATATATTTAAAAATTTTGCAAAAGCTAAGACAATCTTAAAGAGCAAAATTGGAGGGTTTATGTAACTGTGTATCAAGAATTATAAATATACAGTAATTTTAAAACTGTAGTTTACACTGGCTTAAATATAGACAAATTGATCCCTGAAAGACAATAAAAAAGAACAGAAATAGACTTACGCAGTCATTAAACTTGTGACAAAGGTGACTAGAGTACAAAGGGGAAAATGTAATTTTTTAGTAAACAATTAAAGATCAAAAGAATATTCCATATGAAAAATAATGAATCTGGACCCTCACCCCACAATGTAAACAAAGATAATTCAGATGAATGAAAGATCTGAACATGAAGGTAAACTATTTCAGCTCATAGAAGACAGCATAGAGAAGAACCTTTACAGCCTTAAACAGAGAAAGGCCATAAAAGAAAAAGTTGACAAACTGTGCTACATTCATATTAAGCATTTCTTTTAAACAAAAGATACCATGAAGAAGACAAAATTGAGCAATCAGGAAAAAATATTTGCCATAAATGTATATGACAAAAGCCATATCCATATAAATAAAGAACTACAAATCAGTAAGATATGAGATAGATAAATGAATATTTAGAAAAGTGAGCAAAAACTTGAATATGAACTTCACAAAAAAAGATAACCAAATGAAAGTCTATGTTCAGCTTTATTAGCTGTTATTATAAATATCCCCCACCTAAACAAAGTTCATGCTTTGAAGGCTCAATCCCCAGCTGGTGGCATGATTGGGAGGTGATGGAAATTTTAGGAGGTGAAGCCTAGGTGAAGGGTACATTTTGTCCCTGTCCACTCCCCCACCCCATTTCTTTTCTTCTTGGTTGCCATGAGGTGAGCAGTTTTTCTCCACCACATGCTTCCATTATGATGCACTGCTTTGCCATAGACTTAAAAGCAACTGAACCAAATGAAGCCTTTGAAACTGTGAGCCAAAATAAGTCTTTCCTTCCATTAAGTTGGTGGTCTCAGCTATTTTGTTGCCATGAAAGAAAGCTGATTAACACATTGGTCATCAAGAAAATGCAAATAAAATCAGCTGGAAGTTGAGTCCTCTCTACCCAGGCTCCACAGGTACTCTCTTCACATAACTATTTGGACTTCTACTAAACAGTGCTTGGATTCCAAAAGTGAGGCACAGAACAGCAGTGTAACCTTAACCAACTACATTAGTTCAAGCAGTCACACACCTAGGATTCAAGGGGAGCAGAAATCAACCCCACCTCTCAATGGGTTAAGTGATGGAATTTGCAGCCATTCATCATATCCATGGTATCTTCCCACCTCCCTCAAATTTGTGCTTGTCCAAACTAACTCTGTCATCAAGTTAATTTCAAATCCTTCTCTCTTTTATAAATTATTAACCCCCTAAACTGAAAATAGCTCCTTCATTTCCCCCTGTGAACTTTCATTTCATCTTAACCTTTCTTAGGGCACTTGTAACTTTCAACCTTGAATTATTTATATAAATCTTATCTCCTCTACATTTTAAATAACATGTATTTCTAGTTACTGAAATAAGAAATGCATATTGTATAAATTAGTGGGATTCATTTCTGAATAAATATGTGCCTGCTTTGCACACATGAGATGCTTAATAAACATCTGTTGAGGAAAACTTGGAATAAAATCCAAACTTCCTAATAGGTCAACACTAGTTCTCCCAAGGATTTTTAGCTTGCCACTTTCTTCCTTCTACTCAGTCATTATGTTTTAGATACATATTGACAAAGTTATAGTAAATATCTTCCAGACTTATATGAGGGGGAAATTCATAATAAAATTTCAAATGAGGAAGACATAGTGGCTAAATCCTATTGAACTTTTTACCATGGCCAGGCACAGCTCTAAGCACTTCATCCTCATAACACCCTACAAAGTTTCAAAGAAAGGGAAAAAATAACTCAGGAATTAAAATCAAAGAAAAATAAAAGAACCAAAAAAAAATTTATGCTATAGGATCTTGACCAGTTCCAAGACATCTGAAATTCCGACATACATTGGCTACTTGGGGAGGGAAGGCGGCTCCATGAACATACACAGGAAAGGACTTCGAAATAAAATAGCATCTTTCCTCTGAAATAGAAACTACTTTTTCCATATTATATAGAGTACTATTTAGCTCATGAATTTCTGCCTACCACTTTCTGCCTATTGGAACTTTGACGACTTCAATTACTTTAGTTTTGATATAATGTTACCTGAGGCAGAAGGATAGGGAGTTCAAACCCAGCCTCAGCAAAAGCAAGGCACTAGCAACTCAGTGAGACCTTGTCTCAATACAAAATAGAGCTGGGGATGTGACTCAGTGATCGAATGCCCCTGGTTCAATCCTCAGTACCCAACCCCTGCAAAAAAAAAAAAAAATTAATCATCCATACAGGAAAAGAAAGGTTAACAGTAACTTAGTTTTAAAAAATTGTGTTCTACTTAGAGGCCATAATACACACTAAAATTAGAGAGAAATTAAGCAGATTTCTGATACTTTTGCTTAACAACCAAAAAGTATTACATATTTAGTACTATGCTTTATGAATGTTGAAAAGCAAAAAAGAAATGTAATATGGTACCTGAGATCAAAGAACTATACAATCTATTTGAAAAATTAAACCTAAATATTTAGGGAATTAATAGGAAAGCTTAAGTAGAATATAACAACAAAATAAAATTTTGTTGGAGTTGAGAATTGAGTTGGCTCTTCAAAGACAGGTAGAATTTAGACAGGTTACCAAAGAACATTCCAGATTCAAATTTGAAAAAGGTTGAAATCAGTAACAACATAAACAAGGATCAGATTATATTTCCCAATGATAAAGATGAATCTGAGATGAACAGAACTATGTAAAGGAGATCATTGGAAAATATGGTCCAATGGGTAAGGTAGGCTAGATCATGACAAGTTCTTGATACAATGAACAACTCAAGGCTCTCTCCACAATTGACTGGGGTAGTACTTAATATACTAAAGGTAACTTTACTGAACTTTAGTTTAGACAAGCTCATCCTGAAGTGTAATTAGAATGAAAAATTCCTACTATTTTGCCATAAAATCAGCATGATTTTCCATAAAGAGATTATTACTTTTCACAGGAAGCAAAAGTCAGAGTTTGAGTATGTATTTGTGTTCATGAACATGATGATTTGTAAAGGTGTTTTAACTTCCTCATTGAGGGTCAGGAGGCAGGTTAGGGCTATACAATGTTATGGCAATGAATCAAACTGTTTATTTCAGTCCAAAAAGTGGTCGATTCACTGAAAAACTTTCAAACAACCAAGTATAAATTAAAGTAGCTACAAATTATCTGTGAAGAGCAACCACAGCTTGTTTTTAAAAAGCTATTAAAGTAAGCACGTTTTTATATAAAGATAGTATTCTCTAAATATGCATCAAATATCAGAGCTTGGTATGAATGTGTGTGTATACATGTGCACATATTTGTGGAGGTCAGGAAGCAGGGTAGGACTACAGCAGGTCAAGCCAACAAATAAACTTGACATTTCAATCCACAAAGTGGATAGTTCACTGGAAAAAGTTCAAATAGCCAAGTTTAAAAGAAATATTTACCAATTCATTTTGAAAAGTCACCAACATTTTATCTAACGAAAGATATTAATACCTGTATTGTTTAACCAGATCTAACAATTTGTCAATCTATTATAGAAATAAACTTGATTAAACATATGGGGCATATTTTTCATTTTAAAAAGTTCATTTCTACCCAATGCCTATATCTTCTAGATGTTCAGAATTTTTTTCCAGATCATAATACAAAGTTCAGCAAAGTTGTCAAATGAAAAACTCATCAGTTACTTTTTATTATAAATAGGCTTTGAAAACACTTGCTAATTTTAAAGAAAGTCATTAGGTCAATAAGTAAATCACCTTTATACACAGACTGATGGAGCAAAATTGGTCTAATATGTAATTTACTTCTAAATGTCTCATTTTTTCAGGAAGTATTAGTAGGACCCTGCCTACCTGTGTCTTAAATCAAACATTAAGTTTGATCATTGCTTTCCTGAGTCTTAAAGCATCCTGAAAATGTAATGACATGAGGACATGTTTACAAAAATATTTTCTTTTATTTCCAACCTAAACTAAGAAAGGGTAGGCCTATACTATACACTCCAAAGAGCCACGAGTAGGTACACTATTGTATAGGCAATATTGGGAAAGAACACTGAAAGTCAAACTTAAATTCTCCAGTTTATGAATATAATATGGAGTCACAGTTGACACGTAATAGAAATCTAAAGACCCCCCCCCACAACCATTTTCAGTTAACTTTCAAAAATCCAGAAAATATTCAGCATAAGATCTGCCTTTCACTGCAAGAGCAAGTACATGGAAAGTGGCCTCTCCGAACACACCCTGTTATTTCTGACCTCCTCTTTTAATCAAGAATGGTGTTGACTGCATACAAATAAATAAATAATTAAATAAATAAATAAAATAAAAGATCCATTGACAATTAAAAAAAAATTTTTACAAAGAAAAGAGTGGTGTTGACTTGGGGCAGACATTAAGCCATAGGGTATGAAAACCTTCCTTCTGTATTTTCTCAAAACTTTTTGAAATTCCTAAACTGGAGTCTGCTTTTCTGTTAGGAATTTGTGCTGTTTCATGGTATGTACCCTTGTTTTCTACATACTGATGGGGGTACAGCTTTACAGGCACCAGAAATTATATATTTAGCAAAACAGAAAGAGGAAAAAAGAGGAGGAGGAGCAAGAAGGAAGAAAAGATAGAAGAGAGAGGAAGGAGGAAGACAAGACAGAGGGCATGAGAGGTAGGGAGGGGAAGAACAAACATAGACTTACTAAAGATGGATGAAGTTTAACTTTGGAGAAAAGGCCTTTTTGTCTTTGTTTACTTCTATATTTACTTATTTGTTCCAATTTGTTGTACATGACAGTAGAATGCATTTATATATTTTGATAGCTCATACATAAGTGGAATGCAATCGCTCATTCCTCTGATTGTACATATTGCAGGATCACATTGGTCAGGCAGTCATACATGAACATGAGGTAATAATGTCTGTTTCACTCTACTATCATTCCTACCCCCATACTCGGTCCCCTCCCTTCACTTCATTCTACCTAATATAAAGTAACTCTATTCTTCCCTATCCCCCCACCACCTTATTGTGAATTAGTATCCATACATCAGAGAAGACATTTGGCCTTTGGTTTTTGGGGTTTGGCTTATTTTGCTTAGTGTGATTTTCGCTAACTCCATCCATTTACCAACAAATGCCATAATTTCATTCTTCTTTAAAGTTGAGTAACATTCCATCATATCATATATCATATATATAATATATATATGATATATATCACAGCTTCTTCCATTCATCTGTTGATGGGCATCTAGGTTGATTCTACAGTTTAGCTATGGTGAATTGAGCTGCTATAAATTTTGATGTGACTGTGTCACTGTAGAATGTTGATTTTAAGTCCTTTGGGTATAAACCAAGGAGTGGGATAACTGGATCAAATGGTGGTTCCATTCCAAGTTTTCTGAGGAATCTTCACACTGCTTTCCATAATGGTTTCATCATTTTGCGTTCCCACCAGCAATGTATGAGTGTATCTTTTCCCCAAGTTCTTGCCAACATTAATTGTTGCTTGCATTCTTGATAATTGCCATTCTGATTGGAGTGAGAGGAAATCTTAGAGTAGTTTTGATTTGCATTTCTCTAATTGCTAGAGATGTTGAACATTTTTTCATACATTTGTTGATCGATTATATGTCTTCTGTGAAGTGTCTGTTCAGTTCCTTAGCCCATTTATTGATTGGGATATTTATTTCTTTGGTGTTAGGCTTTTTGAGCTCTTTATATATCCTAGAAATTAATGCTTTATCTGAGGTGCATGTGGTAAAGATTCTCTCCCAATCTGTAGGCTCTCTCTTCACATTATTGATTGTTTCTTTTGCTGAGAGATTTTTAGTTTGAATCCATCTCATTTATTGATTCTTGATTTAACTTCTTGTGCGTTAGGGGTCTTGTTAAGGAAGTCAGAACCTAGGCCAACATGGTGAATATACAGGCCTACTTTTTCTTCTAGTAGCCACAGGGTCTCTGTTATAGTGCTTAATTAAGTCTTTGATCCACTGTGAGCTGAGTTTCATGCAGGTTGAGAGATAAAAGTTTAATTTCATTTTGTTCCATATGGCTTTCCATTTTTCCCAGCACCATTTGTTGAATAGGCTATCTTGGAGAAAAGGTCTTAAAGTCTATGTGCTTTGAACTCTCAAAGAAAATAAAGGGAACATTTATGATATACAGTGACAAAAACAAATGAAATGAAAACAGAATTGATTTTCTAAAGAGAGAAAAATGATGACATTAATGGACTTTAAAATATTTAGAAATAGTAATGAGTAAAATGACAGTGCAGAAAAACCAACCTGTTACATGGAGAACAAGCTTCGGAAAATCACAAAAGAAAAATGGGAAAGACATAGGGCTTCTGTTCCTGAGGGCCAGAACAGAATGGATGGAGTAATGAAAAATCATTCAAAGATATGAAATATATTTCAAATATCATTAAGTAAAATGTTAAAGATACAAAATAATATTTGTGAAGTAGAGACAGAAAGGATCTAAAGAACAAAAGAAATCACTGTTCTAGAATAAAAAGGTAAATAATGACAAACTCTGAGACCCAACAAAGTGATTGAACTTCACCATTAAAGCATCTGAAAAACAAAAATTAGTCATGAAGGAAGACAGAAGTGAGGAAAAAAGAAAAGAAAAACTCTACTGGCTTAAGAATTCCTATTAGCAGCTCTAGATGCAAGAAAATTATGGAATAATATCACCAGAGTTTAAGAAGAAAAGAGATATGATTCTAGATTTTTATACTCAAAATAGTATTTAAATTTCCAGACAACATGAAATTATCTTCAATGTACAGTTTGAAGAAGCATATCTTCCACTTACCCAGGCATCCATTTTTAAAAGTCCACTTATTAACCCAATCCAGCCAAGATTCAGTGTCACAAGCTTGGTTTCTCATAATCAGATACTAACAGAGTTTGGGTGCAAAATGGAGTTGATTGTAGTAGGGTTCATCAACCCCAAAGGGAAGGGAGAAGAAGGATTAGACAGAGAAAGAAAACTGAACACGTGTTCTAGGCTATGACAAAACCTCAGCCAATCCCTGGGCAGTTTAAGAGATCATGAGAGCATTCTACATAGGGTGGAAATGGCCAGCCACGTGACCATCACCCCACCCTTGTGAAAGTTGATGTCAAAAACTCATTGATGCCAACTTGCTGGGCATTTTGCTAATTAGTTGTTTTGTTTTTCCATGGTAAATAGTCTCTGGTGGGCATTAATATGCTTTACACACATAAACTATATATCTATTGCCATAGAGAAGACATTATTTTAAGCTGCCATAAAAATTTTTAATGTAATGTTTTGGTCCACAAAATAAGCCTCAATAAATTCCCGTGTTAGAAATAGTACATAAAAAAACTGACAATGATGCATTCAAATTAGGAGTGAAAACATACATGTAAAGAAACAACACAATAATAAAAGCTGCTTGCAAATTTTAAAATTCTCTTAGACAACTCTCTAGCCATAGTAAATCTAAACAAAAATCACTAGGAAAAAATCTACATATATAGCAGGTAGAAAATACTATTAGTTTTATTTATTTATTGCCCAGAGCTGGATGGACCTCTCTCTTACTCCACAGTCCTCATTTATGCCACTTATATAAATAATAAGACACAAAATGTGCTCTGAGTTATCACTTTCAATTAGATTATAAACTTCATGAAGGTAGGGCTATTTCTTGTTTATTTGACTCATCTATAGATCTTACCATAGGAAAACACTTAGTAAACATTGAGTTGAACCGATTGTACTTGTGCAACCCACAAAATACCATAATCTTAATATCTACACTAATAAAACTGGTATTTACAATAATTTTAAGTTTTCAAATCATTTTAGCTACAAAGGGAAATATTCATAAATTTGCCATTGCGTCTCAAGAATAATTTTTATAATGCTAAGATTTTAATGGATATTCTTAGAATAGTGAAAATATTTAAATTGTTTTGAATTAATTAAGATGCATAGAAAAGAACTCTAAAGTTCAAAGAATGCACAATCAAATCTCTTACACATAGAATCTCTTCAGTAAAATTTTTTTAAGTCTCTTTTTACCCATAACTCTTTTCAAATAGTAAAAGCTTGGTTTTAAAAATTGACTTTTGCTTGTATCCCAAATTTAAAAAAAAAAAGCAGAAATGTTTTCCTGATAATTCATTCTATTCTTTTTTCTGTTTTCTATATGTATCTACAATGATTAAGAACATTTTCTAATTTTGCAAATGATCAGCATGACTCAATAATAAAAACCCAAATAATTTTGAATACCTAACTGGTAATATTTTTAAATATTCCTTGGGCTGGAACAATTAGATGTTTGAATTACTTACTCTGAATACTAATGTATGAACACTTTTCTCCTGTTCCACATTCATCTCTCTATATATAAACTATTTAAGTCACAGTATAATTATGGAATATGTTAGTAGAAGGAAAGCAAAGTGTTTTATCAATGCCTGTAAGCATCATTTACATTAGCATCTGTTACAGAATTGGTTTTAAATTTTATTTCTAGAGCCTTAAATTCTGTGGGTCACAAACGTCAGTATTTTTAGACTACAGTGTCATAGGATTAAACCTATTTTTAAACCTTCCTTTGTTTTAACACACTTCTGAATGCATATAAAGATATGGATAATATATCTTTTGATTTCTTTAGTTCATTTTTTGCTCTGTAAATCTTTTTCTGTTGATTTTTCTTGTTTGTTTTTCTTTTAAATATAAGAAGTTAGTTCTTAACTATGTTTATGTGAAAGGTTTTTAATACTTGAGATGTCAATTCTCAGATGTTTGAGAATAAAAATACATCTCCTAAAATATGGACATATGGAGACAGGTCTACCAGTATTGCAGTCATGCCTGTCAAATTTACAAAGCAGCACCGAATACCATCAGGTGATTGCAGATCTCTGAACAAAAACATATCAATAAGAAGCCAGTGTCATATTTAAACTCAATAGATATACTGTTATCAATTAAAAAGAAAAATAATCTATAATATCTCTATGCATTTCATATCACCCTTCAAAAGTAAAAAATATTTTGAACCCTGGAAATTACAAGGGAATATGACCATACTTGGGTTTTTTTTTAATGTTTACATAGTTTTTCTGGTTATTTCAATTAATATTAAATAGACCCCAACATTCCCTTCACAATTTGAATTTTCAGAAATTTTGACACTGGGAAGGCACTGCAGAGATATGGTTTATCGTTCTGGGGTCCAGCTTTCACTCAACATAACTGGCAGCTGTTTAGGGTACTGATGTAGCCAGAGTTGAGATTTCCTATGTCTTGTCTCCTCTCTTCATTCCATTCCCATTCTCCTCCTTGGAGACTGATAAGGAAAATGAGGAAAGATAAGGGAAGGAAGAAAGCAACCTGTTTCCAGAATTGAGCTTTTGGTTTGTACATCCTTTAAATGTAGTTACATAAGGAGACACTGAGCAAATATGTAAGTAAATCAAGAACGATGGGTTTCTCACTATAGGAAAAGAAAATTATATATATATATATATATATATATATATATATATATATATGGTAAGGGGGAGGCTAGAATAAATCCTATGATATTGAGGGTATCACTATGAACAAGGGGTTTTAAGATGAGTGATAGAGAGATGGAATGTAGATGGTATAATTTTTGCTTTGTCTTCTGAGAGGGCAAGAACCGTGATATTTCAGTCAGAATAAGCATGCTAAAAGATTATACTTTACTTTGAAATCCTGAGTGCTATGACCTATAATTATGTACCATGGCCTATTTCAATCAATGACTAGTAATTGTTGTTATGCTTCTGTAACATCATAAATCCAGTTCAAAACATTTCTACAAAGAAGACATACAAATAACCAATAAGTATTTGAAAACTGCTTAATATCCCTAAGCATCAGGGAAATTCAAATCAAACCCACAATTAAATATCAATTCATACATGTCAGAATGGCTATTACCAAAAAAAACTAATTAAAGAAAAGATAACAAGTGTAGGCAAGAATATGGATAAATCAGAGCCCTTGCACATTGTTGGTAGGAATGCAAAATGGTACAGCCACGAGGAAAACAGTATGGAATTTTCTCAGAAATTTAAAATGTAACTGCCATATGATCCAGGGATCCTACTCCTGGCTATTTACCCAAAGGACTGAAATTGGAACCTTAAAGATATGTTAGCACTCCCATGTTCACTGGAGCACCAAGATGTGAAAACATCCTAAATGTACATGAACAGATGAATGGAGGAAAAGAACATGATAGGAACATATAATGTAATAATGTAATAGTATTTAGCCCTTAAAAAAAAAGGGGAATTCCACAATATGCACATTATGGGTGAACCTTGAGAACATTAAGCTAAGAGAAATAAGCTATTTAGAGCCAATTTCAAAAAGACACTGCATGATTTCACCTATGTGAGATATATAAAATAGTCAAATTATAGACTCAAAGAGCATAAGGCTGGCTAGGAAACATGAAGAAACATCAGACAAACTCAAAGAGGAATTTTTTTAAAAAGACTATATTCTAGGCTTTTCAACAATTTTAAGATCAAGAAAGATAAGGAAAGACTGAGGAACTTATGAATTGAAAGAAACTAGAGGAACATTTATGTACAACACATGCTCCTGAATTGGATCTTAGACTTATAAACAACATTGTTGAGACATTGTTGAGGTTTATTGGAGTCTGAGGTTCATATGGCAATATTAGAGCAAGGTTAATTTTGAAAACTGTTTGTGTTATAGGAGAGTATTGGACTTAAGAAATGTATACTGAAGTATGGCAAAGAGTGCTGTATTAGTCTACAGTTTATTCTTAATGATTATATAGGAGCACTATGTATTATTTTGGTAGTTTGCATGTAAATTTGAAGTTACTTGATAACAAAAGATTATTTGACCAAAGTTTTGAATTTTCATGGTCAGAATCATGGGAAAGCTAGGTAAGTTCATATGGACCACAAGAAGCTGCTTCCACATTTCTGTTGGGTTTTGTGACATAATCCTGCCCAGAGAGGCATGGCTGTGTGACTTCCTTCACCTGTAGATGAAGCCCATATAAAATCTAGGACTGTAAACTTCTCATTATCTTCTTCGTACCCCCATTGTATTGTGGATGTTTCTAGCACATTTTTTCACCTTCTGATTTTTCTTGTTAAGTTAGAAGAACAGTTGCACCTGAAATTACTGATTTTTTAAGAGGAGTTCCTTTTTAGAGGGAGTCAAACCTGGAAATCAGCCAAAATTTGCTTTCATTTTGACATGTTGTATATCATAAAAAATGTATTTTACATCTTACAGAGTCTGGGAAGAAACAAAGAAAAAGGGAAAGGAAGGGAGGAAAGAACAGAGAGATGGAGGAGCAAGACAGGGAAGAAAAAGAAGGAAAATTTCCCAAATGAAAACAAACTTTTTTTTTAGGACAATATTTTAGTTTCTCAGAGTGATATAGAATGCTGTGGAAATTGCTCCATCCTTCACAGAAATCTCAGAAGTTGCTCAAGTTTGACTTACTGATATCAGCCCATGTGATTAAAAGGTACCTCTTCTAAGCAATAAAGAATCTTATAAGTGCTTTGCAGTATTCTTGATTAAAAAGCAAAAGAAAACATTGGTTACTTATGGCCTATTATTTAATTATCTGCTGTAACATTTGCCAATTTTACATGACAATATTTTTAAGTAATTTTATAAAATACAGGCAGATTATCCAAGTCTTTCTTTTTTTGTTTATAAATCTATTTTTTAAATTATTTATTGGCATAAAGATCTGTCAGTATGAGCTAAAAGAAAAGATATTTAAATTAAAACAGTCTGTCCTGATTCCCCAGGAGAGTAATGAACTAGCATTTTAATTACTAACAAATTTATTCAATCCAGGTGTGAACCATCAAAAGTTTAGAGAACTCCTCTGCTTTAAGCAAGTATTTTGCATTTGTATGAAATGATGATGCCATCAAGTTCTAACATAGAAGGCAGGTTTAGAAAACTGTCAGATGTGTACTGTACTACATTATTTTGCTTAAACTATAAATTTGCAGAACATTAAAACTACCAATATTTGCCTCTAAGACAATACGTCTACCTCTCAAAGAGGTATTGAAAACATCCAAGACTTTCCCCTCCTTTGTTAGGATTTACCAAAAGGACATTTTTTAGTAAAACTATAATGAAATGAATAGTTTCCTTTCTGGAAATAGAATTGTTATATAAACAGTTATTGGAACCATATAATCTGTATCTATAACCACGGCTCCTGCTACTTTTCAAATTTAATGAAACTGTCTGTTCAGTATAGCTCTCTTAGACTTGCACAGCTCTGTTAATCCTCAAAATTACAAGGCAAGGCTCACGAAGACACATGGCCACTGCCATGATTATAATTACTTTTGTATTGATTTAAATCTAGCAAAATATTAAAATATTTTCTCTCTGGAGAATGACTTGAAAATATGATCATGAAATTGAAAGTTAGGATAAGGGGAATTTTAAATCTCAATCTGGGTCAAATCTCCATATCTTTATTATTATAGATGTTTTGAGAGTCTTTATGGGAATAGGAGAACCAGTTTTGAAATGCTTTGAAATTTATAGTTTGATTTTATATCTGCAGTTGGTAAGATTGATGTATCTATCTGCTGTTCAGTTAGTTAGACATACCATTATAAGTAATATACACAATTTGTAAGTAATACCATTTATACATACTATTTGTAAATGCATACCATTTGTAAGCAATAAGTGCATTTCTCCATTGTAATGTCTTTGGTTTTGATTGCTTAGCTCTGTAGTTCTAAAATATTCCTGTTATTTTTTAAAGTATTATATAGTTTTTACCTACTTATGTTTTGCTTCATTCAGACCATGCATTCTACCAATTTTGCTCTATTTTGAGATTAAAATTTAACATTGAATATATGCCTCAAAAGAAATATTAAATTACCCCTAATTTAATTTTTACCAAAGAAAAATATTTGCCACATATGAAATCTACCTATTTTGACTTTTGAAAAGTAAAATTTTCTAATATAAGAGAAGGACTCACTATTTGAGACATTTCATCAAGAGCTGGATAAGGACAGAGTGGGTTGCTGCAGTTGCAACATATACCAGAGTCACACTATAGTGCCCTCCTGTGGAGGTTTGGTTAAAACTTCATCTTTGTGCCCATGAGAGTGATTTTCCGGACGGTGGCAAAGTCATCACATCCAGAATTACTGAAGTTCAGTTTAGTTTAGTCATTTTTAAATTTGTAACTAAACATTAAATTGCTTTTAAAATATAAAAAGCATTCCCAGTTCAGAAGATTTGCAATTCAAAATCTAAATCGAGGAAATGTCAGCTTTTCATCTCATTTCTTAATTATTTTATTGATATGGATTTTCCTTGATTGTTACTTAAATAACTAAATACTAAAAGAGGAAATAGCATAATTGAAAACTTAACTAGAAAGATGAATTCTTCAGCTTGAACATTTTTAGATATAAGCAATGAAAACAATTTTCTTTTTAGAAACAAAGACTTTTAAATTAAAAAAGAAAAATGATGATGAAAGTTTTGTTTAGAATATATGTTCATTTAGGTACAGATTTTTACAAGGACCTAATACAAATTATTGTTCTGCAGAAATATGCTATTAAATATCATGTGCCCCTCCCTCTGTGCTTTTTGTAAAGAAAGTAAAATACATAAATAGAAAATCATTTAGGGATGTGTGACTACTATAATTGTGTACTTAAGAATAACATGCAAAAATAGAAATCAGAAAATTTTCCTGTTTAATAGAAACAAAATATGTACTCATTTGTAACCATCAAAACTATGCAAAAGTTTTTTCAAACTGTTATGCATTTTTCCAAGTTCAAGAATTAACATTTTCCCCAAGATAAAGTTACTCATTAGATATTTATTTTGAAATAATTTGGTTCGTTTTTTCTCTCTGAACCCTAAATTTCCTTTCATGCTTAGTTTCACAGGTATGGAAATATAAACTCTATATGGCACAGACACACACACACACACACAAACACACACACACACTAAGAACTCTTTACTCTTGGTGCGCATTTATAATTAAGTTTCAATATGTACAAAATTCTCAGATTGGCAGATTTAGCTATCTGATATTTTCTGTTTCATTTACTCTTTTCCTAGCCCACTGCTTCACTAACCAATCTTTTCTAATTTGCTAATGCTAAAGATGCCTACTGACTATTCAAAACTAAAGTCTGTCCTCCTCCTTCCTTGGAAAACTAAATAGGTGTTAGGAACCACTATACCCTAATTAAGACTTTCTGTAAGAAGCAGAGAAGGGAAGAAAAAAGAAAAAGAAAAAAAATTTAGAGAAAAAACAGAAAGCTATCTATAGCATTTTATGTCAACAGAAAATACAATGGATTTTTGTCTCGACAAATAAATCTCTTTAAATCTGTCTCCTGCAAATGGAAAGGGGGAAGCACTGTTTTTCAAAGTTTAAATGTCTGTAATTACAGACTATTAGGTAACTGGCAACGTTCATACCTGGAGAAGTAAGCAGAGCTCTTTCTGAAGCCATAGCCATGATCAAAAGATTATGAGTAAGCACTTCCAAACTAGAAGTGTTGGACAAAATCTTAAAATAAAAACAAAAATAGGATGAGAAAATGTGAAACAGAGTGGAGGATGGTGTTAGTTTCCTTTAGTAAAAATGGCTTAATTAGTGAGACCAGATTAGATTAGAAGCATAATTGAGAAACCCAACCTAACCTAAACTTTTGGATAAACTTAGTACTGAGCATCCTTGTTTGTCTGTTAGTTCCAAAGAATATCTAGAAGAATGAGATTTTCCAAGGTCAGAAATACGTGCAGTTTCATTGATAAACAAAGGGGAATCTAAGATGTCTCTGTAGATTGGTCTAAAATCAGTAAGACAAAATTGGAGCCCCCTAAAGAATGCCCCTCAAAGCATGCAGGATGAACTCCAAAACACCATTTATATGACAACATCACTTGGCCCTTACTCCAAATGGAAGACAAAGGCTCAGAACACTCCCTTTTCAGAAAGCTAATTCAATATCAGCAAGAACTTGATCTACTTTCTCCCTAGACTCCAAGAAAATCTGAGAGCAGTTTTCTGCCATAAAATCAGACATATCATCAAGGTGAAATCATCTTAGACTAAGTTATTATTAATCTTCAAAATTGGGTCCAAGTTTTCCACCATAAGCCCCTGGAGTAGCCAAATTTAGACAGGGAACCACAATCTGGTTCCAATACAGGCCCTCTTGGATAAATGAAGGCCTTACTTTCAAGGAATTCAGGCTATAGCTGTGAAAGTTACCATTATCTAGAATCAAAGTTCCTTTCTGGAGTCTTTTTTTTTTTTTTATTTAAATCCTGAATGACACTTAAGGATTGTCTACATTCTCTGTCACATGCTCTCTATGTTCTCTGTCACATGTGTCATAGCAAAAACTACTTGGAAAGCCTGATGAAAGTTGGGGAAGAGAAGAATAAGTAAGCAAGTCAGAAAAGCAAGAGGAAGAAAGGAAGGTTTGGAAGGGTGCTCACAGTTTTGACTCAGTCTTTCCTACAGTCCCTTCCCTTAACAGTTCTGAAATATTGTGGTTCAGAAGACCCACCAAGGGGATCCCTCTTCTGTTTTCAGACCTGACTCTGGACCTGAGTCAGTTGGAGCACTTTGGAAAAAGAAACTATTGACACCCCTTTTTGTGATTCCACTACATAGACAGAATGGGGCTTGGCATCTGCAGTTTTTAAAAGCTCCATGTACAGATGATTTTCATGCATAGCTATGGCTGAAAACCAGCAGATTAAACTTTGCTGTACCTGGGTATAATTTACTGGCACAACTCCACTACCTATCTCTTCTTCCAAAGAGATATAGTAGGTAAGATTTATTATTATAAAGTTAGGAAACGCATAAAAATGAGGTCAATACTATGTGTTAGTAGAATCAGTATTATCTTCCAATACCCTTTTCCACTTTCCTCTCATGGACGATTTTTAGCTGAGCGAATAGTTAAGTGGAATAAAGACTTCATTCCCCAACTTTTGGGCAGTAAGTCAGTACACTTAGTCAAAATTAAGTTTTGACTGATGATAGCTAAGCAGAAGTAAACTTTGAAATTTCATGGAAGTGCCCTTTAAGGGGAGGACCACAGTATTTTTTTTAACCTTTCTATTTTGTTGGCTAGAATAGGAGGGGCATTTTGGATGATAACATAATCTTGGAAGCGCAGGCCAATAGAGGAGCTGCAAGATAGAAGGAACCTAGATCCCAATAGACTTGATAAAAAGCACAGCCACAATAAGAGCTTTGTACTACTTACTTCTGAACTGCTATGTGAAGGTAACAGAAAATAGTATTTTGTTAAAACTGATAGAACTTTGGGTTTTCTATCAGTATTATTTTATCCAAATATACCTAAGTCACTACTTTGTATTATTAACAAACAAATACTATCCACTTTTAATTTTAAAATATTTAAATTAAAACATTTTAGTGATTGATTCAGAATCAAAATATTATATTATCTCTTCTCAAATATTAATGTCTCCTACATAAGGAGGTGCAACTCAGTGGGAGAGCACTTACCTAGCATTTACAAGGTCCTGAGTTTGATCCCCAGCACCACACACACAAAAAAATTACAGTTTTTTCCTATAACTCTAACATAGAAATCGGAATATATGCTATATTATATCTTAATAACTACATTCAAAATAAATATACTAATTTGAACCTTCTTACAAATTGTATACAGTAAAAAGTATACTACTTTAAACACCAATAAACTTTGAATTTTGATACATCAAACTATTCTGCACTAATAGTAAACTCTGATTTATAAAAGAACAAAGACACTTAGACCGTTTGGTTTTAGGGGCATAGGCATGTGAACTCATCATGGCACACATTCTCACACTGGTGGCACACACACACACACACTCATGTAACTCAACACCTCTGCCTTTACTCTTGGTGCTTGTTTGTAATTGGCCTTGCTCTCTTACACAGGACAGCATTTGAATTTGGCAGCATTTGGTGTTTATGTGCAAGTGGACATTGCTAATTATAAATGGGGTTTGTTTTTGTTTTGTTTTGTTTTTCTGAATCATTGTGGTAGACCCAGAATCTTTGCTTATAACATTTTATTAATAGTTTCAGGTGCCCTATCAGTCTTTTTCAACGGAGATTGTGCAAGAAAGTAAGTCCTACAGAAAAAGATGAACTATTTTCTTAATTTTCTCAAGGCCAGTACATAATAAGACTCTAGATGCATAGGAAAAAAGTTAATTCATTACAAATAGTAAATGCCTTGGGCATGAGGGTTAAATTTTCTGGGAAAATGTTTGTGAAGTTGAGAACTGTTACCACTTGAATGTGCAGTTCTTTTTAGAAAATATCTTATAATTCAAACAGCCCTCAAATTGACTAGCTTTCTAACCAATTCATCCAAATTAATAATATTTGATAGATAGAGATGTAGCTTTAATTCTGCAGAACTTCAAGTTCATTTTAAATTCTATCTTTGGTAAGGATTCTCATCTAAATGTTACTAACAGCAATTTAGCTTGCAGGTTTTAAGCATAAGACTGGGATGATAAAAGCAGTATTTTGAGCAAAGTAACTTGGCAATGTTACACACAACATTTTGAAATGAAAGTGATTAGGGACAGAGAGACTAATTAGGAAGTTAGGAAATGGAAAATTATAAAAAAATTGCTAAGATAGAGCAATGGTAAAGGAAAGAGGACAAATCCAAGAAATATTAGAAAGAAATTTTAACATAGAAATTGGTGAACAGTTGTATATAAAAGACTACGACATTTAGATGAAACAAAACTTGCACAGATTTTAACAAGAGTACATAAAAGTGCAATTGTGTCATTAACAGGATTAGCAAAGTCATTTTTCTTAATAGTGAGGGTTGTGATGATGAGTTTAGTGTTAAATACTTTAAAATAATACAGGAATGACAGCATATAAACTTCTTACAAAGAATTGGAGAAATTGGGTTAGACAAGTATGTTAGAAAGGTCATTGATTGAACTGGGAGAGCAAATTCTTACATAATAATCTATATTCAGCCTTCTATGTGCAGGGATGCTTTCTCCTACCATCTATTATGACATCTTCCCACAAAGGTGCAAGGCTCAAGGTCTTACTGCAATGTGAGTGTGTCCTTTTGGGTCAGGCTCTGGACATGTGTGAGAAGTAGAGGAGAAACTGTTTGTAATGTAGGGAACTAGAAACCAGTCTCTGGAAAATTCTTTTAGGCATCAGCTGTGTAAAAAGCTATGCAAGTCTTGCCATGAGTTAAATGACATTTTAAGAACTCTAAAATATATTTTTGAAGACTTGGAATAAAAACCAAAGTGCAAATGAAATGCAAACATTTTATTCAATAAATTTTAAATATACCACTTTAACTGTAATTTGGGCAGACATTTGGAATGTTTTAGTTCAACAAGTGAGAAATTACAACTCGTGATTTAGATTTATATGTAGGGTACTGTCTTTTGTCATCTTAAAATTGATTTATTAAAGAATTGAAAAAACAACTGAAAAAAACATAAAAACATAATGGAAGCTGAAACAAGAGCAATGCAAATGAGCAATGAAATCAATAGAAATTATTCTGACTTCAGGAAGGAAATTGCAACTCCAGATCATAACAATTAAAAGTGATAATCCAATAAGAAGAGATACTTCTTAAATAGAATCAATGAATAGGCTTCTAGATTACTTGATAATCCAATTAGTAGAAAGGACTACATCATATAACAACATAAAAATATTTAAACTTCTTGCATTTTAATAATAACTACTATTATCAATTAAGATAACAAAATGTATAATATGAGTCTTTCATTCAGGGAGTAAAGAGTATTTTCAATTGTTCCCTGCATGGGAGAAGCTGAAAATAACTTTAAATCTTGCAGTTCATGGATGATGGAAAATTGATAAGGGTTTTCTGAAACTTTTCAGCAATCCTAAAATGTATATGATATTACTAGTGATAAGTCATGAGGCTGAATTTTTGTAAACTATCAGTAATGAAAAGATTTCCATTAACCAAGTTTGAAGAAAGACTGAATAACCCTCCTATTCTATCTATGAAAAAATAATATTATAATATTTTATCTGAAGAGCTATTGAGTATGAGGTCCAAAAAAGGGTAAAATGTATTATAGATATGGATTGAACAGATAACTGTTTTTAAATTTAATTTTAAATTTTTGTTTTTTTAAATGTGTTAGCTTTTTAATGAATGTAACTTGTTAATTCTTTTATTATTTTATATACTCACTTTTGTGAACTATATGTTTAATATCTAATTTGGTATCATGACTTAGCTTCAGGCTTCACAAAATCCACTCTGGCTGCTGTTTTTACATGGCTCTTACTGGACGGAGGAAGCAGGGAGACCAGATGGAAGGGGATGAATGGTGTGGTCTAGGTGGTTAGCATCACGGCGGTGGCAGAGAAGGTAGAGAAAAGTCAATTTCACATATGTTTCAGAGCAGATCTGTCAGGACTTACTGAAGAATTGGCTACAAAAGGTGAAGGAAATGAAGGAATTGATCATGACCTCCAGGATTTAGTTTGATAGTTAGGTGGATATTAGAACTATTACATGGAAGACTAGAGAAAGCACAGGTTTGAGGGAAGAGGATTTCCTGCATTTTGGACATGGTACATTTGTCATGGTTTCTCAGCTATACTACACAGCTTTCCGCGCTCCTTATCACGCAATACCCTGGAGTTCCACCCACAGTAGACAGTTAACTCAAAAAGAACAATAACTGACTGCTTTTTGCCCTCATGAGCATAAAGTTTCTTTTCAGTTAAACTTAACCTTGGTCATACAAACTATATGCAAGGTAACTAGATTCATATTTCATGAATCAAAGTCTACCAAATAAAATGCCAAAATTTGGAATGAGATAGACCAGAGTTCACATCTTAGTTCTGTTGCCCACTACCTGGGAATCTTGGAATACTAGCATACCTTCACAGAACCTCTTATTCCTCAACTGCAAATGAGAATGATTTTACTCACAGGATTGTTACAATTGAAAAATAAAACAATGCACGCAAAACTCTTACAATATTGTCCAGCTGGATCAGCTCCCAATAATGGTAGGATGTGCTTGCATTTAGCTGTCTTACCAATGCAGATAATACCTAGAGCAGCAAAATACCAAAATCAGTGTACTAGAAAATATTAAGAGAGAGAAGTTATATGTTCATCATAACATATTTTGAATAATTTAAGGAGAAGATAGTAGGTTTCTGAACTCTTCCAATCCTGAAAAGAAGGAGAAGGGACTAAAAGACACTGAGAGCAAAAACAGAAAGAATTTACCCAATTCTTTACTGCACTATTTAACCTCTGCTTTCTTAATCATATGCACAGCAGGGGAAAGGATGTGCTAAAACAATTCATGTGTCATGAACAAAGCAGCCACAGATTTTAGCTCAAAAATCACACTAGGAAAACCACCAGTTGGAAGTAAAGTAATAAGGCCAAATTTATTTTTTTAATTGAGTCTTAAGTTATAAGCAACCCTTTAATTACATTAATCAAGCAGGCTTCCTCTCAGCAAATGATGAGGGAAATACATTTTTCTAACTTTGGCTAAATTTGCTTTTAAAAATTGCTGAATATTATTTGGACACATGGAAAATAAACCTCTTGAATTTTTCCTCTATTTTTAAAATGTAGCTATAGTAAAAAACATGTACGTAATTCTAGATATAACCTACTCTATAAGACTGGAAGTCACATTTGAAATTTTAAACATTTACAACATTTCAATATTTTAAAATATTGGCATTCCTCAACAAAATTCCACTTAGTTGTCATTGAACTTTAATGCCATAACTTTTCCATTATTCTTTTTCATTCATTTTTAAAAAACTTTGATACATGGTCCCAATAAAATTGGTTCAACCAATTGCATGACTGTCAATCAGCACGCTGCTTGTCACAGTTAACAGGTGAAAAAAGTAAGTCCTATAGGACTGTGTGAAACTTGCCAAAAGGTCATGTAGTTATTAAATACCAAAGTCAGGACTAGACCTAGGCCTTTTTGACCTCAGCCCTTTACTAACACCTTGTACGTCTTTTGTTCTACAGTGCTCTTTCTCTGTTACTTTATACATGCTACTTCTTTCTGTCTCACTCTGGGATTTTCTCCCTTTCCCTGAACCAATCTGCATGCTAACTCTTATTTATCCTCATTCAACTGAGGTACCATCTCAACTTTAAGGTTTCTCTGAATATTTAATCTCTTTCCTCTCATCAAAATAAATTGGCTGTCCTTTTCCTAAAATTATTTTACTCTGAAAATTTCCTTATATTTCATTCCCCCGCCACAGACTAAACTGCTGTCCTTTTCCTAAAATTATTTTACTCTGAAAATTTCCTTATATTTCATTCCCCCGCCACAGACTAAACTGTGACATCCTTGAAAGTCAGGACTGTGCTGTTTTTATCTGGACCCCAACAACCTTGGCTTGTAGTGCATGCTCAGGAAAGGTATGCTGAAAATGGCATAAGTGAAAGTTTTAAAAATATACAGCTTCTTGTTTTCTGAAAAGAAATATGAAGGCTTGAAGGAATTGCTGGGAGTTTAACTTAACTTTTGAAGATTATATAAGATTTATAGAGAAGGACAGGTGGAATGTTAACATTTAAAGCAAGTTACTTAGAATAAGCCCTGAATTCAAATGTCCAAATTTTAACACCATTACAGGAAATATAAAGAACTTTAATTTATATTTCTGCCATTGCCAGTCATACTATGATAATTCAATAAAATAATGTTTTATAGTAAGGGCTTAAGTGTGTACATTAAACATTTTATATTTTCTGTCCTTTAAAAATAATTATTGCCACTTAATTTGCACTTTGTCCAAGCAAGTAAAACAAATAGAGCATCCTTTTAATCAATGTCATCAAGCAACCTGGCAACAACTCATTTGATCAAAGTTCATAAATCAAACTGGTTTGAGACAGATGGTGTTTCTTAGATAACTAAGAACATCCTTGATTCATGACGAAACAGAACTAGTTCTTCAGTTTAGATGGCACTACTGGGTGGCACTGGCATATCAGCCTTTCTTGCGTTAGGAGGCGCTAAAGAACCAGAGCTGCTGTGCTCAGAAAGGAGGCACCATGAGTCCTAGTACTTAACTACTGTCCATGGCGACCATTAATTACCTTAGGCTCCATCTAAGGAAAAAATATAACACAGTAGGGATCTTAGTAAATGAATGGAATTAAATAAAACCAAAAATTCAATAACATTGAAATAAAATAGGACCCATACTTTGAAAGTGATGTGGTGTGTTCAGTTCCAAATGTGTGTCTATATTGTGAAAACCTATATTTTAAGTAGATCATACATTTGTTACTCTTTTCTTGGATTAGGGTTTAGTCCTTTGAAAGGGTAGCAACATTTCAGCGCTATTCCTAAGTATATATAGTCAGTAATGTTTGTCAAGAGCTTTGGGAGGAAAGGGCTATATAAATGTCAGTAGTTATTAATATTTGGATTTTTATATTTAGCTATCAAATGTGTTTTCCATGATCTATCATCAGAGGTCTATTTGTAGCCTTCTAACATTTTAAGTAAAAATAACCATTGGCCAACAACAATATTTCTTCTGTTCTTTAAAATCAAAGTAATATTTATTAGAAACTAACAATTATGCTCAAGTTCATCAAGAGCCAAATTTATTTTGACATGTTTTATATTTGAAGTCATTTGTTGCCACTGATTCCTCTGGATTTAGGTAAGTATTGTGAGGAGCAGTTAGCTGACAATAGTGTCAACCCACTTACCCTACCAGGCCCTTCCCTTCCTTGCTCTTTTTTTGGCTGATCCCTACTTACACATCACTCAGTTGTCAGTTAAATAAAGGGGACTAACCCAATAGTCCTTAACATAGCCCAATTGGAACCATTTTCACATACTATTATAATTGTACATATCTTTGTATTCCCGGCCTTCTAACCCCACCTCCAAGCTGTAAACCCCTGCAAGGGCAGAAATCCTGCCAATGATGTTTCTAGCACATGGAATGCGCCCAGATCAATTGTATTGAAACAAAATCCAAACCTTATACAAAAGGCAAACAAACAAACAAACAAACAAACACATGTCTGCTACAATATTGAAGTGTACTTGCAGAAGTCAGCAAATCTGACAAAATGACTTTTCACTTTTTCTTAAATGGCACTTCAACTTCCTTCCAAAGTGTTTTTTAAAGGTGGAAGTATGTGGGGGTGGGGGGCAGTGTCAGGATGAAACAGTTCTGTTGACCTACAACTGGTTCTCTTGTATTAGAGTTCAAATCCTAGTTTAGGTTAAAAACAACATAGATTTGAGGGCCTCTTGCCACTAATGCATGTATCAAAGACCACACAAATTCCCATGTTGGCATTGGCTCATAAGAACAAGAATAGGTCAAAATATATTGGCAGAGCTATATAAAGGAGTCTACAAAATACAGGCCTATGCGTTCTGGCTCAAGCCCGCAACATAGCCCTTCACTTTTATGAGTACTAAATTTCACTCTAGTTTTAATAATAATAACAATAAATATAATAATAAAATCTTGTTTATATAAGAGGTTCATCTTGTTAAAAATGCATTGAGACTCATGGAGCTTTATAGGGCCCAATTTATGCTCTCTTTGGTGATTTAAAGGTGATAACTTCATGTGATTCATTGCCACATAATTCTGAATTTTAATAATATAATGACTCATGATTTTTACATTTCTTAGAGAACCAGCTTGCTTAAAACCATTGCAGTTGTTTTTACTGGGGTCATCTGAACTACAGTTCCCAGAATGTTCATGAAAGGGACATGCTTTATGTGTTCTGAGCGGCTGTAATCTATCATGGCTGGTGCTAGGTCGACAGATTATGAGTTTACAGTGTCAGCCCAGTGAATTAAAGCTTTGTTGTAGACCAGCTTGCTATGCAATTATTTCCAGTTCATATCCTATAAATCAACACTGGTCACATGACAATCAGAAATTTCCATCTAGCATTTTAACCATCTATGTTTTATCTTAATTGTGCTGTATGAATCTGCACCTAGAACGGTGTGACATGACTGGAACCAATAACTCAGAAAATAAATTTCACTGTCACTAGAACCTATTTAAGGAGTATTCTATGGTCTCACTTTTTTTTTTTTTTTTGGTCGAGCTGTTTGGTATTTATGTTGAAATAATAGGAAATGAATTTAAATAGAAACACTTCTCATTTTTTTATCTCTGCAAACAAAAAAACATGATTTACAATAAATTAGCACAGCAGTTGTTAGTGTAGCTCAGCTTTATTTTGCAATTCTCACACCTAAGCTCACAAGATGACACTTTTTCTGATAAGGTAATCTTTATAAGGTAGTTCTGTAGGTGATTAAATCTGACAGATGCTAGTGAGATGGTGAAGTTCAGAGATATAATAGCAAACACTTTAAAAAAATTCTTGTTAAAATAATAAAGTGTCTTATGATGTGCCAATAGAAAAATCAATCTAATAGAAGAATCATTTACAATGTTATATTTCTGTGTCTAAAACTAAAGTGAGATCATTCATCAATAAGTATATATAAATTATAACAAAATGTAAGGGAACTGGCATTTTTTAGAATGAAGAATATTTACCTCCCAAGTCATTTTTAGTATTTACACATCATTGTTGAGTAGAATGAAAATAGAAAGCTTCTAATACAAATAGAAGCTAAAGAAATAGAATGTGTCTTTTCATAACATTTTGATAGTCGATCTGGGCTTTAAAACATGCCTTGAACACCAGATCCTTCAAAGGTAAAGACTTTGTCTCTTCCTGAGGCAATGAGGATAATCAGATGGCTGATGTTTTCAATGATACTAGCAATCTGAAATATGTTAAGACTTAATTGCAGATTGTATAATTAGATTAACCCAATTAATGCTATAGCTTAATTTTGCAATGTACCTTTATTATTTGAATGTTTTTAACCCTGGTTTTTAATTTCTAGCGGAAGAAATTTGAAACAGTAGCTCATTGTCCTTGCTTTTTTTTTTTTTGATTACTTAAATGATGTTAGCTTTGCTAAAGTCAATTGGTATTACAATCTGTTGAAGCATTATATTACAGGAGGTGCTTTTTTCTGATTTTCTTATCTAAATATAGGTTGCCTAAAGTACAGAGTTCATTTATAAATACGGGAAAGTTCCCTGAATCGAGTAAATTAACATGCTGGGCCAGATTCACTGGCTTCATTAGCAACCCCTCATACCACGGTTGTGTTCATACATGTGTGAAAACCAGAACGACCCTTCAAGGGTTTCCCTGGCCTGAATAATTCCCTCATCAGGGAGTAGGGAGCTACACTCATCCTGAAATTTCAGTCTCACTGCCACAATCAATTCATTCTGTATAACTTCCCTTAGCATGTGCACCCTTGGAAAGTACAGCAGAAGAATATGAGAAAATCAAGAAGCAGGATTGGATACCCAGACAAGAAGCAATCTGGGCATAGGTCATGTTGTGGGTAGATGAGAAATATAGAAGGAAAATTCTAGAATTTAGTACCTTACACCTCAAGAGAATATATAGCAAAGAAAAATAATCATATAGTGACTTATTGACCATATGAGGCCACACAATGATTTCCCACATTTCATTATTCAATAAATATTTATTACTTTCCCACCATTTATCAGCCACCTGCTAAGGAGTGAAGTAGGAAACAAAATAGATCAAGTTCCTATTCTCAAGGAGCTTTTGTTTAGCATTGTTAAAGATATAAATTGATGATGATGAAATCTCAAAGAAAAAAAAAAACAGCTTCATACATTTAAGCCTTTTGTATATGCCAGATACTGTGTAAGTGCCTTTCACATATTGATTTAATCCTCACAAAAACTCATGGAGTGAATACCCTTTGTTGTCCCCATTTTCTAGATGAGGAAATAGTGGCCCTTTTGTGGAACCAGGGATGAAGAGGCACCCTCAGAGAGGCGAGTTATGACTTTTACTTACAACTATGACAGTGTTTGGACATAGCAGATGACAGCACTATGGTGCTAGAATTGTAGAAGAATATAGGAGCAGGATAGCAGTCTCTGTTTCCCATTCAAATAAATGAATGATTTAAAACATAAAAATAGGTGTCTAAAAACCACAGGACAGAAGCAGCACCCCAGTCCCCATAGGACAGCTCTTGATACAAAGCCAATACACTACTGGCTCTCTGCTAGAAAAGTAGTTTGGTTCAGCTATATAATCCCTTTTGTGAAATGGATGGATCTGATCAGGAATTAGAGCTGCAGTATGGACAATGAAACTCCTCCACAACAGACTAATATCTTATTCAACCAGGTTTGACTTGAAAATTATATCAGCCATGTAAATTATTTCACTGTCGTCTTCTGTCATGAGTAATCAGGCCATATTTAATTTTAATCATTAATATGTAAAAATAATAAAAGCCACCAAAATAGTCCATAGTCAATTTTCTGATAAAATAAATTTGCTTTTTTCCCAATTTGTGATTTAAATGGCCTCCAGAAAGTTTTTGAAACTAAGTGTTAATTAAAAATATGGAAATGGATTTAAAGCACATTACTGCACATGGTAGATTTGTTCACATACTCATACCTATTTTTCAATGTATTTTTTTAACTGTCTAGGTTACTGGTTGTTTTTCTGTATGCCTCTTCCTAGAGAAAGCTGTGATTCCATTGAAAACAGTAATTACAATTACAACAAATAGGATAAATTGCTATTTGAGCAGGAACATGCAGTTTTAGTCACCAAAAGCAAATTGATGCTCCTATGCTTTCTTATTTACACAAATGAATTAAGCATGTTCTCAGATTTTTTTATGAACCCAATGCTTTTTTTTAATCTTACCATGTCATTTTTAAAAATTCAATCCTCCATGCCTTTCATTGATTTATTTTGGGAACAATCCACTATAGTGATGAACAAATCCCCTCTGTAATTACCAGAGAACTTGTGTTTTTTGATCCCCAAAACATCATACATCTTTTTTATTTTCTAATCTTCTATTCCTCACTCATATACTGGAGATAAACATTTTGGGGGAATCCATTAAAGAATAGGATTCCAGTTGCCCCTAATAATTAGATATATGGACTTTCAAAGCAAATAGACTTGAGTTCAAGTTCTAATTAGAACTTACCCTCTTCTAGTTGTGTAATTTGGATGAGTTAATAAATCTCTTTGTGCTTTACGTTGTTCATCAAAAAAAAAAAAAAAATGAAGGCAGGGCCAAGTATGTGGCTAGATGATACAGCACCTGCCTAACTTGTGAGAGGACCTACGTTTGATCCCCAGCACCACAAAAAATAAAATAAAATAAAATAAAATAAAATAAAATAAAATAAAATAAAATAAAAGTAAAAATGAGACTAATAGAAACTCTTCTCACAATGTACTATGATGTGAAGGACCTAAAATTTATAATATGCTTTTTAACCAACCCAATGCCAAGCCTAATTAAGTTCTCAGTAAATAAGAGCTGTTTCTTTTTCTCACCATTTATTTTCCTGTATAGCATCTCACCAATCATCACCATTTATTTTCCTGTATAGCATCCAGCTCTGTCCTCCACTTCCCCATCTCACAACTCCAGTGGGTGCCTTTCACAGTGGATCCTTAGGGTGGGGATAGGGAGGCAGCATAAATTGGAAAGCAATGGAAAGTGTGGCCTCTGAAGGAAGGCATCTTGACAGCCCCCCTGGAGATTTTCTGTTCTTACATCCATCAGGTGGAGGAATTCTTCAGAACATGAAACTACACTATGTCTATCAAAGAACCATCTGTCAATTTATATATCAGCTTAACTATCAGTTAGTTAAAACAGCTATCAATGCAATCAAATCAATGAGAATCCTTTTTTACTTCTTTATTTTTAGATTTTTGGTTTGATTTTGTTTGCTTAGTTGGTTTTGGTTTTGACATTGTACTAATCAAACAAATAGTCCAAGACTCCATACATAACTAAGAAATATGGGTACTGTGGTGATGTGACACTACAGCAACTAGGTCAGCTTCCAGGTCTCATTTTTCATGACACACTTTTAATGTAACCTGAATTGTATGTAGCGGATCAAACAAACCAGGCAACCTGGAATTTTTAAAAAATTCTTAGTGGTACACCCAGCATCTAATGAATGCCTCTTATGTACAAAGACCTGTGTTAGGAGCCCTCAAGATGAGTAAAATATGCTCCCTGACCTCAAGTTGTTTCCACAAACCCATACCTGGCTATAACTCAAGGGCTATGTGACAAGTAGAATAAGCAAAATACTTTGAGAGCACGAGGAAGACAAGAAAAAGTTCACTGAGGTGAATGAGTTGGCCTGGAAGATTCACTGGATCATTGGCAGGGTCCAGGGAGAAAATCGCTCCTTCCCAGCAGAGGGAGCAAACCAGGCAAAATGAGGCCAGGAAAGCAGCCTCACTCATACTTTGTCTAGTTTTTGCTGGTTGTTGGGGTTTTTTTGGTTTTTTTTTTGGGGGGGGGGGAGGGTTAGGGGGTGAGGGTCATCTGATAAATTCTTATGGAGCACCTACTGTGTTCCAGGCACTGTGTTTATTAGGAAAGAGTAAATAATTCATTTTGGTTGGAGTTCAAGATTTGTGAAGGCAAGAACATGGATTTGGTGACTTCAAGGTGGGCATTGTTTTGAAAATAAGGGGGCAGATGTTGCAGACATCGTAGAGGTGCCCCAAACAAGCTTTGTGGCTGATTTAATTTTAGAAACAAGACAGAGGGACTAACCAAAGACAACCACAAAGTTTTGAGTCCAGTAACTGAGAGGCTGATGATGCCATTGAAAGATAAGAAGAACGGGAGAAGGAGGAGGTTGGGAAGATAATTAAGTAGCTACACAGGGACAAGCTTCAGCCTGTCTAAGATTCCAGTGAGTACTGAGTGTACAGACCAAATATTCTTCAATGTCATGACAGAAAAATACTGAATCTGTGGATCTTACAGGCAGCTGACCCTGCATCTTGTGCAAATATAGAGAAAACCACTTGAAATTTAGTAACATAGAATACAACATCTGCAATAGGACCAGAGATGACCTAATCCAACTCCAAAATTTTACAAACAAACCACTCTTACACATACTCTCTACTGTGTGGCAGAGCCAATCCAGACCCTGAACACATTTAAGGAGAAAAAAAAAAAAAAAATCTAGATTTCTAGAACATTCAAATCTGGAATTAAAATACCACCTAAATGTTTCTGAGTATGTTTAGTCATGTTTTTAACTAAATTAGCATGCTTCACAGATTGTAGGTGAAAAGTCTTTGTTGAGAACATCTATTACTACATATACCATTGTCCTCCACAAAATCAGTCTTGTAGTTAACTTCTAAGATTTCAAATTCTAAGAAAAGCCCCCAAAACTTAAGGTACCTAGCTAGACTTGCTCTTTAGAAGGGAATTAATGATCCTTCATGGTACTGAAATAGTGACAACCCCCATGCATTAAAAAAAAAGGCCTGCCCTGCATAAGAGAAAAGGCTTGGGCTCTTTCCTGTTTCTAGACTAAAAAACACATAGAGCAGTAGGCCGTAGTTTCCTCCAAAACAAGAAAATCCTTCCCTGTTGACCAAAAAAAAAGGGCCTAATATAGTTAAAGAATCAGTTAGTATAGATTTAAAAAGAAAGAAAAAAAGAGGTGGGGGCCGGGGAAACTAAGCAGAGAGGGAAATATTTTTAACTGTGACAACATGTTTCCTAGGAGTAATTTATGAGCCTATTGGAGAAAAAGGAAACACACAAACTATGAATAAAATATCCAAAACATAAACATCATGCCTTCTGCAAATTTTCTCTAGTTAAAAATTAAGGTTGAGGTTGACTAAAGTAAATGACTACATTTTCGTGGTCTCTTATTTCCTTGATGCTAAGGGTTACCAACTGATTTACAACTTCCTGTGTTGTTTTTTAAATCTATATTTGTCAGCACATTTTTAATGTCAGATTACTTAAAATAGACATCTTGGGTCTAAGAGGTCAGGAATAATAACATTACATTGACTTCTCTAAAGATTTCATAGCACTTTATAAACATTCTAATTTAGCCCTCAAAAAACTTCATATTTCAAAATGAAATTAGTTTCAATACAGTTTTAAGTTGTTACTTTTTTTACTTTGAACTGACAACGCCATCCAGGATTGAAGTGCAGTTCAATCAGTGTCCTTTGAAGTTAAATAAATTACACGTATAGATTTCTCCAAATAGTTTCAGCCTCCTCTTATTCAGGTAGTTTAAACTGACAAGGTAACAAAGTCCATGAAAAAAGAAACACTCGAACCAACGACCTAGCATTCCTCCATTGTAGTTTCTGTGTTAACCATTATAAATTATTGTCTCATATAATATCTGCAAATTCCAGGTACTTATTCAAAAAGAGTATTTCAAATATGAGAACCATGAAG
Organism: Glaucomys volans; assembly: GCA_020662805.1. Lineage (NCBI taxonomy): Eukaryota > Metazoa > Chordata > Mammalia > Rodentia > Sciuridae > Glaucomys > Glaucomys volans. Next base: position 142,192 of record JAJEJO010000486.1, read on the forward strand.
TAACTTCATTTGCATATAAGCTACCATAAGGTGCAATGAAAATGCAGCATATGTAAAATCAAGTTTTAAATTTATATTTGATCATTCAAAACAGGCTTTCCACCAAGATAATTGCATAACTAGTCTTTATTTTTCTGACTAAAAGACTGATACTGATAGTCAATTTTGAATCCTTAAAAAGGAGGTAATTTGGACTACTTCTTTAATTTCAAAAATTAGAAACCTCAAATGTAAATATTATATCCTAGATGAAATCAAACCGAAATTTATGTGTGACTACAATTATTTGAAATATTTTATACTGACTTTAAGGTTATGCCTTTCAGAGGATAACTATTCAGTTAAGTAAATATACTCCAAGTGAGTCCTAAAAAATTACATTTTAAAAGCATTAGGTGTTTTCCAGCTATCTGTAACAGAACCATACTTTCTGACTCTCACCCTGAGGAAGTTAGTCACCAGATAAGGTCAATCTAAGAATCAAAAGTACAGTGCCGGATTGAGTAGTTTCAAGAGCTGCAGCATTTCATTTTCTCAAGAAGTGTTGAAAGTTTGCCCTAAATCTAATTTTGACAAAATTTGTTAAAGGGAATCTTTGTGATATAAATGCATCTGGGCAACCACAGGACACATTTGATACTGAAAAACAAAAGACAAAGATAGTGGTAAACTGGGCGGGGTAAGGAGAGAGGCAGATTTTCTCACTTGGAAGATCAGTGTGAACACTTTGCTGTAAGTGGGTGATTTTCTTTTGATGGTATTGGATATATACTGGATATTTTAAAGTTTGTCACTGTGGAAACAGGGTGATGGCCTGTCCTCATTAACCAATTCTTTGGAGTTAACTGGACTGGCCAAGTGAATTAACAAATGCATACACAAATAGCATGGACCAGTGTTCTCAAATATGGCTACTTTAGCCTGTCAAATGTCTGAAAATGAAGGCATTAGAGAGATGAGCCTTTCAATAATAGTGGTAATTATAAATAATAATAATAACACCTTGAGGTTTAATAATAGCTTCCCTTTGAAGAACTCCCCATATTTTCATCCACATTATCTAATTTCTGCTTGAAACAATTCAATGAAGTAGCCAGGTAGCAATTATCATTATCCTCCTTTTACAGATAAATAAACTGAGGCCTAGGGATTTTCTCAGCATCACACAATTAGGAATAGAGCCAAGTCTAAAGCCTGTAATTCAGTCATCTATCTTCCAGATTATTGCATCTTTAGAAAATATCTGGGTGTCTAAAGAACAGTTCTATCCCTCAGGAAATGTTTGCACCGGAGCTAGATCAAAACATCTTTTCCTTTCAGATTGCATTTACAGTACAAGAAGGTTGTCCTTTTCCAATTCATTAGAGAGGATTTTATTGTCTGGGGTCATTAAGATAGGAGTACTGTGATTTCATTTCAAATTGTAGTATTGGCCTTAAACAGAAGCACACTTAGAAATACTGAAAATATCTAAAATATTCAGGAATTCATTTCTTTAATTATCCAACTTTTTACAAATTATTACTTCAAGCCCAAATTAAACAAGATCGAATCAAGATATGTAAATAAAAATGGGCACAAGGTGTTAACTGCAGTATCCTAGCCAGATTGCAAATCGGTGTACTGAGGCCTGCCAAGGTAAATTCCTCCTTTCAGCTCCGGCTGCAATGGGTCGTCTTCATTTCCTGTCCTGACTTGTGCTGGGTTACCATTCACTGTTGAGGTGATTAGCATGTGTGGATCTGATGGTCTCAAAGCTCGATTAAGTTATAAATGTTCAAACTACCAGTATGCAGTGGATAAAAATAGAAGTTGCTATTAGATGTCTATTCATACCCTGCAGAAGCCTGGCAACATTTTGAACCTTTTCAAAATGTAAATACTGCATATTAAGCATAGGAAAGAAAATTAATGTGCTGCATTTGCAAATTTATTTCCAAGTCAAAAATGCAAAGGGAGGAGGAGAACTCTTGTAGCAGAATTGATACTCTACATTTACAGGGTATATTAAGAAGTTTGTAATGGCCCTAACACAAAAAGAAAAATACTTTAGAAATGAATTAATTAGTTTCTCTGATAATCTTAGCTTTGAATTTCCTCTCTTTTCATTTTAAATTTATGGCCTCAGTATGACATTACCCGAGTTTATTGCATTTTGCAGGTGGTATTCATATGTTGGTCCTTTATGTGCAGTGTTTTGTGGGCAATGAGTTACAATTTTTTGTTAAAAATTTCCAGAACCACACAAGTACTTCTTAATTAGACTTGCAAATGAGTAATGTTTTTCTTCAAGGGGGAAAATAGTTAAAATATTACTGGAATTTTTTGTGCCTTTTTCACTTAGTTAATAGTGGGGAAAGTTGGCAATAAAGTTTGCTTTTGAAACTTTGACATATTTTAGTAAGTTCTGATTTACATATGAAGTCATCCTCTTACAATTCCAAACAAATGTCTTTTCAAAGAAAATCCACTTTTTTGTCTGTGTGCCTGGTGGCTCAAAAAGGACTGAATAGACTTATCTTGTTACTGCCATTCAAAATACTGAAAAGTTGTAATCTTAATGACCTTTTTAATATGTTAAATAATTTAATAGTATATTAATAAAGTAACAAGTACCACCTTAATTATGGATTTTAGTGGTACAAACACTACCAACAAATCACCTACACTTTCTCCAAATAAGCATTACTGAAAAAAGCGATGAATCTGAGCCCATACTACTGGTAATATTAACATATAACAGAAAAAGAAACCATGAAGTAATACAGCATTGAGATAAAATCTTTATATTACTCAGACACTGTAAGTGCTAGAAGCAGAATCTAATTCCTAAAAGTATGTTTTTAAACCCAAACTGACCTGCACTTAGTTCCAAGAGAGGTCCAAATTCTTAGCATTGATTCCCGTGGTACATGTCCAATTCATATGGAATATACACATTTTTAAAGAATTTCTAGTAATATCATTTGGCTTGTAAGTAAAGATCTTGCATTTTTAAAAAGATACATGATGTTTGACAATGAAAATTTGTACTTTTGAGTATTAAACTGTGCCAATAAGCCATTTTCTTGATATTCCTTAAATACCACAGTACAATTCAACTAAAGTGCAGATTATAAACTATCTTAAGTAACACTAATGCAATGTGCACGTAATGAACAATATAGCTAACTTAATTTTCATATAACAGATAACATCTGGGGGAAATGTAGATTGGTAAGTTATGCAAAACTAATTTTCTAGTGACCACATCTGTAGATGTTATTTATTGTATGTTCACTTAACAGTCCATTATTCTGTTTAGAAATCTATTCTCTTCTTTATTAGAGCTTTTAATGTACTCACCTTGGCTCAAATGTTCTGCTCATTATCAGAAAAAATATAAATGGCATTCACATGGAACAACATGATTGTTTTTATTATATCCATTTGTGTGCAAGCATTCAAAATGGCAAGAGAAACACATTTATTGCTTTACATTCAAAGTAATATTTAGGGGGTATTTTAAAGTCAAGCAAAACCAATCATTTGGCCAAATGGATATATGTGTATAATCAGAAACTCCTGATTTTTAATCTCAGCATTAGGCCCCAGGCAAGTCACTTAAAGTCCTTCCCTTTGTTTCCTGATCTGAATATTATGGGTGCTATTCTCATATGGGAAAAGGGGGGTTACTAAGTCAGGGTACCAAATAGGAGTGTTTTTTTAATAAACTTGCTTGATCCTTTTTCTGTTTTTATTTTTCCAGATTTAAGAGGTAACATATTAGACTTTTGAGGAAAAAAATATGAGACAATTACAATTCTACAGGAATGTATAAAAATAGTTATAAAACTAGCTTTATTTAATTTGCTTCAACTATTCATAGACTTGAGGAAATTATAATGTTCTTTCAAAAAATCTAACTTAATAAAGCTGACCATGTCTCTCTGTTTTAAATAGATTTTATTACAGAACCAGTGATGTTGTAAAACATGAGGTTTTGTTAAAAAAAATACAAAGGCCTAATTGTATTTTTTTTAAAAGAAAGTATTGCATCAGACGGTTTCTCTTAAGCATATTTGCTGGCTCTGTGTTCTCACACAATTATTGATTCTAATTTTCCTTAAACTTGTTGTTTAAAAAAAGGCTGCCATTTTTTTTTTAATGGGGGAAAAATCACCTAGATGCTTCTGGGCATTGTTTATTTCACACTATGTATTTGAAAGTTCCTACTATTAATGAAAATTTTATTTCTACCCTCATCTGAAATTGAGATATTTCTTTGCCTTATAGTAACTCACCAACAGCTAAATGTAACTCTTCATAAAAGAGAAAAATAGCCATGGTTTGGTTCATCAATAGTATGCAAAACTCCTGAAGAAAAGAAATTCTCGCCCCAGGTTTTTGTGCACAAATTAAATTGATCTAGTAGTTACATAAGCTACACTCATAAAAATCAAGGAAAAGAAAAGCCCACTGTCATTCAGAACTTCAGCTTCTTGGAATAAATAGGAGCTTAACTCTACCAAAGAAATGATGATGTGGAGCTATAAAGTGCCAAGTTTCCAAGTGTGGGCCCAGTACACACACACACACGCACACTCACACACACACACACACACACACACATACACAAGTGCCAAAAAACAGAAAACTGGGTAGCTGAAAAGTAGTTCAGATGAACCGTATAAAGAAATCTAGATCACAGAGCTATGAGGGATAAAACGAGAGATTTGAACTCAAATATCCATTTGCATTATGTGTATAACCTCATGGGAAAGGGGCACTAAAGGGTAGGTGGTAGAATCTGCTATTACCAGAATGGAGAGGCTATCTATTAAGAACTTCACCAGGGGAGGGCACATTAGTAGAAAGTCCTAGACTGTGAATAGAAAAACATAGCAAGCAGTAAGGCAAATACAGTCATAGCAGACAAAATCCTGCTTCATTAAAAGAAAACACTTTTACCTTGCAGAGCTGTGTGCCTGCAGTAAGTTCAATAAACTGCAGTTTTCTTCTTTTCAATGATTCACCCCCGACACCTGCATCCAGAACTTTCAGTTTCTTACTGTATATTAAATTTACCTAAGTAAATACCTGATCGTCTTCCTTGCTTCTGATTCCCACATTCAGCTTGTTTATTTTACCTTTAGTATGTCTAAAGACACTAAAAGGTGTTTCCCTAGTTTGGGAAAATAAAGAGCAATAGAAGATGTAAGAGGATACAAACCAAGGGTGGTAGAAAGAGGTAGAAAGAGGTGAGAAGATGTAAACCTCTGTGTGCCCTACTTAGGAAAGCAATTGTTTTATGAATGTGGTGAGAAAAAAGAACTGTTCTTATATGCTTTTCTCAATATTCTGGGGGTTTTTGTTTGTTTGGTACCAGGAATTGAACCCAGGGGTGCTTAACCACTGAGCCACATCCCCAGCCCTTTTTATTTTTTATTTTGAGATAGGGTCTAAGTTGCCTAGAGCCCTGCTAAGTTGCTGAGGCTGGCCTTGAACTTTCAATCCTCCTGCTTCAGCCTCCCGAGCCACTGTGCCTGCACGCTTGCGCCACAATGCCCAGTTCATTATTCTGTTTTGACTAACATTTAGTCAACTTAAGATAAACAACCTGGAATGAGATCACCTAACAGAATGAAAATTAAAGTGCTTAATAATATCAATAATTTCCAAGTAAGGCAATTCCATGTCATATTACAGTTTACTGAATACTGCATAGGCCAAGGGGTCAATACCCCAGGGTTTAACTCTCAGCCCTGTCACTGAATAAGTATTTGACCTTAGACCAATCATTTAACCTCTTCATTTCCAAATCTCTGTGCCTGTAAAGTTAGGATACTTCAGTGCTTCTATATGATTACACTAAGCAGCAGCTTCCCATAAACTCAAGTTAAAATTAATAATACAAATTCATTGCCAAGTGCCTACAAATTGGTTGGGCCAAGAAATAACTTCATTTCCAGTATATTCCAAAACTTTTTTAAAATAAAATATCAATTAAATGATGAAGTGTAATATATGTTTATTTGAAATATTGTGAAGTTGGAAATGAACATATTTCATGATCTTTTCTAAGCTACAGGAGATAGTAATTATTTGGTGAATTTATATATTTTCAAAGTTTTATCTTCAAACTTGTCAGCATACAGTGAGGGCACTTCTCAGAACTGCACTCACAAGCTCATGAGAATTTACCATATAAACTAGAACCATTTATTGATTTAGAGTGAGGAATGTAAAAGGCATAAAAACCAAAACACTCAAATGGGCATGTCTTCACAGATCAATTGAGATGGGAAATCAAATTATGGTCAAAACACTGCATGTTAAACATGGAATGAGAACAAAAAGAACAGACACTTAATGCTGTTTGCACTTCATCTCTTCTTTCTCTCCCCCAAGTCCTGGTGGGATAGGCACTGCCAAAGTTGACTCCTTTGTCTTCCCTTCCAATGGTGACTATCAGCCTCCCTCCCACTGACATACTCTTGCTAAAGAGTTGTCAGCTGATGGTGGTGAAATTGTGCCGTGCCCTCTGTGTTTCAGGAAATCTTTCTGGCTTTACATATTAATCTTTCAAGTCGCATTCTCCTGGTTACCATGTTCTTGATGGCTACTCGCTTCAGCGCTGCCCACAAAAACAGCTACATTCTGCTGAGTACTATCAATCACCACGAGGCTGTTAGTGGGTGTAATGAGCACTGGAGAAGATATACAGGGGATCTAAAACTTGGTTCTCTACCTAGAGTGCTTGTAGGCAGGAGTAAGGGGCTGAGGCTTGAAACAAAGGCCAAAGCAGTACAAAATGAAATCCTGTACCACTGAGTGTAGAAAGAGAACAAGAAAAGAAAATACTAGTTGAGTGTAGTTGAGAGATATGAAGTTCAAAAGGCAACAAATAACCAAAAAGGCAGTGGCATCAAGAATTCAGAAGAGCCGGGCTCAGTGGTTCACACCTGTAATCCCAGAGGCTCTGGAGGCTGAGACAGTAGAATTGCTAGTTCAAAGCCAGCCTCAGCAACTGAGTGAGGCCCTAAGCAACTCAGCAAGACTCTGTCTCTAAATAAAATATAAAAAGGGACTGGGGATGTGGCTCAGTGGTTAAGCACCCCTGGGTTCAATCCCTGGTATCAAAAAAAAAAAAAAAATCAGAAGCAATAAGCACTTAAAATATACCAGAATTGGAAGTATGGCAGATACATAAGGCAGATACATACTGACTGAAATTGTTGTTCCTCACTGAAGGTTGTCATGCTTTAACTTTTCTCTTCCTCTCCAGCAAGTGATAGAGGTGGTCAAGTCTTCAGTCCACCCTTTCCCAGAGCCTCTGGTAGAAGGAATCTCATTTGATATCCATTCAACATTCATAGAGCCACCCTCAACATCAGATACAGAACTGAAGGTGGGTTCCCTTTTGTCTTTTCATTCACCCTACCTCAGCATTACATTCTCTAGGGGTAAGGGGGAAGAAACAAATGTTCTTCTATTTTCTTGGCCTCTGATTTTTTCTCAGCCAGACAAAAATATTTCTTATAACAATTCAATGATGAGCCAAGTAACTGTTTTGGCAGTTTTCATCTCCTCCACTCTATGCTCCTTAATCTCCACCTTCACTTTCCTAAAAGTGGGCACTGCTTGGCACAATGACTTGATCTGCTGTAATCCCCCATGAATAATGAAAATGTAGAGTAATGTCAAATCAAAACATCATTCCTGATAGACTATCACCCAATAGATGCTTAAGGCTGCATATAAATCACTGAATACTCTAGAAATCATTTGATGTTGTTTTCTTTCAATATTCTAGGGGTTGGATCAAGAACAAGGCCCTGAACACTCCCAGTCAGAATCTGACATTTCAGACATGGATCCTTTAGTTGGCTTCACCATTGAAGACGTAAAATCAGTCCTGGCTCAAGTCACAGAAGACGTTTTAACAGGCATTCAGGTACTCAGTACTGATAGTATACTTACCGTATTATTGATTAATTGCCAAACTCAGCATCTGTAAACACTGTCAACACTATGCCATCAAGAGTGATACTTATGATGGAGTTCAATTTAACATCGCCACATAATTTTCAGTTAAATCGATAAAATCACAACATACATTTACCTATAGCATGTAGTGTAGCACGTTACCAGTTCACAAAATTATTCAACATCAACACCAAAAAGAAAAGGTAAAAACTACTTGCCTTGCTACACTGTAAACATTGTATATGCAAGAATAATTGTTGTACATTTCTAAATAGTGCACACTGAAGATCAAATCATCATTCTTAACTAAGTCTTCTCACCAAATCTCTAAAATGTCTTTGAAATCCCTCTCAGATAGTTGGTTTCTTTTCCCACATTAAGTAGCTTAACAATTTATATCAAAAGTTACATGAAAACAGTACTGACAGCTACCAATATTTCAGTAGCTGCCAGTGATCTATCAGCCAGCTTAACTTTATGCTTAGTTCTTTCTCATTCTACCCAACAAACAACCATTTCTACCTAACATCAAAGATTTACAGGAATTCACATAATTCTCCAGGCTGCACAATTAAATAAGTGAATTGCATGTTTTGAATGAATTTGCAATTTCTTAGAAATGGTCATAAATCAGCAGGACAACACAGTGCACATTTAAAATACTAATGCATCTCAGGGAAATATTTAGTTGTTATCTGAACTTGATACCATGTATAAAAAGCATACAGTATTAACAACTAATTTAAAAAGAGCAAAAGATTAGCTTGGCATAAGCATACCTTGTTACTTGTTTAATCATCAAATGTTATTGCACTATTTACACGAACATTTAATGATTTGGTGCCAACAGAATCAGCCAAAGTCCTCAGCTTAATAAGGGGTGTTTAGTGTTTACCAGAAATAGTGGAAGAACACGTTTTACACAAAGCTTTATTGTTAACAACCCCATGAATGTAATAACTAGTTACTGTGTGGAAGGGCAGAGTGCAGTTGAATTAAGCTGAGTTCAGAACATATCTCCTCTTTAGATTTGATAACATTTCATCTAAATATAGTTTATGTATAATCATGGCCCTGGGCTCCTTTGCAATCCTGCGGCTCTGAAATTATTGCTGAAGAACTACTAGACAGCAATAGAATTGTTTGCAGGCCCAAAAAATTGAAAACATCTTTACCAAGGTCATGTTCCATGTTGTGAACAGTAGGTTTTTAACTATTCACTGACTTTTTAAAAAATATTAGAATCCGTGATGTTTATACCTGTACTCTGTAACAGAAAGAATGTGAGTGCTGTAGATGCACATTATCTTCCCATTGGCCTGAAGCCATTCTGGAAGTTCATTAGCTTGCTCACCTAAATATAATTAGGCACAGAGAGAACTTGGACCAGAGGAGAGAGGTGCAGCTACTTTAGGTGCCATGATTTCCATATTAAGTGGATCTGTGGTCATCAGCATGGGCCAAATTAGTGCCAGTTTTTCAATGACATGGCAAGATGATGTGGATTTATGCAATGTATTTATGTATTTTCTCTCAGTAATCCTAATAAACTCAATGTAAGTGAAGAGGGCACTTGCCTAAATAAATTAGAACATGAGGCACAGAAAGATTAAGTCATTTGTCTGTAGAGTTTCCAGGGTCAACAACTGATGAAAGGTCCTGAGTGGGAGCTGTGAGTTGAATTCTAGTCCTAATTCCAATGTTACCCACAAAAGCCACATAACATTTAATATTATGGCCAGAATATTTTGAATTTTAATACAGTTGTGTGGTGATACTTTTTCAGTGTTTACCCCTAGTGTCTTGGTCACACTCCAAGTTGGGTAATTACTCTTTGCTTGTCTAAATTTCTCCTTCTGTATCAGATCAGTGAATTATTTTCGGCTTCTAAAACCTGACTTCCAATGTACCCTGGGTCTAAAAACTGCCACAGCCCTTTTCAAAGTTAGTTGCATGTCAATGATTGGTGTATATTATTTATCCCTTCTGAACAAATATGCTGTGCAAGTATTTAATGAATTGTTATTTGTAAGATGTTTTCAATTTTCCCATAGTTTTTTGCTCCTTCCTTATTTAAAAGACATACTATTGCTATAGTATTTTCAGAAAAAGGCAGTAGACAACTCATGTTTTAAACACATTTTGTCAGACCCTCATCTCTAGTGTGGTAACAAGTATAATTAATCTTCTATAATATAGAAATTTCTGAAAATGTAGCATGAATCCTTACTTTTTTATGTTAATCCACTTATTTTCCCATTGACTCACTTTATGGTTTTAGAGATTTATTACGAATGAAGTTATCTTGGCCCTCAGATGTTAATTAAAAATAATACTGAATAGAGCAAACATTTTAAGCCTACATAGTTTAGGTATTTTAATTTTAAAGATACATTCAAAATGAAATTATTTTGGCCCTGAGTAATATAATAAAAATTACACCCAATGGAGCAAACTTTAATATATTTAAAGAATTACATTTCAGAGAAATATGAATGTGAACACTGAATTCTTACATTGAATGTTGGCTGTTGGCCCTGTCTTAGCAATAGGGTAAAATAATGTGAAAACTTTGAGGGAAGTCTCACATACTTAGAGAGAACTCTAAGTATGTCTTAAGATGTCTAAGGACATCTTTAGGTCAGCTTTGAATTTTCCAGATTAGGAAAGTAGTTATTTTAGTTACTTTGTATTGCCATGACCAATACACTTTACCAGAACAACTTAGAGGAGTGAGAGTTTATTTTGGCTAAAGCTGTTAGAGGTTCAATTCATGGTTGGCCAGCTATTTCACTGTGGACCCCAACTGAGGCAGAACATCATGGAGCATGGCAGAGGAAAGCTCCTCAGTTCATGACATCCAGGAAACAGAGAGCTCTGCTCAGCATGGACAAAATATAACCTCAAAGGCATATCCCCAGTAACCTACTTCCTCCAACCCTACCCTACCTGCTTACAATTAAACCATTCAAGTGGATTATTCCACTGATTAAGTCACAACAAATCAGTGATCATGATATCATAATCTCTCTCATAATCTAATCATTTAACCTCTGAACATTCTTTCATTACCTTACAATGAGCTTTTGGGGGACACCTAAAATCCAAACCAAAACAGTAGGTGTCAATCAAAGACTGTTGAACTGAGATCATGGGTTGTGCATTCTTTCCTAAAGGAAATAGATCCAGACCCAAACCTAATAGTTGTGGGATAGCTTCTCTGTTATCAGTGTTCTGAGAAATAACAAGGAAACATGTCAGATCAACAAAAAAGCCTGACCTTGACCCAACATGAAGTCTTTTGATCCTGGCTCTGCTGGTTGTACCCAAACTTATGATACCAGTACTGATCACCAAGTTCTGGAGATCCAAAAGGTTTCTCTCCAGGCAGTACATCACTATCAGGTGCATCTTACCTTCATGAATCTTTTCCCCAAGGTCTCCACTTGTTTCAGTAAATTCTGTCTCATTGAAATATCTGAAAGTTCTCTAAGTAAGGTAGTGAAACAGAAGCTGGTAGATGACAGTTCATCAATACTTGTCTGAGATTATTGGTGGGCATAGAACATTAATGAAAGTGGGTAGAATCAACTGTTTGGGTAGAATAATCCTTCCTAATCTTTTGGAATTGTAACAAGATTATTTCTTCAAAACATTTCAAACCCTACATGGTCCAATATGTTCTGTCCTACAAATTTACCTTAATGAAGCAGGATTGACAAATGTTTAATATATTTTGTAACAAGATATCAATGAAATATGACGTTTGTGAAGTATATCACAAAATTGGGAGTTGGAATTATGAATTTAAAGCTAGGATAAAATGTCAACAAAATCCTATTCTCCTACCTACTTTTTCAGATAAGGACTAAGAGCCAGAGTGGTTAAATGACTTGCCCAATGTTACATATCTAAAGTAGTACCTAGGCTCCCACCTCATAGACTAATATTCCCTTCAACTCTACCAAAATCATGCATGAGGAGACTTAGTGAATCCTGAAAAATGAGAGTTCCCTTGTACCTTGAAGGATCATTGCTTTCCTCCTCCACCCAACCACTAAAAAAGGAATAGATAAGAAACTAGAGTCCAAAGCTTGATCCCAGAACTTTAAAAACTTAAAGCAAGAAAGACTGATCTTCATATGAATTCTAAATCCTGAATTGTTGACATCAACGTAATCTTGTCAGAAATAGCAACACTTACAATAAAGGTAAAGCAAAATCTCATCAAATAAGATAGCCAGGGAGATATTTCAGATGTATTAGAGTTACACTCTTCAAACTAAATAAATAAGTAAATAAATATAAAAAATTATATCAGTACCTAAACCAGTTTTGATATTTAAAATTTTTTCTATCTAGTTCTTGCTTTTTTTTTTTTTTTTAATTTTCTGGGGATTGAACCCAGGCCCTCACACATACTAGGCAAGCACTCTACCATCGAGCTATATCCCCAGCCTCCAGATTTCTTCAAAACTAAATAATAAAAGAAGTTTCTCAAAATAAAATTACTCTGAAGACCTCAAATTAAGCTATATATATATATATGTATATATATACACACACACACACACACACACACATATTCTCAACATGTATGTGTATAAACTACTCTTTATACACTCACAGATATTTTAAAATCGCCAGACAACAACAAAACAATTTTGTCATGTCAACAAACACTAGTCTCTCTGTGTGTAATTTTATTATCCACTGCGATAAAAGGAAGACATTTTCAGGGCTACTAATGTTCAGATAATGTGTAAGTATTTCTGGAATTGTGCAGGTAGCAGTGTTAGTCCACAGAATATCACTGCCAGAGGCTAAATGCTATCACAGCCGTAGCAATCACAAAAACCTGTCAACAACTGCATACTTCCTTCTACCAAAAATATACCACAAAATGGCATCATTCCAAGACTTATAATGCACGATGAATACTCTTAATTATGAGAATTGTTCTAATTGTGAGATTATTTGTGTTGTTATTTCACAACAGAAGCTTTATGGGATCCTATTTAGAATGCATTAAGCAGAAGACAAAAACATTCAATGCAAAGGGGTGGAGGGACCAACAACACTGCAATAACTGAGCCCAAAGCAGTTATTCTGATTCTGTGCTTATTGGTAAAGTCTGTCTGAAAATACAGATAAATTATCCTATCTTCCAACACAAGGCTATGTGAAAAATGGCTGTCCAAATACCACTTCCTGTTCATAGTAGACATGCTATACATTGGGAATGTGCAGAGAAATATGATAAAGTGTTATCACATCACTACAGGCTGAAACACAGCTATGTCTGCAAAACAGGAAGGTGTGTGAGGGATAATGTCTGTCTTTAGGCACTATAGTATGTCAAAACCACAAAGACAATGTGCAGCGAAAGATAGCTCCATCATAACCACTTTTTTATGATTGTCTTCACAGACTGAGATAAACGAAAAGCTGCAAATACAGGAAGAGGCCTTTAATGCACGAATAGAAAAATTGAAAAAGGCCTGAGGACTCAGAACAAGAAGAGTGATGCTAAACTTCACAGAAACAAACAAAACAAGCCAGAGTAATACATTCTCTAGAGCATCACATCTCCTTCATTTAGTTGTGAAAGGAAAACCAAGTACCACTTTTTATTATCTAAGTAATTAGAATAATATTGGCCCCAATTTTGCCATCACCTGTCCCATAACAACCTCTGAATTTATTGCACTGCGTGTAATGAAAGTGTTTTGTGTACTAGTTTGGAGAATTTTATATAAAAATACAATTACTTTTAGGGTAGTCCTTTGACATTTTGACTAATAAACACGATTCATCTTTAGTAAGAATGAAGCCAGCTTTTTTCAAAAACCAGAAATAAAGAAAAATAATAATAATTTTATCCATATTGATCCAAATGAACTGTCACATTACTGGAGTACTGTGAAAAGATTCCAGTACCACACTGCTGAAGACAAAACTTGCTAAACAATGACAATTCAAATGCATGTACTAAGGATTTTTTTTTACTTAAATCGTTGGGTTTTCTTATTTAAATGTTTCAGTGTGAAACCAATTTTCTGAAATTATATAATGCAGTTTGAAGCATTTTAATTTATTCTGCACTGTATTTGTTATTTCTAATCTTGTTACTCTCCCAGGAGAATACATGACCTATATAAAAAGAAGCAATGTATAAACGGTTATTAAAGACCAACCTATATATAGATTGTAAAAATCTTAAATACAAATCAAACTCACATAGCTCCTAAAATTAACCATTTTATTGCAGTGCAGTAATTGAACAATATCACTTGTCTTTAAATACCCTTTTGAACATATAATTTCAAAACAAAAATAGCCCTGGGCCTAGTGATTGTCCCTATTTAGACTAATTAATTACTGCCCAACCCCTTTCCAAAGTTTTTGGACTTCAGAGTATTTTGGAAATGGGGGCAGAGCATGGCTAGATGATTCAAAAATTTTCAAGTGCATCTGGGTGGCACTTGGCTGAATACCCTTACTTTCTCCATTAGTATCAAAGGAACTGCCCAAAATATATTCATCTGACACAGAAACGAACCTGACAGCTTTTGGTCATTTTCTAACTATTCTGATCAACAAAGTAAGTATAGTCGTAAACCATGTTTATTATTCATTCAACTGCAAGGCTGGGGGACTGGATATGTTCCTTCCCTGAACTGTCCTTCCTGAATTAAAACTTTAAGGGCAGTAGGAGACCATTAGGAGGGCTCCTAAGTCTGTTTCTCTCAGCAGTCTTTTCTCCTGGGAAAACAGTGACACTGGGGTAACTGCAAACAGGGAATAAAGCTTCTAGAAATCACCAAGCACAGCTTCAGAGGCAATCATTGGCACAGAGTGGACCTGAACTTCTAATAAAGACTGTTCATTTGAGCAAGAATACCAGGAGTCTACAACCAAATCAAAAGTAAACACTACAGAGAGGCAATATACTGTAAATACTCCTGAAGCTGAGGCCTCTATACTTTTGCGCAGGTCTGGTATTGGCTTTGCCATGACTGGTATACAACCCTGGACAGGCTATTCAAACTCTGTTCATGAATTAAATGGAGACAGTACTCTTTTTTAGGTAGCTATGAGGATTCAATAAATTAATATCAAAGGATTTTTATTGTTTCTATTACCTCTTTTGAATGCACAAAACTCCACTGCTCATTCCTAACACCCATTGTCCAAGTGTCGGATCCACCTCTCTGCCTGAATTCCCAGCCTCCTCTGTCTCTCTCCTGGCACCTGTGGATATCCTCCTCCTCAACTGAGGTCATCCCACAGTGACCACTCTGTCCCTCTGTTGCCCCACACCTTTCACCAGAGATCTCTGCCACAGTTCAAATTTAAGACCTAATAATTATAGGAAGAAAAACAATCAGAGTAGCAGCAGCCAGAAATTTTAATTCACATTCTCTGTGCTTTTTCAATTAATACTGAATTGATAAAGGAACATAAGCATTTGTAAAATTAAAAAAAATTAAACACATACAATGATGAAAATAAATCTCTCCCTAGGCACCCACATTCTTCTCCCCAGAGGCAACCACAGCTTTCATCAAATACTTAGAAAAGTATTGTTTGCCCAAACAATTGGATGTTTGTGTAAGTGTTCTTTTTAAACATAATTTGCATTGCTCTTTAGATTGTTCATCAAATAATGCATCAGGGAGATAATTTCCTGTGTCAGTGCATTTTAATGACCATATATTTTATTTTACAAATGCCCTCACTTTTTAAACAGGTCCTGTTGATGAACTTTTTAAATTGTTTCCAGCACTCTGTTGTCACAGTGCTGCACTGCCATCCTTGTGCATGTACTTTTGTAAATATGTGTGATCCCACTCATAGGATGAAGTTCTAGAGGAGAAATTTCTAGAACAAACTGTATGTGCATTTTGAATTTTGATAAATAAGGTCAATGATATTTCACCAGTTTGTACATCCACCAACAGTGTACATGAATGGGTCTTTCTCAATATCGTCTCCAAGTGCATACATTAGCCAATTTTTTATGTTTGTCATAGTAATAAATAGAAAATGATTTCATATTATTGATCTAATTTGCTTCTATTATTTCACTCAGATGGATCGGGCATTTTTTATATGTTTAGAAGCAAATATATCTACATACACACCCCACACATTTAATCCTCCTCGTGGTCATGAGAGATAGACAGATATTATTGGGCTCATTTTATACTGATACAATCTAAAGCTTAGAGATATTAACTGAAATTACACAAATAATCAGTGCTGGATCAGTGCTTCAAACTCAGGTCTGAACTATTTTATAGATCATGAAGCCATAATACAGAGAAATTTTAAGTAATTTTCCCATGATCATATAGTTAGTAAGTGGTAGAATTAGATTTTAACCTGGGCCTATATGACTATAAAATCCACATGCCTAAACATGTTCTTCTCCTATCCATCTTAGTTTACATGAAATAAAATTAAACTGATCTTTCTTTTTCCTTATTAGTTGTAATAAGTGAACAAACTTGTTTATGTCATTAGCATAGTATGTATTTAGAAAATTTGGGCAAGGATAGAATGTATAACCCAACACCATTCACTCATTCCTATACAATATTGTTATTAAACACCTCTTTTGCGCTTGGGCATTTAGTGGTGAGCTAAAGAGAAATAGTCTCTGCCACAAAAATCTATCACAGTTAATACTTACTGTGACAAAGACTTGCTTCAGAGAGTTATGAGAGGATAGAATGAAGGAGCTTGGTTTAGTTAGAGGTCAAAGAAGATTCCTGCAAGTATTGACATTTGGGCTGGGGCCTGAGAGAGAGATAGAATTTAAGCAGAGAAAAATAAAAGAAGATGCATTTCAGCCAGAGAGGGAAAGGCATGTATAAAGTCCCTGGGATACAAATTGAGGCTACACAATTGCCCAGAGCCAGATGACAAGGGATCACAGACCACATTATGGGTTTTTGTTTTTAACCTAAAAATATTGGGAAATTGATGCTAAGTTTTAAGTAACATGTGACATAAGTTAGGGTTTCTAAAAAAAAGAAGAAAAAAGAACCTCATCTTTCTAGTACCAGGATTTATATTCATGAAGACCTGGAAAAAAGAATATCCTCATAAAATGATTCCTACCACTAATTAAAATATAGTACCCCTTTTAACAATTTTTAGGAGTGGGAGAAATAAGGAAAATTTGACTTTCCTAAAGTCACAGGGTCCACCTAGACTAAGTGGTGTTTGGCACAAGGAAGCACTGGGGAAAGCTAATTAAAAAAAATAATACCTACCTATCACTGAGACCAGGGACAGACTTTCTCTTATCACCTATGGTAGGAATGGTTTGGGGAGCTTTATTCCTAGCCCCCATGATAAGTTTCAAAGAGCAAATATATTCATTATGTTATGAACAAACCACAGACTGCCACTATTTCAGGTATTTGCAGGCACTGTTGCGCCTAAATATAACTGTGGAGTCATTTTTCCAAAATCCAAATATAAAGCCCTATTTCTATCCTCCATTTGATTGGAACCATTCAACCATCCTGGTAGATAATAAGTTTGCATGTTCTTAGATTGCATTTCATTATGCTTCAGTTCCCCTAGAGAATAAACGTGCTCCTTTTCCCAGCAATTGTAAAGGAGAAATACTTGACATCTCACATTTCAGAGTCTCAGGAAGATGTTCCTCTTCTGGACATCAAAGTCGTTTTTTTCTCCTGGACATTAATTTGTTAAATAAAAGAAGGCAGAACTCCTTCATGGCAGCCACAATACCTATTAATTTAGTTTCCTAAGCAAAATGAGTCTACATTAAAATAATCCCATCTTATTGGAATTCACAAATGCCAAAACAATGAGAGAATGCTAAAAATTGTGTTTGCTTTGAGAATCCCTTTCCTTTTTCATGAAAGTACCAGCAATTGAGATCAGTTTATCATATTTTGTCTGAGTTGCTAAAGACTTTTTGTTATTTAATTTCATTTTTAGCTTCAGATAATGTTCAGTAAAGATGTCTTCAATGGTCATTTGAGTTTTTAATCTAGTTTATTTTATTCAGGGCACACTCTCGGTACCCGGATAAAATAAGATGGATAAGGTCTTTGACGTCATGGAATTAGTGAAGTTTGTAATCTAGAGGCATATTATAAACAAGTGAATAAATAGTGATTTTTTATAAAACAATAAATGGTACAAATGAATAATACAAAGTCATGAAATAGAGGGTTAGGGATGTAGGAAAGCTATTTTACCAAGGGTGCTCTGAGAATTCCTTCAAAGGGGAGACTTTGAGCTGAGATCAGAATATGAGAGAAAGCCTGCCAGAGGCTGTGCTAAGGGAATGTTTGTTCAGCAAGGACAGCAAGAGAGACCTTTGTGTTACCTTACCTTGTAGAACCTCTGGCCACTCAAAGCAACTCTCAGAGAAGAGGGATTCCAGGATCATCCTCCTAGAAACTGACCAGGCTGGTTTGCAACCTCTTGTCTGAGGCGCAACCGTCTTTCTAGTTCACCATGGTGGCATGACCCTATTGCCCTACTTTTTCAAAAGAACATGCAGAATTATAACCACAAAACACTTATCAAGATAACCCCCAACTAAAATCTACTTAAAAGAATCCTGACTCAATCTTCTTTCTCCCTTGCAGAAGAATTCCAAATAAATTAGATACCTACTCAAAGGAGATGCATAAGTCCCACTTAAGTGTAGGTTGTACATGGCAACTTCCTCCCAGAGAATAAGGTATGAAAAGTGTGGGGGTGGGCAGAGGAGCTTTATAGGTAAGAACCCAGAGAAACACCTCTGCTTGGTGATCAGGTTCACATCAATAGTCATAAATCATGTGGATATCCATGAAAATAGTGCTTTTATCTTTGTAATCTTCCCAAAATTCATAACCCCAGTCATTAAGAAAACATCAAGCAAATTTCAATCTGGTATTTCTCAACACCGTAAAGTCAAAAACAAGGAAGCATGAAAAAATGTCACCCCCAATATAAGCTTGAACATGATGATCAAGTGGAATGTTGTATACTGAACAGGATTCTGGAGCATAAAAGGGAAATCTAAAGCACTATGAATAAACAATGAACTCTAATAAAAAAGTGTTTCAATCTTGGTTCATTAATTAATCCAAATGTACCATATAATGTAAGATAATTAATAATTAGTAATAATGTGGGAAAAGTGAGGGAGGAGAATAGTGAGTCTGTAATATCTGTTCAATTTTTCCATAAATATAAAACTCTTCTACAAAACAAAACCTATTAATTAAAAAAAACAGAATCTTGGTCAAAATAAAACAAAATTAATTAGAAGGAAAGATGCCCACAGTCATATTTTGCCATTAGTGAAATGACCCTCCCTTCTAAATGGCACATGAAAAATCAGAGACAATCGTCTTGCAAATGAGGGGGGAAATGCTCATAAAGAAGAAGAAGGTGATAAACAAATCCTATTTTAAAAAAGTAATTAAAGGGCAGGGGGTGTAGCTCAGTGGTAGAGCACTGGTTTAGTATATGTGAGGACTTCAGTTCTATCTCAGCACCACAAAACTATGAAATAAAAATACAAAAAGATATGATTAGACTTTGCTCTGTTTTAAAATTTGAAACATTCTTAATTTGAAACTTTCTGTTTTTCATAAAGACAGTAGACATTTATTTTAGCACCTAACTCTCTGCAACATGACATGATAATATAGTCTATTAGCCAATCTTAGATGAAGAGATCATCCATGTATGGAATAGCCCCAGTCTGTCAAGCTGCTCACAGTGAAGTAAGTGTCCTATGGATCCTGCCAATACTCTACATAAGTAGTCTTTATCATATGTATCATGGAAAGCATGGTCAATCAGTAAATGCCATCTAGCTACTGAAAATCAGGCTCAGTAATGATCAGATCATTACCTGCCATCCTATCACCAAAAACAAGGTTAAAATAATCTGAATGTTAATATTTTCAGTGAATATTAACTTATTAACTTCAAAATTCAAAAGAGAAAAGAAATAGCCCTTTTTTTATACTTATGACATTTTATATTAATGCATTGTCAATACATGGGCTTCTAAACCCATGGCCTAAATCAACCAGAATGAAAGTACCATAGTACAGATTGACTATCCCTTATCCAAAATGCCTGGGGCCAGATGTGTTTTGGATTTGGGACTTTTCAAATTTTGGAATATTGACATATGTATAATGAGATATCTTGGGGATGGGATCGTGATCTAAACACAAAATTCACTTATATTTCATATATGTCTTACCTGGTTGAAGCTGAGGATAATTTTAACTGTGACCCATCACATGGAGTCAGGGCATATGGAATTTCTCACTTGTGACATCATGTCAGTGCTCAAAAAAATTCAGGTATTGGAGCATTTTCAATTTCAGATTTTTGAATTAGAGATGCTCACCCCATAGTCGTCTTCCCCACACAGTAGTTAACCCCCTTACAACAACCAATAAAATGTCAACTCTAGTTAATCTCCTTTCAGCTATAATTAGAATTTATGGATTAGGATACAGTTAAAAGTTTCCAATGAAACTGTAGTAGTCAAAAATTCAAAAAGAAAGAATAAAAAGTGACCTCAGTCTACTTTGCCAGACGCAGTAATTGCTACATCTGCTTAGGAAATATAACTGAGTAATTAAACAAAGTAATGACCCAAGGGATTCAATTTGGAGTAGGATCATAGGACCATGATATTAAAAATCCTCCACAACATCTAGTTCAACCCTTTCATGATGAAGAAACTGAGGCCCAGAAATGTAAAAGGACTGTGTTAACATTGTGACTAGGTCTAAATTGGAGTCCAGATGTTCAGGCATTCTTTCATTTATTAAAACATGCTCATACTGAGTGCTTCCTCAGTGTCTTATGTATGACTTGTTTGGGAGAGGTGGTTCTTAATCACACCAACAATTACTTAAAAAAAAAACTACAACTATTGATATGAAAAGAGATACATCCTGCCATGAGAGCCAATATAGAGGAATATGACCAAGTCATGGAAGGTTCCACTGGGAAAGTCTCATTTCATGGGTGAATAGGAGGAACTAAATAGGTAAAGAGGGGAGGAAAGCATTTATAGGCACAGGAAATAGTAAGTGCCAAATCCTTATGGAAATAATGTGGAATATGGATGTGAGAGGCTATGGCTGGACCACTGTGAGAACTTGAAGAGGAATGGGTAAGTGGAGATGAGATGGTGCAGAGCCCTGTGGATCTCCTGATAAAAGTCATATCTTTTCTCAGTGGGGAGTTGCTAAAAGGTTTTAAGCAAAGACCAAGAGATGGTTGGTGAAGGACAGGACATCTACACTATGCAAGTATGACTCTAATTGCAGTGGGGAGAACAGAAGAAACCAAGGAGGATACCCACACACACCACATTAGAATAATTCTGCAGCCTGATGCTCCTGCATCAAAGCCCATCAAAGCCCATTCTCCTAAAAACATGTTTGACTCAGTTTGAGATTCCTTCACGGTTAGGTGTGATCATGTAACTAAATTCCAACCTGTGGAAAGTGGGCAGAAGTGAAATGTGCCCCTGAAGACTGAACATCACCTCCTCCGTGGTCTCTTCTCTGTTTCTGGGGGCTGCATGGCAGTGAGGACAGGGTGAATCTGAAGGTAACAGAGCAACTGTTGCCTGGGTTCCCCCCTGGGTCAGGTGTCACTCACCAATGGGAAGCACACGTCTTGACTATCTCAAGAGCAAGAAATAAAACCATTTCTCAGAATCACTCCATTTGTAAGTCTATCACAGCCAAATCTTGCCCTAATTAACTCAAAGGATATGCCTTTTTGTGCTTATGCATATGTAATATGTCTAATATGGATCAATGTCTATAATGTGAAAAACAACAGGCAAGTTCAAAACTAAGGGCCTACTTGTAGTTTTATTATATAAGATAATTTTTCTTACTTTACGTAAGCCCACAGTTCCTCTTAAACTGATATTCTATGAAACAATTGACTGAGTCTCACACATGAAACTAGGTGCACACACAGGAATTTTCCTACCAGGAATTTTCCTACCCAAGGACACACCTTAAATACTTTCTTCTTGATGTGAGGCTAGTAATTTTTTTTAAATACCTAGGGTTGACTTGAAATTTCTTTAAGATAAGAAAAATATAACAAAGACCCCAAATTGTTAATTTGTTAATATTCTTTCCCTTAGGTCAAGATCATTTCTTCATCTGATATATTCCTTAATTCACTAGAAATTATTTACTAAATACCTATTCCAGGAACCTGGCTAAGGCCTTTACTATAGTAAATATTAATATGTTACCTTCTATGGGTAGTAACTATATCCAGTTCTAAAGACCAGTATATATTTCTCTGAAGTGTTATTCTGGTTTACATAGTAGACAGTTCTATAGGGAAAAATAAAAGGAACAATGCATAGATAGAGTTGGAAATAGAAACAGAATTTGTTTTTCTCCCTCAACATGCCTGGTCTCATTTTTTATAGTGATCACCGAAACCATATAGAATGCTTTTGGCTGCAAGTAA
>JAJEJO010000486.1:164785-199197 GCA_020662805.1 Glaucomys volans
TCCTCCTCCTCCTCCTCCTCCTCCTCCTCCTCCTCCTCTTCTTCTTCTTCTTCTTCTTCTTCTTCTTCTTCTTCTTCTTCCTCTTCTTCTTCCTCTTCTTCTTCTTTTTTTCTCTTTTTAGGAGCAAGAAAACTTTTGCCAAACCTTCCAGGAGAATTTCCCCTGTGTCCCTTAGGCCAGAACTACCTCACAAGATTAATTCTTAAGCAGTCACTAACAAGGGATGTAGAATAATCACAAGTGATTTAGGTGGTTCAGGATTCAGCAAAGTGGGCTGGGAATAGTCCTGAAAACATTGTCATCCAGTGGTTGAACAAAACTGGGATCCTACTAGAAAAGGAGATGGAATTGCCATTTCTGCTCCACCAAGTGACCTTTCCTCATACCATTTTGTACCTTGGAATGTTCTAACATTCTCAGCATTCTTCATTTCCAAAGTTGATAAAGACAGAAAGACGCATATAGCACATAGATGCAAAGATACATGTGTAGATAAATCTTCTTTTTCAAAGATTGTGCTACTGCTGCTGATTATTATCTGTGTTGGTTGGGGTTTAGAAATGCTCATCTTAGAAGAAGCTTCTTAATTCCAACAAGTCTATGAGACATAGGTAGAGATTTTTGAAAGCAAATGTACTCAGCTTTTAAGGTTCTGGCTGCATATTGACTTATTACCATCTCCTTTCTGCTGAAATTGTGATGACATGGTCATCACTCATTCAACCAAGTGTGGCCATTTCAGCTTTAGTTAAGTGTCTTCACTTAAGGTGTCCTCGTAGGCTCCTTTTTTTGTTAGAATTATTTCAAAATGAACAGTCAGATGAATTTCCGGAACACTGCAAATCAAAACTCATGGCCAGGATTAACCCGAGGAAACAAAACAAACTAATGAGTCAATTACAGATGTGGACACTGTTAATGATAGAATAAAAAATGATTCCAAAACAGGAATAAATAAGTACACTTGAAAAAAGGTTAAAATTTGTCATTTAATGTGATATGGTTTAGGGGAGGGAAGTGGATGGGCAAAGACAAGGCAGTCAAACAAAACAGAGGTTATCTCTTGATGGTGAGATTAGAAATGGGCTTTAGCTTTTGTTTTCTGTATTTTCCATATATTTTGTTTACCCTCCTCTCCAATAAGAATAAATCAACACTGCTTCTGAAAGGTTTGTGCTATACCATGACCTCCTGTGTCATTGCCAGTTCACCAGCTTCTGGATCAACCCCCTAGATGCTTGGGGACTTACCATGTCCTCCCTGGGCAGTGAGGAATTCCCTGTTTCTCCAGGAAAGCACAAAGAGCTTCCCAGTAAAGGTTCTTGTTCTGAAGAGCTTCTAATCTAAATTAGATACATTGGCTGACTCACAGCACCCAACAAATAGATATGGCAACCTTGTAGTTCTAGGAGGTGTTCTTGAGTCAGATTCCAAGAAGGATGGAGTCAAAACCAAGGGCATGGTGTCAGGCATGTCACATTACCCCATGGAGCCTCAAGTTTACTGATTATAAAATGAATGACCAGAAAATATGTTCAAGGAAGCAACATTGAAAAATCTTTTCTTAAAACTCAAGAAACATCCCTGACTTTTTATTTTCTTAAGCTAGAAAATGACCTTAGACAAATAAAAGTAAAAGAATATCTTAAATTGGCATAAAACTGAAACATGAAATAAAACTGAAACTCAATTTAAGTCAAGAATCAGATAAGATTTGTGATTTGAATTAATTATATAATTGCCAGACCAGGATATAACTAAAGAGATAGAATTGTCCCTGTGCTCCATCCAAGCTCTAGTACAGTGTCTGGCTCAAAGTTCCTTCTTCATGAATATTTTGTGGAATGAAGAGGAGATAGGAGACAAACATGCTCTCTGGCTGACTATTTTCACCAATATTATTTTGCTTTTCCTGCCACTGCAATAAGACAACATATAGAAACTAGAAATATAATTAACACAAACTTAAAACCATTATTATTTGTGGGTAAGATGATCTACACTGAAAACCCATGAGAAAAGCTATTCTAAAAAATCAGTAAGAAGTCAGATGGAAAAAAAATAAATATTAAAAAATAGATTTTCTAAAAATTAGTGATTAAAAAATACAGTGAACAAATCTCTTACAAGAACAATAGTCATACAAAATACTTGAGATGGCAATAAGAAATGTAAAGAACCTACCTGAAAAAAATCATAAAACTCTTCTAAAAGATATTTTGCTAGATGCAAAGTTCAAAAATATTAAAGATTTGTATTTTAATGTAATTCCATGGAAAAGCTCAGGAAGCATTTTTTTTGCCTCTGCTGATGTTAGTCTGAGGGCCACATGAATAGCGAGCCGGTGGGAAGAGCAATGAGAAAGCTGAAGAGTAAAGGGGGCAAAGATTTTCAGACTTTGAAATATTATAAAACTAAAATACTTTGAAGTATGATAGTGTGGCAAAAATACAAATCGATTTGTCAAATCGCAATAGAGAACCCAAAAATGGCCTCCACTAAGAATTTGTTTTATGGCAAAATTTATTTGGGGGACTGAGTCTATAGAATTTGCAATCATTCAATCCCAAGATTTACCTCTGAGCTCTATTAGTAAACACAAGATAAACTATCTAAACCTCACTTTGTTCGTTTGTAAAATGGCAATAACAATGATTACATTAAAATTGTGTTAATAGGATCAAATGAAATTATATGCATTAAAATTAAGAATTGATTAAAAATCTTTGAAACTACACCTGAGTATATATGAAATAATAGTTATTATGTGAACCAACAAGAAAATAATATATAAGAAATGGTGCTAGAACAACTAATTACTTAAGGAAAAATGTTTATAGGTTACGTATTTATATTTATTTGTTACATTTTAAAGAATATATCTAAGACTACAACATAGCTACAAAAAAAATTATGAGTGATTATTTTTCTGCTCTTGCAATATAGCTTTAAAAAACAAAACTAATGAAACATCATCACAACCAACAGGCAGAGAGAGATTTAATTTTTTCCATAGGAAATGTTAAACCTCTCCATGTAAAAGAAAATTCATCATAAACAAAAGAAAATCAAGCCTGGGAAAAAAACACTTTGAACAAAATGGAAATAGTAACTTTAATATATAAACAGCTTTTAAAAATCAATACAAAAATGCTAACAACAGAAAAATTGCAAAGGGTCTGAACAAATAATTCACAAATTAAAGAATAAGTGCAAATTATCAGCAATGGTGAAAAGTATTTAATTTTATCAATCCTAAAATGTAAATGCACTGAAATGTAAATTTTGGTATATTTAAAGCCAAAGAAGTCCAAAAAGGGAAATGCAGAAATAAAAATATTTTGTACACTGCTGTCAGGAACTGCCTAAAATTGACTCAAATATGGGAAGCAATTGTGCATCTCCTATTTAACCCCTCTGTGTTAAGGAGTGCTTTAACTTTCCAAATGAGATGTCAGAACTCATTTGTGGCAAATTGCAATATGTCACTCATTCTTTCTGCCACCCCATGTTCTTCTTTTCCAACATGGCATGTGTGACTTTCACACCACTGGTAATTTCCATTTCATAAATATCCATCCGGATGAGCACAAACTACATAGATGATGGAAAGATAACTGTGGGAAAATGAGAGGAGTTCTAGTTCTGGGTCTTGGCCTCTAACTGTACCACAGGCCTGGAAGGGATACATCCCTTTTCCAAATGCAGAGAGAATATGTCAGGGTTTCCCCACTGAGGTCTATGATTCCATTATCCCACACCAGCCTTTCAGAATCAGAAGGCAGAAAAGGCTAGAAATTGTCATTTTTAGCAAGCACCCCAATTAATCCTCAGGTACTTTAATATTTGAAAACCACTGTCATGGCAGACCACTAAGCTTTTCATCAAAAATCCTTCACCAAAAGTCAAGTATTTTGAATTTTTTTTAAAAAAATCATACATGCTGAATAGCAGTTTCACTCTACGTGTGAGACTGACCACCCACCTCAACTCTCAAAGCTGAGTTCTCAGATCCTTGAAAGATATGAAGTGATGTTGCTTTAGGTTTGTTCTCCCAAGCCCATGTATCAAATTATTGTCATCCAAACTGCCAGTCTTCAAAAGTGCTTTCAGGAAGCACATAAATTCAGTTCCTAGTCCTTATGATTCAGGCATTTAATCAAACCATAAAGTTAATGGAATCCAATTTGAATGTAGACACTTCAACAACTACATTGCATTGAATTCACAGCATTCATAAAATATGGATTTCCCAATGAATCATCAGCCTAATGGAAAGTTCAAAGTATAATGCTCCCCTTTCATTGGTCACTGTCCTGATCTTCAGCTGCCAGGAAAGGACCAAAGCTGTCAATGCAACATGGTAGCCCAGGCAACCAGCCACACCACTAGGAACTTTTCAACACTTAGGAAAATAAAAGTTATAGAAATTTTCAGATGGCCTTTAGATTGGACAACCCATGGTTTATAACAGTAATGACACCTAAAGCTTAGGCTTCTACCTGTCAACAACTCAGACCTCTATCTTTAACAGCCCAGAAATGAGTTGCTCTTTGGGTGCTACTGATTCAACTCAATTGCCATAAAGTTCCTCCACTGATGCCTGACCTCTGGGGTAGAAGAAAATAGATAATATGTTTCCCAGATCCTGACCATCCATTATTTAAACAGTAGGAAATAAAAATGCCATTGGCCCTCCAAATATCCAGATGTGGTCTCAATGTTGTTTGGCATCCACTAGGTGAAGACATCCAGATGACTCATTCTGAGCTTTCCATCCATATGTTCTACCACAGTGGTCATGCAACTCTGAACTGAAACTGGGTGGGGTTTGCTATTCATACCAGAGCTACCTGTGCAAGCTTCTTTGGGAATCTCTTTCACATCCGCTTCTCCACTTGGATAGGGCAGTTTTGCCAGAAAGAACATTAGGATCCACAGACCTTCTTAGATCAACAATGCTTTCTGTTCTTCAAGCATTTAGAGTCATTGTTAAGCTAAGTGGAAGGAAGACCAAATCCTTTCTTAATTTTTTTCTTAAAGACAGCTGCTGGAATCCACTCATTTTTAAAAAGTTATTTACCTGAAGTAGGAACCATGCATATAAAAGAAGAAGACAGGGCTCTCAAAATGTCTTGTATACTTTTTCAGTCTAATGTGCTGAACTGCAAATTTAATCCACTGAAGTGGTTTCATGCAAAAGCTTCTCTCAAATTCCTTTTGTACAAAATCTTGATGCATAATGTATAGAGTCTGAAAATGGATTAAACTACATTTGGAGATGGTTTGAGTTGTTTTTTGTTTTTTTTTTTAAGCAAGCAAAGATGAACAGGTTTTTTGTTGTTGCCTTTTTTAACCCTTCTTGCTCTCAAGCAATTACACATGGATTATGCCTTCCCAAAGCTGCCTTCCACACAATATTTCTTGTCTTTTTTTTTCTGTCAAAAAGCTTGAAATGTGAAAAGTTTTAATTAGAAATGGGAATGGTGAATTAAACTCATTTCCCTCAGATTTCCCAACTAAGGCAGGCAAATAGAATGGCAAAACTTTCTGATTTATTTCTGTAAGATAATTCAGCAACTGAATAAGCAAATGAGTGAAATCTTGCTGAATAAAATATTTCCTGGTGTTCCCACCTTTTTTATTACTCTGAGGACTGTGGCCATAGAGGGAACAACAGCGTGTATGCTGCAAGAGCAGGCATGGCCCATGCTCAGAGGTACGTTTCTATCAGTGCCCCATCAGGGCCAGAAAGGTGAAAGTGGCAGTGGCCAAGGGGAATTGCCAAAACCTCCAAAGAAAACACAGATGCATGTCTACAATCTTGCACTATGTCTCAGTGGGTCAAAGTTTGCAATGCTCTGTTTCATCATTTGCCTATATTTAAATATCAGATGAATACTAGTAATTGTGATGGAAATAAAATGGCAGCTAGAGTAAGGAGATTTGGACACAAGCCCCAAGTCTGACCCTACCTAGTTATCTGACCTTGAACTTACTCATTCTCACTAGTTTCAGTTTCATCATCTGTAAGGTAAGGAAAATCATCCTCCCTTTTGCTATCTGGCTGCACCGGAATTCCACTGGGCGGGAAAATGAGAAGGGTAAAGAAAGAGTTGGTGAAGTCCTAAGCCTCATCTGCCCTGTTGAATTCTCCCCTGCTTTGGGTTATTACTGTAGGTTTCTCCTTGGTTCCTCCCCTACCTTACTCAATCAGGTCTCCCAAAGTGGTGGGTGGAGTGAATAAGGCATCCTGGGGGAGAGACCTGTAGCTGCCACACGCTCACCACTTCCACAGGCTCTTTATATGAGGCCTGCAGAGAGCTCTTCCATTGACCGCTCCCTCCCAAATCATTTAGAAACTTGACCTCAGAGCAATAGAGACCCATTCCCCACTCACTGACATTTCCCATAGTCTCCTTTCTAAACCACTCACCCTGACCCAAGTGGGCTCCTGACACTGTGACTGACCATTTTCCTTTCACTTGCCTCACTCCCCTGGCTTAATAGGTAGGACCAGCTACCCATTTGGGACCGTTTGATTATCTCCCCCACCAAATTTAAATGACTCACTTAATCACACTTCCTGAACTCGCTCCAACTTGTCCCAGCACTTCACACCTTAGCCCAGGGAATGGGGCACAAAGCAGATTTTATTTGCAGTTACAGGAGCTCAGATGTGCCTCCCAAAGTAAGCTATATAAGGACGTCCACCAGCTCAGGGGACATCTTTTCTTTGGAACTATAGACTTAGAACAATAGGACAATTTCAAATCCTTTCATTTACCTTGGGACAAGGCAATGAGGGGAAAGGGGGTGGTTTTCCCCTCATTCTCCTTCCCTTTCTACCTTAAATGGTATCACACACCAACATACGTCAAAAACATAAAACAACCATGTTCTGCGGGTACTTCTCCATATAGACTTTGATTCACTGGATGGAGTACTAAATGGTAATGAAATATTAATTCAAATTTTAATTCATTCCCCATGATTTCATAGTAGTATAAATGTTACAAAACTTATTAAAATTTTTGTTTCTACAATACAGAGAAAGCAAGAGCCAGGTGTGTCTTCTTCGCTGGAGTATTTTAAAACCTAGCACAATGCTTGGCACATAGTAGGTGTTTTAAAATCTTTGTTGACTAAAGGAATGCACAAGAAAAACAAAAGGTAACATTTGAAAGATTTCTTATTATCTGACACAGATAGAGAGTTAAGGATTTGGAGAACTAGTATCCAGCAGCACAACTCGCTAATACCTTTTAAAACGCGTTGATGCTCATAAATCCAAAATAAACGACCTGTAAAATCACTTAAGAAGAAATAATACGCATTTAATCAGGCTTCCAGAGGAAAATCTGAAGAAAAGGCAGAGAATTTCAAGAAGAAT
Organism: Glaucomys volans; assembly: GCA_020662805.1. Taxonomy (NCBI): domain Eukaryota; kingdom Metazoa; phylum Chordata; class Mammalia; order Rodentia; family Sciuridae; genus Glaucomys; species Glaucomys volans. The sequence continues at coordinate 172,179 of JAJEJO010000486.1, forward strand.
TATTAAATCCCTTCAGATTCAATCACTGCCCAATCACAGACACACTGCATGTCCCTCTGCCTACAGGGCTGTCACTTTAGGCAGCCTTGCTCAGCCCGTCCTTATGAAACTCCTAAATTACAGCCAGCTCCTGGAGCCACAGGGAAAGTCTTTGGATCAGCTGAAAAAGGCAATAGGTCCACCCAGCTCTTTTCCCACATTCCACAGAGAGCTCTTAAATAAAAGGGGGAAGTCAAACATGTCACCCACATACCAAAGTCAGAATCTTCAAAGTCATACATGTGTCCAGTCTTAGCTTCATGTCAAATGGTTCTTCCACAGGCAAATAAAACTCAAAACATTATAGAAATGCCAGTCTGTGCCTCTGCTTTATAATCCTGTTGACATTTCTGGAATTTAACAATGTTCTGGTACCTTCCATTCCATCCTAGATTTTTTTTCCTCCCTAGTCTGCTGATGAGAGTTACTTTACCTTTCCTGGAGTTTGATTAAGGTCCTGAGGGTGGTAGTAAAATGGATCCATGTTTTTGTTACAAACTCAATTAGCAGAATTTGAAATTGCTCTCTTCCACAAAGTTAAATAAATTGTTAATGAGAAATTTACCTTCACTTGATTCGCTGGTTGCCTTATTAGCTTGGAGTCAACACTATTAAAGGAGAAGATGTTTATTAAAGCTTAAGGTGTTTTGCTGGATTGAATGTTAAAAAGATGATGGCAGGATAGCACCCTGACTTCTTGCTTCCAAAATTCAGGTGCTTCTGTGATCCATCCACATCTAGCAACTTCAAACTCTCTTTTGGGTCGCTTCATCAGCAAAATGGCGATTTCCCTGATAGATGAAAGTGCCACATACTCCTAGGTGGCATCCAAAGCTTCTGTCTTCACTCATTGCCATGAGGCATTTTCTAAGCCAAATGGACATTAGACTGGAGAAAGACCACCTAGTTGTAGGTGAGTCTAAAGAGGGGCTAGGAGGAATGGGGCCTTTCTTCCTCTGCTAAGAAACTCAAATACCTCCACCATAAGTGCTGGGGTCACGGGAGACAGAGTCTCTTTATTTAGGCAAGTTTACATACAGACCTCAAAACCACCTATCCAAAGAAAACAATAATGGCTCCCTAGTGTGGCATTCCTAAAATGCCTCATCTTCCTAACTAGCTGTAGGCAAAATTGTGAGGTCAGTCAAGGTTGTTTTCAGCTCCCTTTTCATTTAATTCTTCCTCAAAAATATTCTCCTGGCACCCCCATCACATAGCCCCTGTGAAAGAATCTGCAAACTGGTTCACTCTGGTCCATGCCAAGTTCTTTAAAGTTCCTGTATGGTCCTCTAGAGGCTGGAATGAGGCAGAGAGCCTCATTTCCCAGAATCCCCTGCAGCTTAACTCCCATGTGGAACCTAGCTCCAGCCAAGCAGACATTCCCCCCTGAGATGTAAAAGGTAGAAGCTGCCCCTCACTACTGCCATCAAGCAGTGCAGTGTGGAGACATGGGAGCCATAACAGAAGGCCCAGGGGCCAGCACTGTGGCTATTGATAGGCAAGACAAGTGTATTTATTTTATTGGTGGAGGGTGGGCTAGGTTTGGTGAAATGCAAATGTAAGCAATTGTAGAGATGACCTCCTATTCACTGGCTTGATCATGGCAGAGGCATCAGCTACCTCAGTGGGCCAGGCCTGAGGTATTGTTATGAGGTGTGATTCCTGGAAGTTCCGCCTACTCTCTACTCCTCCAACCTTTCTAGTGATTTTTGTAAGCTCCTTACTCATTGTATGAAATCCATTTCTGCTAAAAATAACTGGACTGAGTTCTGTTATCTATAACTAAATGCTGATGGCAATACTTCCTTCCCCCATAACCAACCAAATACCTTAATACTTGGCCTTCCATCTTCTCAGAAAAAAATAGACTGATAAACTAATACACAGAAAGTAAGCAATAACTAGTAGAGGAGCTCATTATGAGCCTTATCCAAAGGAAAGATTCTAGTGGTCACTCTCCAACCATGAATGGGGATTTTTTTTCCCCTTAGGCATGCAGACAAAGGGTTTTTTCCTTCAGCTTCAAAGTAGTTGTTGTCAGTGTTCCATGATGACGACAATAATGTTAGTGGTGATGTTTAGAAGCTTGAGAGAACCAGCTTCATGGGTAAGGCTTCCGGAGCTGACCTCTCCAACTCCCTTACCAACCCAACCCTGTAATGGCTTCTTGCATCTCACTGCAGACCTCTCCTATGGAGTTCTCTTTGAAACCAGAAGAACCTTCCCAGGAGAGAAATTTCAATATAAAGAAATAAATAAGGGTTTCAGGATTTCCCTGAAAGTTGATAATGTGCTCTTGGGAAGAAGATAGAAAAGCAGGCAAAGGAGGAAGGAAATTGGGTGGCAACTAATGATTGACACACATTTGTGCTTCAGCTACTCTGCACCTCTGAAGTCCCTAAGGTGGAGAGGGGAGGCTCATCCTGGCTTCTAGAAACTCACAGTACAGGGAAACAAGAGGAATTGCCGCTTGTTGATCACTTATTATATGCTGGACTTCATGAATCTCATTCACTCAATACACCTGGTGTTTTCATTTTCCTATAAACACTGAGAAGTTAGGTTTCCTAACTACTTACCCATTGAAGTAGCAGCATGAGCAAAGGCTTGAGTTGGAAGGAACTTAAGCCAAGGTACGAATTTTTATCTCTATTTTATACATGGCTTCATGTATAAAGTGTAGATAATAATTTGTATGAAGATAGGGTAACTTCTAAGTTATGCAGAATGTAGGGTGATATGAACCCAAAGATATGTCTTATATATAATCCAGCCTCCCCTACAGGTAGAAACAAGGGTACACAGAAGTCTTTAAAAACAATTATCAGGAGACCTTCTTGTGCTCTGCAAGGCCATCCCAACTCCTGAAGGAGCTGAGGAGAGATTTTTATTTGCTCACTCTACTGGGCTCAAGACTAAATTAAATTAAAAGCCTGTTATTTCAGGTGCAAAAGTCTTGGGTGCTTTTCAAGAATGAAACCGTCTTCTCTCTCCCCCAAGGCCTTTCATACCATTATGGTTCAGTCCCAAGCTATCAATGATAGTGGAAAAAATGGGGCTTTACAGTAGAGGAAAGAAGCTATTCAAACTGCTCCTGATTTCTATAAAAGAGAGATCTTTTGATCTTTGAAACAGCCAAAAGGGCAGTTTGATCTTCCTCAAACTCATTTATTTTAGATTCTTGCAAATTTCTTTTCTGTAGGTTTACTTCCTTAGAAAACTCAATATTCAATTGAACAGTGACTTTTATACATTGAAATGCAATATTGAATAGTTGAAGCCTAATAAATGCCATCCTAGCTATATAGGATATTTTAAAAATCATAAAAGGGCCGATTGAGCCCGATCCAGGCAAAGATGACAAAGCGAATTCAATGCTTCTTTTGAAAATGAGTCATGGTCAGAAATACTCACTTTGACCAAAAGCATTTCTTTGAATGCCAGAGGTAAATTTGCTCACTTTCATTTTCTGCCTGGGTTTCAAATCGGCCCTGCAAAACTGAACAAATCAACTCTAAGAGGCCCTGGCAGCTGTTCCAGATGTAAATGTGAACAGGATACTGAGGCCTTTTCCCTTCTATGTTATTTTCAAATTATGCAGAGGATATTCAGATATGGATTGATCAGACTTTGTATATTTTTTCAGGGAGGAACAAATTGTGGCTATTCTCTGCTACATTAGCATTCCCCAGGACCACCCTTTCTTGTACTTAGAAAAAAGATGTTTTATTGTCATGAGCTTCTAAATTACTGGCAAAGGGAGAATGTGACATATGTTCCCAGTCGTGGGGGGGCTCTGGGCAGGACGGGCACAACACACTCAATCGATTAGCCAAAAGGAACAGCCTTTGATGTCAGGGAACCTTTCCAAATTTCATTTAAGACTCAAACAATCTGTGGGAAATCAAAGTTCTCAATCAGAACTTCTGTCCCCACTCCTCTGGGTGCAGCCGTGGCCTGAGGAGCTTTTGTTTTAACAATTTGTAGGTGATTACTCATCTTGAGAATGTGTTCCTCTTGTGGCCCTTTCAACATTAGGCCCTTTAGCAAGATGGATAACTTCATTTTTCATGCCACATTCACTTTTTCCCCACTTGGGAATGTGCTAGCAAAATGCAGATTGGCATTGCCAAAGAGCCAGTTGTTTGGTAGGAACCCTCTCCTCCATGTGACCTCCTGAGAAAGACTGATGTTATAAAGTATTATAGGGACACCTGCAGTTTGCATACTCCCTATTTCCACTGAAGACTGGAACTGGGAAAGGAATGGGAACAGGAAGGGCAGGATGCCCCATGAAAGAGAGATAATAACCAGTTGGAAGGAGGTGGTAGAGGAAAAGGAGTCATCAGAGACATGTGGAAGTCAAGAGGCAGAACCAGATGCACTGTCAGCTTAGAGATCATGATTGAGATTTTAGGAGAAATTAGACTTAGAAATTAGACTTTAGAAATTAGTAGAAATTTGACTGTACATGATTCTTTGGATATTCAAACAGAAACATCAAATCTTAGGTGTTGCCTAAAAGGCTGGATCACTTTGATACTCATAGGCAGAAGTTTCTGCAATAAGCAAGAGCATGAGAAGATTCCAGAGAGGACTTGCTTAGCCTCTGTCTGCTCTGCACTCATAGACCACATCTGGGGTACCATACCACCCTTGTCTAGACATGTCACTTCTTCTCACCTGAATAGCAGTGGTTCTTCATGGTGCCCTCTAACACAGACCCCGACTAGTTGTAGCTTCTACAGATAGAGATAGTCAAGGTGAAGAAGGGTTTGCATAACAGTGAACTCCCTGGCAATGAGAAGAATCTGTCATATGAGGAGAGACTCTGTGGGAGTTTTAGGAAAAGAAGAGAGGCAAATTTTTTCTTAAGGAAGATAATTCACACAATTATAGAAACTCCAAATAATATGCATTGCTTAAAGTAGTGAGTTCCCTATCATGGAAGCAGCTCAAGTCAAAACTAGATGTCTTTCACATGAAGGAAAGTTGTAGAAAAATGGACTCCTACATTCTGCATAATATTGGAATTGGAAGGGATCTTCGTTGTCACATGCTACAAGTGTCTATGAGACATAAGGAATCCCTGACAAACCCCTTTAGGGCCTGTTGCCCAACCTGAAAAAATGCACTTTTTTCATGGTAATGGGATTCCAAGAACATTCTTTAGGAACCAGTAACAAAGGTGGCTCCAGGATCTTGCAGCTTTTTAGTTTGAGTTATCATTTTTCATCTCAACACCATCAAAAACAACTCTAACATAACAAAGTCTCTCTTGGGAGTGGGTAATAAATTTTTAGCTTTAAAAAGAATGGTTGATAATTAAAGGCCATTAAAGAACTCTAAATAGTGGATTCCAGGTAACTCAAGGTTAAAATTCTGAGCTCAAATGAATAAACGTAGACAAGCTCATCCCTGTCTCTAGGGCCATTAGTTCCCCAATAGGCATTTAGGGATTTTTTTTCCTTAGAAACAAATGAAGGCTTTCTTTTCCCTAGAACAAGAACATTTTAAACAAACAAACAACAATTCAATATCTGGATTTCCAGACACAAATTTATTGTTCATAGGTTTCTTGCATTCCAAGGTCTGGAGCATAAAGGACCATGTTTCAGGAGAAATATAATCTATGCAAGAGGTAATGTCATTCAAGGCATGGTTACAAAAAACAAAGACAAACTAACTCCACACACACTTAGAACAGGCATGTGCTCTGCGCTGAGTCTAACATCGATTTGAATAACATTACTGTGACAAGATTGTCTTTGTCACTCAGTTAGCTCATCTTGTCTCCCTTTATTCACTTTGCTGTTTTCCGGTTGTAATTTTTTTCAGGAGATTGAATCAAGCTGTAGACTTTTTATGGAATAGCACCCCCAGACACTCACCCAAGAGGAGTTTGGGCAGTTTTCAATGTCAGAAATAAAAATGTTGGAACTGAAAAAAGATGTACAACAGAGTGGAAATATGAAATGGCAGAGAGAGGCAGCCCACCTAATTAGAGTAGAGAAAAAAATTACGAGGCAGGATGCTCAGCACCGGGAAAAAAATGGAGAAACCTGGCTTCAAATAAGCAGGACCCCACTTGCTTAACAGAATTTTCCCCACTCTGCTGCAATCCCCTGCAAGACAGACCATCTGCCAATTGTGCTGGTGAGAGTGTGTCACCAAGCACAATGGGTCTATCAGCACAGCTGTTTGTTGTGTTCATTAATTCTGGGATAAAGTTAAGAAAAAGCCTTCAATGCAGAAGTCAACACTCATCTCAGTGGATGCAACCCTTAAATATCCAAAGATCTTCCAGGAAGGAAGAGAGAAGGTAGCAGTGAAATTCCAAAGCAAATATATAACTTTGTTGAGTACCAATTGTAAATGAAACAACAGAGTACAGACCAGAGGAAATATTTACTGATAATAAACCAAAAATTTGATATTTGCTTCCCCAAACTTCTTATCGGTACAATGCTATCAAAACAAACAAACAAAAAACACATTCCTATTTCATTTTCTATTTCAGTGCAAAATACAGCTTTCAAAATGTCAGTTTCATCGAGTTTGGCCTTTCTGAGAACGTGCATACTTAAACATCAATGAACTGTGGTGTTTGGAGGATGCCATTTAATTGAATTTTCAGGTTAACTGGTAGCCAGGCAGAAAAAAAGAATCTTTTTTTTTTTTCTTTTTGGTTCTTATAGGAATCAATATAAGATACTGATGAATGAAAATGATCTTGTCCTGGAAATCCAAGAGCCTAGGTCTAGAGGCAATTTCTTGGGAAGTCATGTGCAAAGGAAGTTTTGACAAAAGAAATCAAATGCTACCTTGTCATCAACTGTGTTTGTGCTCTAAGCTCTTAGGTAGAGCTCTGATAGGGAGAGCCTAAGTCTCAGCTCAGAACTCATCTGTCCTCTTTCTGCTCATCCATGGAAACCCAAAGCTTACTATTAGGATATCACAGGACAAAAGAGAAGAGAAAAGGAGATCCACAGTAAGAAGAGAAGACAAAATATTCTTGCTTCATATCCTACATGGAAGTCAGCCCTAAACTTTGCCTACTTCAGTCCCATGGAGGCAGTAAGCAGATTTTACTTCTTAATTATAAACATGGTTCACTGCAAAAATGGGTTTCACCTCATGGATAATTTTAGGACTTTATTAATTGAATTTTTGCTAGATGGAGATGACAATTTGCATGTTCCTTCTCCACATGTTTATCAGGTTCAGAGAGTGTAATGTCACTACCATCAGTATCATCACCATCTTCATAAACAAATATTTCCTAGTACAGTTGGTTATGCAATATGGGAACACACCCATGGAAAATGGAAAAGAGCAAGCCAGTTCAGTGGCAAGAAGATTAAAAGGATCTAAACCATCCAAAACATTCTACAAACCTTCAAAATTCTAAGACAAGCAAAATGAACTTGCTCCTAAAATAATAATATCTTTTATAGTCAGGACATTACCCTTTTGCTTAAAGTATAATAGCCAAATACATTTATATGATAAATAAATACTTCATATGTAATTGAGGCACATATGTTAACAAGAGGTATAGAATATATATTCCATTTTAAACGTGTCAATTTACATTTTTGCAATTAAATAGTAATTAGATACTTACCTCATCATCTTAAGATGTTGCAGTTTGTATCTTGGATTTGATGACAATGAAAGGTCACCTCTGTTATTTCAAAGCTGTGACCTTGTATCAGAACACAGCTACCAAACAGAACAAGGCTTGAATGGGAATGTATTGTCACCTATAGAATGATGCAAATGATAATTGTTTCCAGGAAGATATTTTGGCAAAAAGTAAGGACTGAATCTGTATTAATGTGCTCCCTGCCTTCCTGTTTTAATAACTAATATACTTTCCTTGAATCAGGTATAGAAAGCAATTGATGAGTTTATTGATTATGGCAGTCACCACAGGGAGCGTCATTGGTACTTCATGGAGGGAGGTTTACTCAGCTTTTTTTGTCACTGTGACCAAAATACCTGATAAGAACAACTTAGAGGAGGAAAATTTGGGGGGAACCCATGATTTCAGAGGTCTCAGTCCATGGACAGCTGCCTCCATTGCTCTGGGCCCAGGATGAGGCAGTACATCATAGGGGGAAAGGGCTCAGCTGAGGAAATAGCTCAGCTCTTGTCAGGGTCAGGAAGCAGAGAAGGAATGGGAAAGGGGCCTCAGGGAAGATGCACCCTTCCAGGGCACACCCCAGTGACCTCCCTCCTCTAGCCATGTCCCCACCTGCCTATAGGTACCACTCAGTCCATTTAAACTGGGATGGACTGATTAGATTACCATTCTCAGGATCCAATCATTTCATCCCCAAGCATTCCTGCATTAATAGACTTTTGGAAGACATTTCATATCCAAATAATAACAGAAAATTTCTAGGAAAGAGGGATTTCCACAGGACAAAAAAGTCCATGTATAGAGTCACCATAGCACTGAGAGACCAAGGTCCACCAACTATGAAAACCAAAAAGCTCATGACTTCTTTTGATTTCCTAGCTTTCTAGCAGAGCAGAAAGTTGTCTCCAAACAGAACTTAAAGGCCTTGTCTGCACAGATCTGAGTACAAAGCTCAGTCAGGTTCAGAACTGAAGTTCTGATTCTACATGCTCAGGATCTTTGCATGCATTACTCTGAGACCATTGGTCATCCTCCCAGATCCCACTGCATTTGCTCTCCCACAGTTTACCCTAGGAGACTCCACAGGTAGCATGTGGGAATATGAAAAGCCAATCTATATAAATCATCACCATTCCCAGAAGAATCCCAAACATAGATTCAACTCCAATACAAACTGGTACACATCCAACAAGCCTGTCGTGTGTCAATGGACTTGGGAAAAATAAGTCAAACACATACTTTTTCACTGCACACATAATTAACTATCCAAGACAAATTGCAAAACATATATGAAGAAGCACAAGCGTAAGCAAAGCCACAAAGGAACAAAAGCCACTAAGGTCAGTAATAAAAATATCGTATTTTGTTTGCTACTAAATTAGTCACTATACTATAAGTTGTTGGTGACTGACAGAAATACAACTCAAACTGCTCACATCCAACAAGGGACTTCTACCAGCTCATAAATTTGGAAATTAACAGGGGTCATTCTTCAGGTACTGTGGAATCCAGATACTCAAACGATGTCTCCATCATGCCTCTACTCTGTCACTCTATCTTGGCTGTGCTTGTTCTGCACTGGCTTCATTGACTTCTACACAAGTTCCCAATTCCTGAAGTTTCAGGCTTATTTCTGTTTCTCACAACATTCAAAGGGGGAAAGATCCCCTCTCCTAAGTGTTCCAACAAGGTTACACTCATCCATCTTTCTTGAGCTGTGTGCTCATCCATAGCCTGTTCACTGGACCCAGGTGATGGAATATGCTTATTAGATTTACTCCTGGTCAATCGGCATGCACAACCCCACCTGAACAACACTGAGCAAAAATGGTGAAAGGGACAGTTCCCGAAAGGAACTGAGGACGGGGTGGCAAAGTAAGAGGAAGAGGGTGTTTGGCAGGCAAACAGTACATAGCCACTTTAAGTACCTACACTCAGTATTCTGTAGGTTGGACTCTAATGTTGCAAATTCTCTGGACCCTCCTAGTGCCCTCTCTGGCATTTGCTCTTGAGTTCCAGGACCCAAAGCAACATCAAGCAAAAGAAGCGATGTACATCGTTTATTTATTCAACACCTATTTATTGATCACCTCTCCAAGAGTCAGAATGGAGAACAATAAACCAATGCTTGTTAAATGCTCATTGGGTGACAGACACTGTGATAAACTTGCTTATGTGTTTGTAAGGGTGTTGTGGACACAGCCAAAGAAATCCTCACCCTAACTTGACAGGCCAGAGAATGATTCTAGAGAAAGTGAAATCGAAGCTGAGGTTTGAAAAGTGCGCAAGAGCTTAGCTAGTCCAAGGGGAAGTTGGATAGTTCAAGCAAAGAAAATAGCACAGGCAATGTCCCCAAATCAAGATACAGTACCGTAATTTAGAGGAACAGAAAGACTTGCATAAATCCAAATGGTTATTGATATAAATAACCCAAGGGCAGAAACTTTTCTTATTCAACTTATTTTGTGATCTTAAACAGGTCACTTGAATCCTGTGGGTCTCCTTCACAATGCTGCTGTAAGGATCAAATGTAATAATGTAACTGAAATACTTAGTAAATTGTTTAAAACAGTCTACGGAGTCTATGTAGAAGTACATAGATTGATAAAATCCTGAGTGATTAAGGAAAGATGACTGGCTCTGTGTAAGTGGGCCCCTTAGGGAAATGCTTGAGCTTCCTGAAATCTGTTTGGCCACCAAGGGCTCCTTTAACTGGTTGGGAGGAGTTAAGCTGTTGTCTTCAAGCAGCAGAGACAAGGTCCTGTGTCCTCAGCACTAGAAATCAGAAATTGAGCAAGAGGGAATGGGCCGCCTGGAAGACAGCGCTCTCTAGGTAAACAATGGGAGTGTTTGAAGAATGTGGGGACAACACACTGTGTTAAAAGCATCCTTGGCAGGGGAGAGGGACCCCAGGAGTTTAAAAGAAAAGGAAAATAAGTTTTCATGCTATATGTTCTAAGAATAAAGACATGTTTGGAAGACACCAGAGAAGAGAAAGAATACAGGGCATGAGCAGGTGTGTAAGATGACGAACTACAAATCCATGAGAAATGGAGGCAGCATTTTGGGGGATTCATACTTAAAACATCAGCCTAAGGTATGTTTAAATTGTAACTCAGACCAGAGAGTCACGAATAATCAGTTTGTCTTGGAGAATTCTGGAATTATAAACAAAAAGGATACAAAGCATTGTCCAAGGTAAATATTGACATGACTGAAGAGGAACTAGAAAAACTTTAAATGAAGCCAAAATACTGCATCTGGGGATGATGTTCCACATTCTTATAATAAACACTCAGATATAAGAAGTTTTAAGGACAATGGGTAAGAATTGTGTCCACGGGGTTGAAAACTGGAATTAGAACTAAGGCCTTCTCAAATGTAAAACAGCAGTACCATTAAAACATTAATACTAGATTTTAAGACCATGATACGTCTTCAAGTAAAGGCAACTCTCCCTGCCAGACACCTATTTGCCCACAAATATGAGAGGATTAGTACTCATATCCTGAAACAGCCACCCAGTTTATACCATGGCAAATGCACAGTGGCTTCTTCCTCAGTTCCCAGCTGCCCAGAGGGAAGTGGTCTGGGAAGTCCCTTCAGGCCAGCTGGGCTTCTGCTAGGCCTGACCCCCTGCCCCCTCACGGGTCCCCAGAAACAAATCTGCTTCTTTGCTGAGACACACCCTCCATGGAGGAGAGACTCTCAGGAAGGACTTTACCAGTCCTTCAGGTTCACACCCTGCCTCCTCCAGGAAGGATGTTCAGGTGGGTAACCTGAAACTCAGAATAAACAGAAGCCCATTATTGCTGCTTAGTGGGAGCCAGTGAGGGATCTTGTCAGCAGCACAGCACCATGGCAACCAGTTCTTCAAAGCGTTTTTTAAAAATACAAGTCGAATTTCATCTGGAAACATCCCAATTACCCAATTAGACTAAGCTGCAAAGTCTTTTTAGAATAATCTCAGATCATAAGTGAGTGAATAGCTCAAACCCAAACCATGGCTTTCTGATACTCAGAAAATGTAAGTTTGTTGGTACTATATTCTGGTAGAAAGACAGTTTTTTGTTTTTTTTTTTTTCCCTTAGCAGGAGGAATGAAACCAGCCTGCATTTGCCACGAGAGTTTCAGTGCTAAAGCAACATATGACTGTATCCCGTGGGGAGCCATGAGATCCTGGTTTTATTTTTCCCACTTAACAGATGGGAAAACTAAGGAGCTAAAAGTAGACTTATCCCCGAGGGACAGAGAAAGAGGCCAGGGGCGGGGCAAATCTGGATTTTTCTTGCTTTTTGTGTGTGTTTATGTGTAGCTCCAAGGAACTGAAGACATCAGGCCCAGAGCCCTGTGGATTTCACCTCTGCCACATCTCACCTGCACCTCCCTCTCCATCCTTTCCCCACCTGGTGGTCCCACCATGACAGTTGCAGTCTTCTGGTGCTGCACAGACCAGAGCACAGACTCTACCTATACTGAAAGGATCAAAGTCTCAACTCTATTATGGGCTAAATTATGTCCTCACAATATCCCTTTGCTGAAATCCTAACTCTCTCCCTCAGAATGCAAATGTATTTGGAGATAGGGCCTTTAAGGAGGTTATCAAGGCAAAATGAGGTCCTGTGGGTGAGCCCTAATCCACTAGGACCAGTGCCCTTATAAGAAAGAGCTTCCTAACCAAGGAAGAACCACATGAAGATACAGTGAAACAGTGTCCTCTGCAAGCCCAGAAGAGAGGCCTCAGAAGAAAACAACACTACTGACATATTGATCTAGGATTTTCACCCTCCAGAACTGTGGGAACAAATTCCATTGTTTAAGCCTCCCAGTCTGTGGTATCTTGTTATAGCAGCCCCAACATACTAATACACAATCAGGATGGCAGTCAACATCTGCATTAAAAATTAATAGAACTGTCCACTGCATTCTCATCACAAGTTCAGCATTCCAGTCACACCATTAACTTTCAACATTCCATTAAAGTCCTGAGATGTTCTCCATTGTGATAAACTTAACTTCTCTACCTTTGCTTCCTGTCAAAGTCTTCCAGTACCTTAAGGCCCAGACCCAGGATGACCAGTTCATGGAGCATACCCAATCCCTTGCAGGTGTATCACCAAGACTTGAGGGATACTTGCCAGATGGTTGAACCTGCGCAAAAGCATTTCCCATGCATTTGTCCTCCAATCTTCCCAACCATCCTAAGGGATGCATACCCATGTTGATCTCATATTATGGGTGAGGAGAGTGAAGCCCAAGGAGATGTGATGTGCCCCACCATCAGTTAATAGGTGTCTGCCTCCCTCCACTGCACCCACAGTCCCTTGATTTTGTCGTTCCTTCTTAGAGTAGTGTCTGCTCTTCACTCCAATTTCAACTTCATTCTGAGCCCATTTATTTCACTTTTTTTTATGAAGATCAATAGGCAACATGGGGGCTGGGATTATAGTTCAGTGGTAGAGCATGTGTGAGGCACCAGGTTCAATTCTTAGCACCGCATAAAAATAAACAAATAAAGGCTAATCAACAACTAATAAAAATTTTTAAAAAGGAAGTATGTATAGTAGAAAGCCTATCTGTGCCTCAATTTCCTCATCTATAAAATGGGGATAATCATTGATTATAGCCCTCTGTCTTATAAGGCCTACATAGGACTATGTGCGGTAATACATTAAAAGAAAGCACTTGTACTATGCCTGACCTACATCAAGTATTAAGGAATATTAGATATCAACTCATTAGACCACTGTCCCCTCAACAAGAATTAGAGCCATTCCTCCTTGTTTTGATATACCTAAAATCTGGAAGCCAAATGTTGTGCTCCGTGTGTGTTGGGCCCTAGGTATGTAGTCATTCAAATATAAATTGCATATGTGATTTGTAAGGTATTGACTATCCCTTTCCCATCGCAGTCAACCTAAAATCCAAGATCTCATTACCCTACCAGGTACTCTGTACCCTAACATCTGACCAGCTTGTTTGGCCTCATTTCCTCCTGCCTCCCTCTCCTCCATCCATCCACTCCAACCTCACCATGACCACCTTACTTATCCTCAGTCATGCCAACCACTCTGTCTCAGAGGATTTGCTATAGCATCTCCCTCACTCTGCTGTATTTTTCTTAGTGCCTGACACTTCTTACCTATCTGTCCATGTATTTTATTGTCTCGCTAATTTAGAATAGATCTATTAAGAGGGCATGTGTTTTGCTTTTGTACTGCCATGTTCCATGCCTGGAAGAGTGAATGGAACATAGCAGACACTCAGTAAGTATTTCATGATTGAAGGAATAAATGAAGGGGCAAATGAATCTTTAAATTCCACAAGGTCAAAAGTTAGGTGTTATGTGTCCATTTTGCAGACAAGAAAACCAAGGCAAAGAAATATTAAGTAATTTTCCCATGAGAAATTTAATAAGAGACAGAGATTGGATTCAATCCATGTCCCTGATTACAAAATTTTTTCCACAATACCAGTGTCTCCTAATCTTAAGGCATTCGTGTCCCACCTTTGAGAGGTTTTGCCACCTTCCACACAAACATTTGAACCAATTTAACTAACATTTTTATTTAAGCATTTTTATTTAAGCATCTTATTTAACAATTTATTTTTATTTAACATTTGTGTGTTATGTGAATAATTTTATTTAAAAATAAAATCAATAATTCCTATGAAATAAATTACACAAAAATAGATCCATATCAATTAAATTTGAAATATTCATCAGTGTATTTCAAAGCAGGGATATGACTCCTGATCCACACTTCTTCATTCTGTATGTCCCTGGGACTGGTCCTAAATTCAGTTACATCCTACAGTGCAGCATCTCAGCTGCCCTTGTTCTCTCAGCTTCCTGTTCACCAGTCCCTCTATCACAGGACATTTCTCCTTGAGGAAGGTTTCAGATGCCATTAAGGCCCATGTTGGGAGTTCAGGTTGGGAGCTGGTGTTGGGAGCTCTTGTGAACCTAGGAACATTACAGCTTCCCAACTGAAAGCAAAAGCAAGATGCAGGAGGTGGGGAGAGAGGAATTAATTGAAAACTTGAGGCTGTCAAACCTAGAGAGGAAAATCTCTCCCTGAGTTAAAGATCAGGGACACAATCAAGGAAAGTGGCTTCTATAAAAGCTTGATTGGTTGATCGAAATTTTCAGTCATCCCAAAAATAATTGCCTGGAAGAAAGCACTGAATGACCTGCTTGCTTGGAAAGAAGCAGCCAGGGCCTGCAACGGAAGCTGCACCAACTGTCCTCCCGCCACTGGGCCCCTGTGAAGATGAACTGAATCTGTTTAAGGAATATTGCCTCATTATTTTCTGCTCTGACATATGCACATATTTCTCATGGATGATAACTCTCAACAGCATAGAGGAAGTGTTTGTGCTCTTAGTTTCTGCAACTTTTTCATTTCCATGTCAGAGTTCCATGTGGGCTCCTCTTGGTAAGCCCTGGGGAACAATGAATAGGCCACAGGCCCTGCTGTGGGCAAAGCAATCTGAAGCAGGAATGTGTTGGAGGAAGGACTCTCTTCCAGGTCCCCAAAGCAAGCCCCCATGCAAGTCTTCCTCTGACCTTGCTCCCACCCATCTTATAGACTCCCTAGCACTATCTATTGACAGTGCAAATCTAACCACAACTTTATTTTATATTATTTTATTTTATTTTATTTTTTGGGGTACTGGGGATTGAGCTCAGGGGTCCTCAACCATGAGCCACATCCCCAGTCCTATTTTGTATTTTATTTAGAGACAGGGTCTCACTGACTTGTTTAGCACCTTGCTTTTGCTGAGGCTGACTTTGAACCCGTGATCCTTCTGTCTCAGCCTCACCAGCCACTGAGATTACAGGCGTGTACCACCAACTTTACCACATCTCTCTTTAAGCCCAAACTCCAGCAACTCTTTATTGTCAACATAAGAACACTATCTTCTCTAACATGATTCCCAGTCCCTTTCAGGGCCAGGCCCCTGCCTACCTCTTGTAAACTCATCTCTTAAATCCTCCCTGCCTCAATGTGAGGCCCTCCATGTTCTCATGTTCTCTCACACTCCGGGCCTGCCTATGTACTCCTCAATCGGAAAAGGCACATTCACCTCTTCTCACTTCCTTGTCTGTCTTGGAAATTCCTTTTTTGCCCTAGAACTCCTGCTCTGTAAAGCCTCTCTCACCAGCCGGCTGCCCAGGTCAACTGACTTCTGGAAGAAAATGGCCAGACTCTCAGCAAGCCTCTCCTCCCCACAAGACTCCAGCCCCTTATCATCTCAGGGCAGCTCCTCCTCCACTCCACCTCCTCAAGAAGTCTTTCCTGATTATTTTTCTTCAACTCATACAGATCTCTGACTTCTCTGAGTTTTTATGTCATTTAAATCAGCACCACACATACAACTATTTCTTTGTCTTTCTTTTTTTTTTTTTCACTTCACCAAAAATTTGAAGAGCTGCCAAAAATTCTGACCAAGTCATCCTCTTCCAGGAATCTGTCCTGAGGAAATAAGCGAAAAGCTGGTCAAAGATTTATGTACACAGACATTTACGGCATCATTTTTTATAATAACAAAAAATGGAAACAACCTAAGTATGCATCAGTGGGAGGTGGTTATGTAAAATACATCCACACGGCCATTAGAAACATTCTGAGGAACATGTAAGGACATGGAAACATGCCCATGAAATAATTTATGTTAAAAGAAAAATGTAAAATTTTATGTAGAGTATGATCTCAGGTACATAAAGGACTATGTACAACTCCAGATAGAGGTAAGAGAGCAAGATGAGTAGCATGCAGTTCAGAACCAGCCTGCCCGAGAAAGTGTGATCCTGTGGTCTTGGGAATGTCAATCAAATTCCTGACCTGCCAAATGGAGATAATAATAGTACTTTCTGTGTCTGGGTTACTGTGGTGATTAAATCAATTCACGTCTATAATATATGTGGATTTATGCCTGACACATGATAAGTGCTCTAAGGGACAGTCATTTTTCTTATACATTGGAAAAAATATTATAAGGGACCAGAATACTTCGCTTCTTGGGTGGTGGAACCATGAGTAATTTTTATTCTTTTCCTGACATTTTTTCATTTTCCAAATTAACAAAAATAACCATGTATCAATTTTATCTGAAAAATATGCAATGGTTTCAAAGTAAAACTCTATTAAAAATGTATTTTTTTCTTGACTTCCAGGATCCAGGCACGGATTTTTTTTTTTAAAAGGAGAGAAAGAAAAGAGAGATAATGGGGTGGGAAGAAAAGGGAAGGTAGAAATGGGGTAGGATGGGGGACACGTTCCATCAACTAGACCATTGCAGAAGTCTCTATCCCAAGGAGAAAAACAAAAACTCTTGGACCCAGGGAAGAGAGGGGGTGACAAAATCTAGCTGTTTAAAATCTGAGCACTGGGAATGAAGACAAAGTGGTACTATGTCAATTTGAAAAGGTTAAGATTTAATTCTGTTTCTTCATTTGCAAAATGGAGTAAAAATAATCCCCACTTCATAAGGTAGGTAGAGAAACACACAATTGAATAGGCTCTGGCACATAGTAGGGACTCAGGAAATGTTAGCAATCCTAACCATGATGAAACTCAAAATATACAACGAAAGGACCAGTTTGGGGACCTAACTGGTGTTTGAATCAAGGATCCTGCCCCTACTTTCGATGTGGTACCCAAGGTCAAAAGGGACCCTCCCACTCTGCACCCCCAATTATTCTCCATATCAACATCCTCTTAGAGTATTTACTAACCTTTTGTTGTTGTTGATTTATTTCTTTATTTACTTGGATTTTATATGTCTTCACAATTTGATTATAAATACAATAAGGACAGAGTCTAAGCCTACCATATGGATCATGATGCCCTCAGCCTGCAATCCCTAGAACAAACTAGTGATCTGTAATTATTTTTATAATCAATGCATGAATGCTCAAATAAATGAATAAACCTGAGCCAGTTACTTTAGTTGCCTTGTCTACTAAAAAATTAAATAATATGAGGGAAATATAGTGCCCTACTATGTGTTCTTTCAATGTTAATTTCTTTTTTCCTGGCATTCATCAGATAAGCTTTTATCAGACACACACATTTTTTAAAATCATTTTGACTATCTGGACAAATACCATTCACATTGCTTCTTATTCTATAATCCCGTGTGCCTACATAATCACTTGATAAAGGAACATTTTTCCCAGTAGAACAGAGCAAAACAAGCTTTGAAATCAGAAATTTTATGTTCACACCCTATGCATACAAGATGCAAAAATCATTTTGAGGCACTAATTGGTGATATGAAAAAGTAAAATAAATGAAAAATAAAAATGCAACGGTGGGTTTTGGCAGCAAGAAGAAAAGGAATCTAAAAATTATTGTCATCCCAATTTTTACTGGCTTAATTCATTTCTTAAACAGAGGGGGGAAAATTGATGATTAAGATGTGTAATGGAAAATTTTCAGAGCAGAGTGAGGAGGTGACTGGAGACCATATGTTGCCCAAGAACGAAGACTTCAGCAAGCATTGAAGAATGAATTTGCTGATTTGCATGCTATTGGCGATTATGTCCTGATGAAAGAATACATCCCATTAGTACTAATAGGCATTATATATACATGCTATTAAAACAACACAAAACCTTTCCTGAGACCGAGAGCAAAGGAGAAGCTCACATCCATTGCCAGGGGTGGGGGTGGGGGCAGCAAAATAAACTGCTGGATAAGAATTTTTTCATACACACCCATGTTAGAAGACCATATTCCTAATATTAGCAAAGTATTAGCAATGACTTGTCTAGTATCCTATGTAAAAATCATCCAACGAGTAAGATTTGCAGTTAAACCATGAAGTCAACATAAGCTAGTATATCACTAGTATATTCAACAAACAATATTGGCAGGGAAATTTAAATATAATTCACCCAAGAGAAGTCTGGGCAGAGTTTTCAGTGCCAAGAATAAAAATTTGGCTGTGCGCTTCCATCATCCAGTAGTTTAAAGCCAAGCAGGCTTGGCCCATAAATTTCTCTTGAATAGTGTTCAAGGTCTTCTGCAGTCAGAGGTCCAGAAGTCAAGTGCTGCATGGGAAAGGTCAAGTCATCTCAGGAAGACTACCATCAGATCTTTCTTGGGTGAGATTTCAAGTAGGTTAAAGAACAAATTCAGTAACTCGAATCAAAATGAAGTTGGAGACGATGTCAGATGAGGTTTCCTGGGGTTTCTACAGATGCATTCACACCTCTGGACTAGGGAGTATATAAAGGGTATGAGATGGCAGCAGGTGTCACAAGGCTGACTGTCCTCAGCTCTAGAGACGGACAATACCTGCCTTACCTCTGCCCTAATAATCAGGAACTTTGTGATGTGGCCATAAGCATTTAAAACCACTGTGTCCTAGGGAAAGACCTATTGGAAGACAGAGTCCATATTGTAGTTATCTTTGGGTTTTTCATAGTGCCCACCACTGGGCTTGATACACATTAGGCACTTGATACATAAGGACCGGTGAGATTATGAAGGTAACATAATATCAAATAACAACACTTTTCTTTTTTAGTCACTGTTCCTTTTCCAACCATTTCCCAGTAGCCTCAAAAATGCCATTTGGAGGCTCTTCCAAAGCTAAAGATCAAGTCAAAACCAAGTTTAAGTCCAATATCTACTCCTTTATAACAGCAAACTCTTCTACCATGTCAAATATGTGTGAGGCAATATTCTAAACCCTTTTGCAGATGCTCCCCAACTCACATACTGAGTCTACCCATCTGTGGACCAAGTTGGTTCAGTTGCTCCGTCAGTTGGTCATACAGAGCATAGATCTGTGCTAAGGGAGTAGGACTGAGTTGAAGTGGAGGATGGCACAGAGGTCTAGCAACCTACTTGTATGGTTACTTGAACTTTCTGTCCCTGCTCATGGCTGATGCCTGATGGTGATGGTCATCATCATCATCATCACCATAGGTCTACCCTCTCTTCATAGATCTGAGAAAATCCAGCTCATAGTGGCAAGCTCTGGCCACAAGGATGTTTGAGGTTACAAGGTCATATGTTCTGTCCTCCCGAGACCAGTAACATGCCAGAAGTCACTTTTTGGAAGCTCTATAGTTATCTATTATATTTGGGATGGTCTTATGCTAGAATCCTAGGGATCTACATTGTGATTCTGTTGGGGCTTGCCATAAACTCTACACAGATTTATAGCATCATAGGATCTTCCAGGTTGTATGGTTCAAGTGGCAGGGCTGCTTGCACTGCAGATTAGATCCGCTGTAGAGTTCTTTCTTGGTCTTGGTCCCACTTGAAACTAGTAGCACTCCTTGTCACATAGTAAATGGATTGAAGTAGTATTGCCAAGCGTGGAATATGCTTCCCCAGAACCCAAAACATCCTATTAAATGCTATTCTTCTTTCTTGGTGGTAGGAAAGAGAGAAATGACATAATTTGCTCTTATCCTTAGAAGTGATGTCTCTGTATGACCCAGACAACCTAACATTTAAAAATTTTACCAATGTAGCAATATACTTTCACAGAGTTTATCTCTTATCTTCCAAATCACATATATTTTATCAAAACCTCCACATAATTTCTGGGTTTTGCTTAACTTATCTGATCCAATAAATACAATATCATTGATGTAAAAGACCAATTTGATGCCAATACAATGTCCAGATTGTCCAGATCCCTTCAGACAATATGATGACAGTGAGAGGGAGAAATAATGAAGCCCTGGGCCAAGAATGTCCATTTCACATGAATGTAAACTGTTTCTGATCTTTTTTATAATTGATGGTAAGGGGAAAAATTCCAGTCATTAGATCAATTACCACATACGGATCCACTACCTGATGTCATTTTAACCTACACTAGCAAAGATACCACATCCAGCCCAGCAACTGAAATTGGAGCCACTTCTTGCTTGAAACTGTGTTGGCATCTTATTAAATGCCAGAATCCATTCAGTATTTATAAGGAGCAAGATTAGTGAATTAAGTAAGGATATAATAAGATCATCAATTCTGCATCTACCAAGCTAAATAGTTGGGCATGCCCAGCAATATTCTGTTATCAAATGGAAGTGGTACAAATGCAATCAGAGCCCAAAAGGCATGAAGGCACAAATAAGTTACATGAAGAAGTGGTCCAAAGGCCCAAGATCCCCACCGTGGTTACATTGCTTTCTGTCTCCCATCCTGCCCCTGTAGCCTTATCATGTGATTACCCTCAATCAGCTAACAAAAGAACAGAAGACTTGATCCCGTTACATGTTAGATAGTTCTACATGTTATGCAGACACCACCCAAAAGGATAGCTGGAGCACTAAAGACCCTCTCTGGAATATGCAATAAGGACACTGGTGAAAGGAAACATTCAGGGGGTAGAACTTTGATCCATGCATTTGGTTGTGCACTTCACACAAGGAAAGAAAAATGGCAAGACATGGAATTATATATCAATCCATTAACTTGAGGCAATGGTTTGGTTGGATAGTCCTGGGAAGAAACATGATTTAAAAGTCGATGACAAATAAATTTGGGGAAGAGATCTGTGAATAGATCACTCTGAATAGGCAAAAATGTGAAGATATTTGTGTCCTATATGAATGTTCACCAAAGGATGACCTCAAAAAAGGACTATTTTAATAATCAAGTGGAAAGGATAGCAATCAGCCACTCTCTACAGTCAATCCTGTCATTATCCAATAGGTTTATGAACAAAGTGGCCATGGTGGCAGGGACAGACATTATGCATGAGCTCAGCAACATGATCTTCTACTCACCACAGCTGACCTGGCTATGGCCACCACTGAGTACCTACTCTGGCAACAGCAAAACCCAACATGAACCTCTGATATGGAAATATTTCCTAGGGTTATTAGCCAGCTACCTGGTGACAAATTGATTATATTGGGGCACTTCTATTATGGAGGGGGGCAGCATTTTATTCTTACTAAAATAGACATTTACTGGATATTGATTTGCCTTTCCCATATGCAATGCTATTGCCCAAACTACCATCCATGTGTTATTAACCATCCATGTGTTACTATTATGGTATTCTGCATTGCTTCTGACAAAGGTACTCACTTTGCAGCAAAGTAATTGTAGCAATGAGTCCATGCTTAAGGCACTCACTGGTCTTATCATGTTCCCCAACATCCTGAGGCAGCTGGTTTGATAGAACACTGAGTGGTCCTTTGAAGACTCAGTTACAGTGTCATCCAGGTCACAATATTTTATAGGATTTGGGCAAAGTTCTGCAGAGGGCTACATGTTCTCTGAATCAGCATCCAATATATGGTGCTATTTCTCCCCTAGACAGGATTCATGGTTCCTGGGGTAAGAATCAAGAGGTAGAAACGGGAGTGGCAGCACTCACCAGGTAACCCAAGTGACCATCTAGCAAAGTCATTGCTTTCTTCTCCCACAACTTTATGCTCTGCTGATCTATAGAGCTCTTAGTTGCAGAGGAAGGAGTGCCCTCACCAGGAGACACAGTAATGAATCTACTGAACTATAGGATAAGAATGCTACCCAGTCAGTTTGGACTCTTCATGCATCTGAATCAATAGGCAGAAAAGGGAGTTATGGTTTGTGGTGGTTGATCCTAAGTACCAAAGGGAAATTGGACCAGTATTCCACAATGGCAATGAGGAAAAGTCTCATTATATATCCGAAAATACAGTACATATTTTGGACATCCTTAGTATTCCCATGCTGTGTGATCAAGGTCAATGGGAAATTACTACAAAAACCCAATCCATGTAGGACTACTAATGTTAGCAGAATTATAACCATGTCATTAGCTTTATTTAAAGATTATGATTAAGGAGATGTGCATGGGTGTCTAGTTGACAATGGGTGGATTGTGATTAACTTTATATATCAACTTGTCTGGGCTAAGGGATGCCCAGATTGTTGGTAGAACATTTCTGGGTATATCTGTGAAGGTGACATGTACACAACATGTTTATTGGGGTGTACTTTAAGGAACAACACCATAAGAAGGTAAAGGAAGCAGGACTGAGCATAGGGAACAGTTTGGTGCACTTGAAACAGAAGCCTCAGCTGAACACAGGGAAGAATGAAACTAGGATGGCCTTTTAGAATTGCTGTTAAACCCCTGCACAGACAATTTCTAAATGCAAACTACTCCTGGAGAGAGGCATGCATCATGGGCAAAAAACTTTTTTCCATCAAAGACAATTCCTAAAGAGCACCCTATACTCTCAGCAACTGGGGGCATGAAGTGGGAATCAATGTTCATTAGCGAGCCCATTAAACACAAACTCTCATGATAAAATGAAAAACTTCAAAAGCCTAAGTTAGTAACTTCACCTTTAGAAGAACAGCAGACACTGAAAATTCCAAAGGACAAAGGCCCCATTTCATATGAGGCTAAAATATTTGAAAGAAATGTACATATTCCATGTGTCTCCATAAAATAATGAACTTTCTTTAAAAAGGTTAATTGCTTGAAGAAAAGAGTTTCCATGGCCTCTACAGTATTGTAACTTTCACAGATGATGCAAGCAGACATGTGCTATTTTGAACCCTGTTGGATCAAGAACAAAAGCAGAAGTGATAATACTGCTTGCAGCAATGTGTTTAAGTGTTTCTCATACCCCGTCATGCCCATCTTCATGTTTTCCTACAGATTTTGTGACACACAGGTGTCAGAGAAGGATACCTAGGTTTATTTCCAGCTATCTAATTAGCTGTATGACATCAGACAAGTCATTTCCCCTCTTTTGAATTCAACTTTCTAAGATTCAATAGAATGCAACAAATCAGATATTGCAAACACATGGTTTGCACATATATGTTCACCCTTCTCACTCATGGGAACCATTGCTAATCAATCAATGGTGATACTCAATATGAAACCTAGAGGCCACCTCTAAAGTAAAAGTTCCCTTCTTGTATCTATGGGATCCACAGGCGATGATGGCATACTCAGAGTCATGTTTGGAGAATCATAAGCCAAGACTACCCCAGCCAGTCTTGTGTACAAATGTCCTAAGATCACATAGCATTAATAAAATTCTGGAGATACTAAACCACTAAGGCAGAAGTTCCAGACGACATCTTCACTTTCTCCAATGTCCTTCATTCTCTCCTGTGTAGACCTCAGCCCTATCCATCTCTCACAGGATTGACCAAGGAATCACCAGGTGGGGACTGCCCTAAGGCATTTCAATCACCCAGGGTGATGCTATAAGATAAAAACCAGTTTTAGAGCATGTCTTCACATCAGGGCAAATGAACTCTGATCTTTACAGACCATTAATAGGCATTTCTGTTTTGCAGTTATAAAACCTAATTTCCCAAGCATCACAAAGGCCCACCATCTCCAATATTTCTTACCTTCACAATCTCATTAGTAACACTTTCTTCCCTTTCCAACAAACATATATTAGTAAGCAATAACTGACCCTTTATAAACAAGAAACAATCCCTTTGCCTAGCCCATTTGGACCCCAGTCATTCCCTAAGTTCTCCTCTCCCCTCTAGCCCTTCACTCCACATACCATTTCCCTCCTCTGGCTTTAAGTAGCTCATTCTGCATAATGATGGTTTGGAAGACAAATTCTGTGGATCTTAAAAGAATCTAGAGTCCTCATTAGGGTCAATTTTTTAAGGCCCTTCAACTATTTTGAAATTCTTAACTCTGTCCTTGTTCCTTGATTCGTCAGTAATGCTGCCAGATGCAATGTATCATTCAGTAAGTTCAACCATTTGTCAAAAATAGTAACTGAAGTCCCTATATTGCCAACTCAAAGCTTGATCTCTCAAAACCCAGATACAAAAATACATTAAGCTTAACGTTCAAATTGCATTTGGAGATTTTTTTTGCTGATAGCTGCCAGTTCCCAGGACCCCACATCCTAAAATTAAGCCAGCATTAGTACCTCATTAGGTGAAAAGTATGACAGAATATACAATACCATGGCTCAGGGCACCTCAAAGATTATGTAGTCCAACCCTCTTGTTGTACAAATAGGAAAACTATGCTAAGGACAGTTAAGTGATTTACTCAGAGTCACACAGCAAATTAGTAATAGAAGAGGAATTGCCTTGTCTTATTGACATACACACACACACACACACACACATACACACATCATCTCTCATTATTTCAGATAGTAACAAGGCACCATCTTTTTTTTTTCCTTTTTGCACTGTAAATATCAATTCTGTCAAAGCTAAATGCAATGTGGACCTTATCAAGAAGAGATTCAGACTACCAAATTCATGTGACTTGGGTACCTATCTTTTAAAAGGTCTCCCTGGTTCACAATACTTAAAAATTACTTAAGTAATTCCTTTGGATTAAAGAAAAGTTGCACAAAGTTCTGTTAGGCAATTCCTTTATTTATTCATTCAAAATGTTTTGAGCTCCTCATATGTTCCAGGTATTGATTTTAGTACAAGGGATAGGAATTAGAGAAAAGGAAGGCACAAGTCCTTTTCTTATAGAGCTCAACATTTTATGGAGAAAGACTGGAAATACACACACAATTAAAATCCATAGTGTGTCAGACAGTTTTAAGAGCCATGAAGGAGCATCCTAAAGGGAAAGTTGCTAGGAGGGGCCAAAAACTAACAGAGGAACAGAACCCCACTGACAAGGTGACAATTGAATAAGGACCGAGAGGAGGTAAGGGAACAAGCTATGTGGCCATTTGCAGGACGTGTGTCTTAGGCTGAAGGATCAGTAACCACAAAGGCTTTGAAGTCATGTTGAGCCCCTTGAGCAACAGGAAAGTGGTGGGAGATAAGTCAAAAGAGTTGGATTGAAAGAATGTGAAACAAATCATGTAGGGCTATTTTACCAAGTGATGAGCCATTGCAAGGCATCGGAAAGGGAGGAACATGATGATTTCATTCTACACAATGAGAGATCACATCTGCTAGGATGGTTATAAACAAAACAGTCAAATAATATAAAGTATTGGCAAGGATGTGGAAAAATTAGAAACTTCATGCAACCCTGGTGGGAATGTAAAATGGTGCAGTCACTTTAGAAAACAATCTGACAGTTCTTCAAAATGTTAAACATAGAGTTACCATATGACTCAGCAATTCCACTCCTTGTTACATACCCAGGAGAAATGAAAACATATGTCCATGAAAAAACTTGTCCACAAATGTGTGTTGCAGCATTATTCATAAGAACCTCAAAATGGAAACAACCCAAATATCCATCAACTGATGAACATGTAAATAAAATGTAATCTATCTGTACTGTAGAATATTTGACAATTTTAAAGAAATAAAAGCTATAATAGGGATCAACCTTGAAAACATTATACTAAGTGAAAGAAACCAGTCAAAAAAGGTAAAATATGATATGACTGCCATATTGAATGTTCCCAACAGGCAAATCTATAGGAACATAAAGTATTCATAATTGCCTAGAACTAGAGGTGTAGGGGAGGTTAGGAGAAAATAAGTAACTGCTCATGGGTGTAGGGGTTATTTTGGGGTTGAGGTAATGAATGCTCCAAAATTTATTGTAGTGAGAGTTATATAATTCTATAAATGTATTTAAAAACGGAGATTGTTCACTTTAAATGGGTTACTTATATGTGAATGATTTCTCAATAAAGCTGTTGTTTGTTTTTAAAGCAGTCAATCATAATGGCTGTTTTGGTAAGACCATACAAGAGTCAAGGGCAGAAGAATGGAAAACAATTTGGAGGCTGTTGCAAACAACAGGTGTAAGATGATGGCAACTTGGATCAAAGAATGAGTAGTGAAGGTGGGAGAAGTGCTTAAGATTTGGAGATTCTTCAAAAGATAAGTCAGTACTTTTCCCTTCTGAAGGATTGAATATAAACTATGTGTTAGAAGTGAATGTCAGAGTCTGAGCCACCAATAAGGGGTCTTACCATGGACTGTGAGTAGGACACTGCCAGAATAAAACAATAGTGGGAGGAGGTGAGACCTGGAGTTAATTTGGACTATGTTAAACTTAAGAACCTATCATATATCTAAGAGTCTATCAAAGGGGCACCTAAACCCAGCATTCAGAAGAAAAAAAAAAATTAAAAAAAAAAAAAAAAAAAAAAAAAAAAAAATAGGGATGATCAACATTTATATATTTTGAACCACAATAGTGACTATTGCCCAGAAAGTGAGAAGAGATATAAAAGATAAGAATTCTGACCACCGATTCGTGAGACATGCCAATATTGTGGCATTTGAAAATGAGGAGATACTATCAAAGGAGATGGAGGAACAAGTATCTATTGAGATATGAGGCAAATTAGGAAAGTATGGAGTCTGGGAGACAAAGCAAGAAATTGTTTAAAGGAGGAGGAAGTAATTGTTTGTGTTAAGTGCT
>JAJEJO010000486.1:199597-243676 GCA_020662805.1 Glaucomys volans
AGAGAGAGAGAGAGAGAGAATGAAATGAGAGAAACTGGAGGAAAATAAAGACCATTCATTGTTGTTCTGCAAAGAAATCCTGAGAAATTGATTGGCAGTTGGAAGAGGTGTGTGTCAAAAGAAGTTCTTTTTTTAAGATGTGAAAAATCACAGCATGTTTGTTTGCTGATGGAAAAGTTCCAAACAGGAAACATCCATGATGCCGGAAAGGAGGTAAAGGCAGGAGTCACATCTTGAATGTAGAGAAGAGTTGAGGTCTGTTGCCTGGTGAGGGTAGAGGGGGAGGTCTTAGGTGCATGAACAGCTCATCACAGTAAAAGGAGGTTAATGAGTACAATAGAACATATTCAGAGATGTGGAAATCAGAATATTCTTTTGATGCTACTTCTCTGTGAAATAGAAAGTAGGTTTTCTAAGTGAAAATGAAGAGTGCAAGAGAAGGGGAAGGACATTTTGAGGAGAGAGAAGTAGAAGAATCCTTTGTAAAAGGAATTAAAGTTTAGATTGGGTAGGCCTAGCAGCCCTAGTGGCTCTTAATTAAAATGTCATTGTTCAGCTTGTGTGTCTTCTCCAGCCACATTGAATTACATAGGTATAGGCAGAGAGTGGAATTTAATCCAGGTTGGGGTTTTCTAGAAGAGTGGAATAAGGAATGAAAGGGTAAGGTAATTGATGAAGTGCAAAAAAGTGATTAAAACGATGGACCACATCTTATACCCAGTCTAAGCTAGTCAACTTTTCATTGCTGTAACCAAAATACCTGACAAGAACAACTTAGAAGATAAAAGATTTATCTTGGCTCATGGTTTCAGAGGTTTCAGTTCATGGTTGGCCAGCTCCATTGCTCTGGACCTGGGGTGATACAAAACATCATGGCAGAAGGGTATAACAGAAGAAAGCTTTCAGTTCATAGCAACCAGGAAGTGTAGAGAAAGTAAAAGAGAGGGGCAGGGTGAATAGGACCAGGGACAAGATATAGCCTTCCAGGGTGAGCTCCCAGTGGCTCACTTCCTCCAACTAGGTCCCGTGTCCTAGTTTCCTCCACCTCCCCATAGTCCATTCAACCACAATGGATTACTATTTTACTGAGGTGCCCTCAGAATCCAATCAGTTCCCAAAAGCTTTGTCTCTGTACAATGCTGCATTGGGGACCAAGTCTTTGACACAAATCTTTGGGGAATATTCCAGATCCAAACCATAACATCTGGGTAGGTGAAATGAGAACAGTGAGGAGGTTGAGTGTCAATGTAAAAGATGGAAGTATAAGTGGAGGTCTGAGTTGGGAAAATGGAGTGTTTGAGGAGGGAGAAGCACATTTAACCATAATCATATACCACCATCTCTGCCTGAATCCATTTACAGGCACTCGTTGATTTAAATTTCAATGATTTAATTCCATTGGCACAGTGATATGGTATACTAGTTTCCTGGGGCCGTGGTAAATGGGTGACTTAAACAACAGAAATCCATGGTCTAACTTCTGGAGGCTAGAAGTCCTAAAAGAAGGCGTTGTCAGAGTTGCTTTCTTCTGAGTATTTTAAGGCAAAATCTTGCATTCATCTCTCCCAGAGACAGCCTGAGGCATTCCTTGATTTGAGGATGTTATTCTCCCTGAAGATTCACATAGCCTTCCCTCCATGCATATTTGTCTCTGTGTCCAACTTTCCCCCTTTTCATAGGGACATCAGTCCTCATACATTGGGACCCACCCTAAAGACCTCATTTTAACTTGATTATCTCTGTAAGAACTCTATTTATATTACACTATGAGGTGCTGGGAAGTCAGGACTTCAGTTGGGGAACACAATTCAACCCAGAACACAAGGTACGATAAGTATTAATACAGATGAAAAGGTGTGTGGAAGGGTGTGTACTAACAGGATATTTTAAACTGAGAATGATTAAACTTGAACTCTAAAAAGTGCCTTCAGTGGAGAATCCAATGTTCACTGAAACAAGTATTAATTCAAGCATCACTCTTTACTTCTACTTGGGGGGAGTGAGGAGGTAAAGGTGCAAGAATGAGAGGTAAAGGAACAGTGAAGCCAGTTAAATTACCTGGCGAGTGGTCCAGACAGGGCCCTGGCGGAAAGCCACACTTTCCCAGCAAGGGATCCAGAAACCACTTCTCCACCTGGTCTGAAACATGCCATACTTGGCACAGTCTATAATGAAGGTTGGTAATACCATCTTATTGGCTTTCAACCAAAAGAGCTGGTGTTCTCAGCCTCAGGAAACGTGATGCTCACACTGGATCAGGGCAAACACACAAGCCCTTGACACCAGACACATCTCTATCAGTACTGTTGCATCTGACAAACCAAATGCATTCTCAGAGGTGATTGATAGATCCATAATGAACATTTGAAAAAATATAGGAAGCAGATGCCCCATGCCTGGGTCCTCAGATGGGAGGTAGTTTTTTCAAAACTATCATTAAGATAGGGGTCTAAGTGGGGAAAGCTGGCAATCTGATTCACCAGACTTCTAGAAGGATGATTATCAAACTATGACCAATGAGACCCAATGATCAGCTGCCATTGGAATGAACAGAAACTGATCTTGATTTAGTCTGTAGACCTGAGGACTATTAAATGGGTAATTAGAAGTCACTAAATTTCAGCCTTCATAAATTCAAGTTAACACATTACTAGTTTACTGAGGACATCAATTCATTGCTCTGCTAACAATTTTGGCTCCCACACAATGCTTGGCAACATCACAAGCTTCAACACAAGCTCATGCACACAGCTGGAATTCCCACGAGCTTCAGAAAGGGTCCTTTTTTCTCGACATATTATCAGTGTAGTCTTGGGTTGGTTGGTTGTGGTCTTTAAATTGCTGCTGTCTTGTTTTTTAATTATAAATTATTGCAGTTCTGTTATATCATTATTAATTTAGTTTGTTGTTTGGCAAACTCTACTGTGCGGATGGTGTATATTTGCACAGCGATATTTTTGGCCTGTAATTATCCAATAACAAGATTTTAAGGCATGTATATATTGTGGTTTAAATATGTATTATCCAGACCATTATTTCCCAAATAGATTTTCTACATATACATGTGTGTGTGTGTGTGTGTGTGTATATACACTTAAGTATTTGTTAACATTTATGGGATATTTTTATATTCCCCCCCAATTTTTATACAAAAATATTTTCTTAGTGATAAATAATTGTGTTCTTTTTATAACTTCCAACACACTATCAGGTTAGTAGTGCAATTATTGGATTATTTTTATAGGTCTAGGGCATGGTTTTATAGTAAAAAAAATATGTATGTGGCTTTAGTGTTGTAAAATAAATAATAGGTTCTTATAGGCCGTGAGCAATAGATTAGCTAAATTTTCTTATTCTATCCACAAATTCCAAGAGGCTAGGCCCTGCCCTTGCAGGTTTGCTCCCTGCAGAGATCCACACCTGAGGGATCTGAGAACCTGAAGCTTTGCACTCATATCTGATGACAGTTTAACAAAAGTTATTGGGTCAGGGCGCACAACAAAGTGAAGCAGTTAAGAGCAAGGGTCAGTTCAAAACCCTACCGCACATGCAGTGATGTGGCCGCAAGAAACCCTTTCAACCTCTTTGAGTTTCAACTTACTCATCTATATACTGAGGGAAGTATATCTACCTCACGAAGTTGTTAAAATATTAAATGAGATAAAGTGTGAAAAATGCTTAGCACGGCTAGGCACGCTAAGCTGGTGCTTGCCGGGTGCAGTGGTGCACACCTGTAATCCCAGCGGCCCAGGAGGCTGAGACAGGAGGATCAAGAGTTCAAAGTCAGCCTTGCCAAAAGCAAGGCGCCAAGCAATTCAGTGAGACCCTGTCTCTATATAAAATACATAATAGGGCTGGGGATGTGGCTCAGTGGTTGAGTGCTTTGAGATCAATCCCTGGTGGCACCCCCCCAAAAAATGTTTAGCACAGTGCCTATGGCAAATAGTATGTGCTTTTAAAAAAATTTATTGTCTGGACGGTGGGGTTGTGACTCAGTGGTAGAGTGCTTGCCTAGCATGTGTGAGGCACTGGGTTCGATCCTCAGCACAACATGTAAATAAATGAATAAAATAAAGGTCCATCAACAACCAAAAAAATATTTTAAAAAAACTTATTGTTGATATTATTGCAATTAGTTTTTTAATCAGACAGAATGAGCTAGATTATGGTGCCATAATAAACAGCACAAAAATTACATGGTTTGCAACAACAAAGATTTATTTCTTGAACTCCCCATATGTCCTTTTGCAGTCACCCGTGGCTTTGTTTTAAGTAACTTTGCTGTTGGACCCAAGCTGGAAAATTGCTAGTTGTTGCAGCAGAGGAAAGAGATGTGCAGGTTGTTAAAGTTTTTGCCCAGGAATTAGACATCATTTTAACCCATTCTCCATTAGCTAAATCAAATAATATGGCCACTTGTGGGTTTAGAAAGTGAAAATGAATAAAAGGCCTGCAGAGCTGGGTACAGTAGTACATGCCTGTGATTCCAGCATCTTGGGAGGCTGAGAGAGAAGGATCACTTAACTCAGTGGTAAAGCACACTGGGTTCAATCCCCAGTAAATGAATGAATGAATGAATGAATGAATGAGTAAATAAACAAACAAACCAGCCTGCAGGAAAGTACTACAAGAAAAATGGAATATTTGGTGAACCTTCCACCACGCCATTACTTACTTGAAGATAAAACAAGGCAGGTAACTTATCAATGATTCATCTGAGGTTTGTCCACAGAACCATGAAGGGGAAGGAATGATGTCTGGGCTTGCTTATTGAGGGCACAATCTTTAGCCCCATTTTCTTTAGTCTAGTTGTTGACCCAGCTTAACTAGTAAGATCAAAAGTGCCTGCCAATGAATCCAAGCCACATGTGAGAGGAGTTTCTAAACAGACTTTATATTTACAATAACTATCCATGCTTCTCCCTTGTATTCAGATCCAGGTATAAGCCAGCTCTACCTCCTACTTCAGCAAGTGCTCAGCACAGTGAGTCCAGGTTGTCCTACCTGCTCTCACTTCATTCTCAGTCAGAGTCTCCCCTGGCCCAAGTGATCCCAATGTCTTCACAAACAGAGTGCCCTGTTGTCCTCATCCCACATGGTTCTTCCTAGTTCCCTTTCTTCCCTTGCTTTCTGAAGTAGTGGATCTTACTAAACTATCAACATCTCTAAGAAATGTTTTAAAAATGATTCTTGATGGGAATACAATGAAGAAGTAACTCCATTTCCTCAGAGCTGAACTTACATGGTAGAAAAATGTCCACTCTTAGGGGTTGCTTCTAGACCCACCAAGAACCTACAGTGAGCCAGACTGGGAGCTAGACAGGAAGAAGGGAATGCTCACCTCTCAGTCAGTTCACACCCTGAAAGTAAGTGGCCAATGACTCAAGGGAAGGATTTATGGATGTCAAAAGTGGAGGAGGCCCCATGGAGCCAACTAGCAGACCCATATCTAGAGCAAATCAAAACTTGATATTAGGACTGAGGTTGTAGCTCAGTGGCAGAGCGTTTGCCTAGCATGCGTGAGGTGCTGGATTCAGTCCTTAGCATCACATAAAAATATACAAATAAAATAAAGGCATTCTGTCCATTTACAATTACAAAAAAAAATTTTTAACTTGAGATTAAAGAACTTCTCAAATGGAAAGAGACAACCCACTCTTGATGAAAACTCTCTCAAAACGCCACTCAGATGCAGACTTTTATTTAAAGACTGATAACTCAGGGATCTGACATTTTCCAAGCTTGGCTGAATGGTGAGGATGCATAGATTATATCCCCAAAAATTCACAAGCAGTCTTGGCAGGCATGGCAAGCAAACTGAGGTATCACCTAGAAACCACAAGAGGTCTCATCAAGTCCTGATCCTACATTCAGAAATCAGATAGATAATGCTGATCCCCTGTAAGGATAAAATTGAGGTTCAAGAGATAAAATACACATAGAGCGAAGCTCTGGCCTCCTGCCTCCATGTCTGAGCTTTCCCAAATGTCCACCATTCCCAAGCAACCTGCAGACGACATGCCATAGTTATCTGCCACCTGCCATATTACCTACTTATCTCTTTAATATTAACTCTTTTTAAATTTTTAAACTCAATCTTTTCTAAGCAAGAACATTTGTGAACTCACAGGCTTTATGTACTATTATTCTTCTGATGTACATTAAGATAATAACTATTAAAATATTTTTGAGTGATTTTGTAAACCCCCATATCATCCTCTGACCCACCAACAATGCCCATACTGAACTTGACATAGCTAACTGCCACCTTCTGTCTCCACAGAGTGGCTCACCTGAGTTATTGTAAGGACAATAAGTTCTTCCTTATTTCTCCAATTCTTCCTTTATCCATAATCCACACTCCAACCAAGGTCTAATATTTACTCAGAGTTGGTTCAAGAATGATTCAGTTCATCTGAACATTTACAGCTGTGCTGGAAGACTCAGTCCATCTCACTACAAAACTGACACAAGAAGAACTTTCCCAGCCTCCCATGCAGCTAAGGGCACAGCCATCAAATCCAGACTATCATCTGATAATTCCATATGATTCTTTGAATTATTGGTTGTACAAAGAACTGCCATCTGGAGTTCATCTGCAGAAGGTGGCAGATATGTCAGGTCCTTCTCCACATCAAATTCATGGTCTTGAGTCTTCCAGTGAACAACTGTAACATAGCAAGATAAATATTCTAAATAGGGCATATACAGACCATTTATAGAGGTTTGCAGGGACAAGTATCAGGGAGGTAATGCTTGAGTTGATTCAAGAAGGATGGAGTTTCCCAAATGCATAAGAAAGGGGTTAGGTCAATAAATGTTAACTATTATTATTATCATTCTTGCCAAATCAGAGTCAGACAGACCTAGACTCAAGTCACAGTTCCACTGGGAAGGTCAATTTCCTCATTTACAATCTGGCCCCATTGGTCTGCAAAGAATAAATAAAATAATTTAAGTAAAGAGCATACCAACATATTGATATGTGGTTAGGTTCTTCATAAATGCTATTTCTCTTTCCACCTCTTGTTTTTTTTTAATAAAATGTCCTTTTCTCCCCTTCCATTCTAGAAAAACCCTGCTCATTATTCAAATTGTGCTTGAATCACTGCCTTTTCTGTGAAGTTACTATTTACCTGTAAAACACAAGCTTCCCTCCTTTGAAACTCTGCTGGAGCTGATCTTGATGGCTCTTGTGCCCTCTCTTCCAATTGCCATTCCATAATGCCTGGCTTACAAATGATAACATGTTTTCTAAATTGGATTAAGTTATCCCCATCTGACCAATGACCTGTGACCTCTATTGCCCAGTCTTACTGGGCTCTCTTTTGTAAAATTTTACTATCTACCTCACTAGCATTTGACTATTAAAAGGCTCTGACTTTTTATAAAGCCTGACTAACTCTAGATAAGTACACTGCAATTGTGATTTCAATCCTGACAGTCTACATATTTCTCCACTCTTGACCAGTCTGTTTCCAAAATTTCCTTCCTTCCTTTCCATGACACACATTTACTGATCCCCTTCTAACATGTGTACAGCCATGGGCACTTGGCCTACATCGATGAATAGGTCCCTCGTCCTTGCTCTCAGGGAGCTGACATTGCAGTCTGGGGAGATGATCCATAAAGCAAATATTAGCACAAACAATGACAACTATGCGGATACCACAAAGGAAAACTACAGACAGGTTTATCCTCGGCCCAGCTTCTTCCTTCCTTTGTCTCATCTAATCTCTCTTCCTATCTTTTCATCCTCTCCATCCTCATTCCAATTGCTGTATGTCTAGATTATTTTCCTTTAAGGCCTAACTGCAATGTCATGTTTTCATGAAGACAAGACAAGTTAGCCATGGTAAGCCATGGTAAGCAGGCAGACTGATTTTAATGCACATCTTCTCTGTCCTGCTGGAAGATCTTGAGAACATGGCCTCAGAGCCTATGGCACCCAACACCAAGCTGATAAAGGAAGTCCTCTGTGAAATGAACAGATGGTCTTCTTCCTTGTCTAACACACTGAAGAACCCTGGCTATGTCTTGTGGTGCCTCATAGGAAACCCTGTTCTGTTTCTGCCTCCATCCAATCATACGTCCTTACACAAAAGGTAAATATGCATAGTCTAGCGACAAAAAGAATGTAGAACATTCTATGTCATGATCCCCATGGTAACTAAGGCTGGGCGTGAAGGGTCTGCCATGACAGTACCTTCATCCAGGAAGGCTGAGCATTTTTCCTTCTGTCAATTCTGTAATGATGGCCATAATAAATGGTGACCTGGATCGCAAGCTGCTGAATGACATTCTGCATTGCTAACTTCACTATTCCACTGCATATTTACCAGGAACGAAATGTACTGTTTACCAACAGATCACCTAAGGTTATGGATGGCAGCCATGGATCAGGTCAACATTTAGCACTGTTGGTAAATAAGCAGAAACTTACAGGACAGTAGGCTAGGCTGTACACACATTTATTCCTCTGTTCACACAGCACTTGCTGCTTTCTGCCACGTATTTGGTTTTTATCTTAGGTGCCACGCATAAACAACGCCATGTGCACTGTTAAGAGGGGTGGCGAGCATGCACGCTTCTACTTGTTTGAGGAATGTAAGAGCTGTGGGGTTTTAATTACCCTGAGCTGGCAGAGATCAATTAGAAAAACAAACATATTAGTAAAAAACCAGGAGCTCTTTTGCTGCCAGAGGATTATAACTTGAAAATATAGCATCATAGAGCTTTTCAGCTAGAAGAAGGAGCAGATGTCAGGTGGACCACACCCTTCCTTCTGCTGAAGGGAAACCAAGCCCCAAGTTTGATGCAGTACCATGCAGCATGGATAAGAGTTTGGGTTATATTGTGAGACAGACTTTAGTCAAATACCAGGTCCACAATATACAGAGTTACCATGTCTGGCAAGTCACTCAACTTTTCTGAGCCTCAGGGTCCTCATCTGAAAAATGGGGACAGTGATAGAATAATTGTAAGGATTAAATGAGATGATGGAGCACACTTCCTGACATGGTAAACAAACAATAGTGCTAACTTTTTTCATTATTACTGTTATCATCATCATTAGCAGCAGCAGCACTAAGCCACACAGCTTATTAATGACATTATTCTTGCTTCAACTAAGACTCCCTTACATATACCTGGATTTATGTTTAAATACTTCATGATTCTCGTCCCAGTATTCAAATTATTTTCCAAATCAAGTCTTATAGTAATTTGGTGTTCCCGGTGCTTATTGAATCTTCTAATAACCACACATTCTACATCATTGCCATTCTGCAAATGGAGTTCACTTAGCAGGAATGTAGCCTCGTCCTGAATGTGTAGTCACCCCAGAACTATTAATGATTTACCA
The DNA here is from genome assembly GCA_020662805.1 of Glaucomys volans. Lineage (NCBI taxonomy): Eukaryota > Metazoa > Chordata > Mammalia > Rodentia > Sciuridae > Glaucomys > Glaucomys volans. The sequence goes on from JAJEJO010000486.1 coordinate 208,962, forward strand.
AGATGTTTTGCTTTGAAGAGTACAGAATCTCTTAGGATATTTGAATAGAATTCCTTTGCCCTTCCCAAAAGCCCCAAATTAACAAAACACGATGCTTTTTGTGGCTTTATCTAAATAGATAATCTGTGAGTCAGAAAAAGATGATTCCAGAGCATGACATGCAAATGCAGAATTCATGGCTGTTTGTTTAAAATGTGGGCCCTTTTCCTTGACTGCATTTACTATAATTAGAAGGTCGGCAGTTCTCACAAGGGGTTACAGACACACCATTGGTGATGTCACATGTGAGATGCCAGAGAAAAAATGAGTACATTTTTGCTGAGTGGCTTCAGCCCCCAACACAGATTTCTGTCTAAAACTCCGAGGCCAGGGAAGGGAAACACTGGGAATTTGACAATGAGCAATTCCCTCGAGATGAGAAGGCTCTACTCTAGCGGCACTATGGGATGGGAAAGGGTAAGAGTGGAAGGCCCATGTGATCACTCAGTTTAGAATAATATGGTGTGTTCAGGGGCAGATTCAAGTTTTGTGAAGCTTGTATAATAAGCAGGTAAGAATACACATTATTAGCAAAACCTAACTGAGCTCCTCCTGCGGTTTTATAAAATACCCTAGAAAGTAATAGTCCCTAAAACTTAAGCTTTATTAGCTCTGTGATAAATTCACTCTTCGGTGCTTGATAAATTATAGACCTTTTGCACATGGGTCAAGTTTAGCAGATTCAGAACCTCAGGTGGAAAGGAATCCTGTGTTTTGTTTTGTTTTGTTTTGTTTTTGGTACTGGGGATTGAACCCAGGTGTGCTTAACCACTGAGCTACATCCTCAGCCCTTTTTTATATTTTATTAGAAAAATAAGGAACTGAGTTCCTTAGACTCACTAAGTTGCTGAGACTGATTGAACTCTTGATCCTCCTGCCTCAGCCTCCCAAGTTGCTGGGATTACAGGCATGTGCACCTGGCAGGAATCCTGTTTTGATCTGGGTTGACCATTACGGCTCTGTCACCTTAGACAAGTGTCTTAATTGCTCTGATTCTTAGTTTGCCCAAACATGAAAGAGAAAAAAAAAAAAACAATGTAAACCCTATAGAGTTATATAAATTTTAAAAAATTCATGTAAAGCATTTAAAGAGGTAGCTACCATACAAGCTCAAATAATATTTCTGTTTCTATTTCCTATACTATCTCATTCAGTCAGCACTATAACCCCGATTTGTTCAGAAAATTCCGGTTTTCCTCTTTAATGTCAACACTTAATTTTTTGAGAATTATGATTCTTTGTGTCCATATAAGTCCATTTTCTGCTGCTATAACAAAACACCTGAGACTAAATAATTTTATAAAGAAAAGAGGCTAATATTGGTCAACATTCTGGAGGTTCAAGAGCATGGCACCAGTGTCTTCTCAGTTGGCGATGACCTCATGCAAATGGCAGGAGTGCATGTGGAAGAAAGAGATCAGATCAATAAAGCAGGAAGTCAGATGTGACTTGTAGCAGGCTTGGGCTTGCTCTTGTAACAACTCATTGTAGGGGAACTCATTCCAGGAAACCAGCATGCCCTTCTGAGGGTAGCACTATCCCACCACATGACCTGGGGACCTCTCACTAGGCTCCGCCTCTTAAAGTTCCACCATCCCCACACCACACTGAGCACCAAGCCTCCAACTGATGATGAACCCTTGGAGGACAAAACACATCCAAACCATAACATTGTCCATTGCTTCTCTTTTCTAGTGCCTTCCTCAGCCTCTTATATGCTTTATCCCAGAATGAATATGGGCAAGACAAGAACTGAAATTCACTTCGTTTTACTGACAGTTTTAGAAGAAGAAGAATATGTTAAGGGTCTGAGCTTTTACTCTCCTACCCCCAGACCCACTGTTCAATGTCAGTTGTTGCATCCAAATAATGGCCATGGGCAGTGGAAGCGGGGTAGAAGGACCACAATGTTAGTACTGGACCAGCCACTAAACTCCTTGAAACAACTTGAAGACAGACATCCTGTTTCCTCTTCTGTAAGATTAACAGGAGAGAAATGAGTTTAAAAGCTTTTCTAAGTCTCCCCTTTCTCCTTAAAATACAGATGATGACTTTGATTTTAGAATGAGGGGTGATTTTTTTTTCCATTGAGAAGAAAAGCGTTGCTTTCCAGGGGTGATGGTCTCGCATTTCTGACTCTGCAAGCAGGTACAAACTTCAGATTTGGAATCAGACACCTGGAGGGTATTTGAATTTAGATTCAAGCAGCTACTACTGATAGGACCTCAGACAAATTAGTTTCAGGAGACAATAATAGTTCCTGCAGGGATTAAATAACATATGTCCATAAAGCTCAACATGGGAGGCTGTATACACCTAATTTATACTGGGGGTTGGGAACAACTATAATAAAACTATTGTAGTCACATAAAATTATTTAAATTATTACATGTTATATAAAATAAAATTGTGTCATTATTTTCCAAAGCTGTGAAAGTCCTTAGTCATAACATATTGTCATCGCCTTTCAACAACTGTCAGACTGCAATTTCAACCAAACTTTGAAAAAAGAATGTAACAGAAAGTGAAGGGGAAAACTCACAAGAAACTCAAGGCATTCTGTTGTTTCTCAGAGTATAAAGTGTTGGACAATAGTCTAAGACCTGAAGGATCTTCCGAGGGCAAAACGAGCTCATCCTATGTGCCAAGACCATTTCAGTCACCCGATGCACTACAGTGAAAAGGATTCTCAGGCCACATTCAGACCTGCTGTGATCTATTAGCAATGTCTACGGTGGACATAGGACAGCAGAGCTGACAAAGACTGCTTATCCGCTGTCTGGATTCTTCTCTCCTAACAACTCAGATCACTTATCTAGCCTCTGTCACTTGACAAAATAACAGATCAGCATTTTAGGTAACCAACAACCTCAATCTCCAAAACTAAAAACATCTTCCTGTTTATGCAAAATTAGAGAAATATGTATTCAGAACAAGTCAACCAAGAAATGGGCCTGGAGAGAAAGGGAACTTCTAAGTTGTGGAGACCTGTTCCCCTCCCTATTGCTTTATTATATGCTACTTGGACCCTGTCCAACTTTTACTTAATCTCTGCTGCTCTTAGCAGTCAAGTCTTTGTGTTAATTCTCTGTTAAGACAGGGGAAAGAAACTACTGATTTACAAATTTCTGTTTTAATAATTCAAAACAAATCATGTCTGTTCTGGATCTACATTGTGTAGCTAGCATCTGGCACTAACCTCGGCATTTAAGAGATCTTCAGTAAATACTTTTAATGAATCAGCAAGACTTACCTTGTGCCATACCACCCCCCATACAGATAAGAGCTTCCAAAAGACAGATATGATGTATCTCGTTATTTGCTCCCTTGCTACCATTCCCTAAAGTGTTTGGCATAGTGTCTAGTACCAGGTAAGAGCTTTATAAATATTTGTTAAATAAATGAAGTATTAATGGCAGTGCTACCAACCTTTGTAGCCTCAAATTTCTTCTGCTGTTGTGAACTCCTACATAAATCTTTCCTATCAGCTCATTACAGTGTTTGAGAACTTTCCATCTGAAGAGCTCACCAGAGAACATTGCCCACAAAAAAGGAATCATCCCCCCATATTATCTTATTACTCACTAATTTCCTAAGAAGTGTTGCGTGCCGAATTCCCCAACCTGCTTCCTCCTTGGCTGTCATTTTTGCTGCTACTCCCTGCCCTACTGCCAAAGCAGCCTTTTCATTCTTTGGGATCCCAGGCAGCCATTCGTGAACCAAAACTTCTTTCCAGTGAAACCCTCCTTTCGAAACAGAACCTTTCTTCTCCATTGTCCCACTGTCACAATCTCTCCTGAACTTCCACAGGGCCATTTTTGACAGAAGGAATTTCCCTATACCACATTTAGCACACACTTTTATAGATCCATGATCAGCACCTGACTGAATACTCAACTAAAATACACTATGTTTCTATCATGTGATACTCAAAGACAAAGAGATTTCTTCACTCTCTTATTCCACTTTGCTTTAGTTTCCAAGGCAGTTTTTGTTTGGGTAGAAACCAAATGCAATCTCTTCAGGAAGGTAGGTGACGCTGGTGTTCTATGCAACAGGTGCCCACTACCTACCTACCTGTCTTGTCTCTCTAGACTGAATCTTGTGTCCCCTCTACATAAACCTTTTTTTCTCCATTTACTTCAAGTCTATTTTCTCTTTTTGTATTGCTTTCATTTTTGTAAACCATACCAAATCTATATGGATTAGGTGATTTATATAACTCAGGGAATAGATGACAGAGACATATAGATATACAGATATATGAATAGATACAGAAATAGGCCTAGACATAGATAGATATAGACATAGACATAGACATAGCTCCTACCCCCTAGATGATTATAGTCCTCCTAAAAATAAAAATAAGACTTAATTGAGGAATTACGAAAGAGAGTGAGAGGCAGAGCATAGCAGGTAGGCATGGGTTCCTAAAAGGTTACATTTGAAGGGATGTTCAAAATCATTGATCTGAGCTTCTGAGTCCTCTATGGAGCTGCCTGAGCACTCAGTGTCAGAGTTGAAACAAATCCTCAGATCTCATCTCCAAACCTTATACCTGTTCCCTGTCCTCAGTACCTCACCTATAACCCTGTGTTAAGGCAAATGTCCACTTAGGCAGCTCAATCAACAGACATATAGTAATTTGTCATCGTAGAACAAATACCAATAACTTCTAAGAGTCATCAAAGCAAATATCTGCTCTTAATCATAAAGCATTTTTCAGCATTTTTTTCCTGAGTCTAATGAAACTTGTTACTATCTTGATTGACTGAAAGCTCTCTACCTTGATTCTGAATCAATTACATTTAATGTTTCTAAACACTCATCTCTCTCCAGGAAGCATGTGAATGAGAGCAAGAACCGGGATACAGAGTGAAAAACTTAAAAGTAAGGGACAGTACTTGCTGTTTTTGCGCATGGCTCTGAGCTTCCCGGAAGCCCTATAGAAAAAGGAAACACAATTAATTTCATGGTTCTCTCACCAAGAAACAGAATCATATCCTCTGAGAAAGAAATAATTTTTATATCAAATTCCAGGATAAGTTTCTCACAAGAAACAATATATGAGGTTGTAATAGATAATATTTTCAAATATAATTCTCAGCTAAACTGGAAGTCCACATTCTTTTTAACAGTTACAGCAAAGAAACCAATATTTGTCTTAAATTACAAAAGGAAAATCCTGTGAGGGACTCAGCAGCCCTCTTAATCAAGGGGAAAAAATCATAAATAATCTATATAAATGGGCAAATTTCTTGAACCTTAAATTATCTTCTATTCCTCTCTTCCAGGCACTTGACAGGTTGTAGCTATTCCCTAATTTCAGGACCTTACGGTCTAACAAGAACAGGGAGAAGTTATATTGAAGACCGTTAACTGAGTGCAAAGTGAAAAGTCTGGTGTCACACAAGTAGATATTAAATTTGACATTGCCTCATGCCTTGTGCAAACTATTAAGCCTAGCCAAAATTCTTGCTGGAGTGGAAGGTTTCCACCCAGCAATTGGCTATACTTTCTAATTAGGAAGAAAGTTCAACTTCACATTGCCTTCCTGAAGTCCTCCTCATCTCCTCGGTTTCCTCATCTATAAAAAAGGGATAAGAGTTACATGAGTCACAAAGTGGTCGGTGGAGAATGATTTTGATTCCATGTAAGCACACTAGCACCCAGTTGATCCTCAATAAAATGTTTGTTGCAGATCTGAATGCATTTCAATGGGTGCTATAGATTCCCACTGAATAGTGATGAGTCATCATTCCAGAAGACTTCACAAAAATGATCTTTAAAGGACTTCTATGTTCTCCCTCTTTTTAACTTACTCTTGTATCTTAGTTCCAACTTCCAGGAGCAGGGGTGTCAAACTACAGCCCTTCAGTCGAATGCAGCATGCTGCCTGTTTTTGTAATAAAGTTTTATCAGAACACAACCACTCCCATTTACTGCCATATTACATATGGCTGCTTTCCTGATATAACAACAGAGCTGATACAGTCTACAAACCCTAAAATATTTAATAACTGTCTCTTTACAAAAAGTCTGCCTGCGTGTCTAAGAAGAGCACATGTCTTCTTCGATGTCAAACATCATTTCAAACTCAATACATTCCAAACTAAGGTGTTCATCTGAGCATGTGTACACAGGCCACACAGATCCTCCCCCAGCCCATCGACTTGGCTGTTGATCCAGGTCACTTCTATTAACGGTCTCATTGCCTGAATCCAGTCATCAAATCCTACCATCTTGTTTTCTTTTAAAAACTCTCACAGCCTTTCCATTCCAGTCCCATGGTAGCCTGGGCTCCGATTAGTTCCTCTGCCTCTAACCTACTCTTTCAACCCATTCTCTCACTGTCTGTGTCAATGACTTAAAATGTCATTTGGCCCTATTACAATCCCATTCAAGAATTTACAATGGCACCCACTTGCCTTCCATGCTAAGTCTAAATGGGCTCTACCTAGGGTTTTAAAACAGTCCACAGACTGATTCCACAGTACATGTAAAACTTCAAGTTCCACTCTTCCCATCCTACACTGAGGACTCTGGTCTAGCCTATCTCACTTAGTACCCACCTTGCTAATCTTACCTCTGTTGTCCCCCACCACCACTACAACCTCTGCTATGGGTTAAATTGCATCTCCCAAAAATTCAGGCTGAATTCTGAACCCCCCATACCTCATAATATGAACTTCTTTACGTGGGTTTATTACAGATATAATTAGTTAAGGTAAGGCCCTATGGGAGTGGGGTGAACCTATAAAAAGGGGAGATTTGGAACCAGAGACAGAGGAAAAAGACCATGTGATTATCAAAGCAGAGATCTAGGTGATGACTATCTCTAAGCCAAGGAACATCAAAGACAGCCAACAAATGGTCAGTGTTTAGGAGAAAGGCCTGGAAGAGATTCTCCCTCACAATCCTCAGAAGAAACCCACCTGGTTGACACCTTCAGCTCAGACTCTGGCCTCCAAAACCATAGGACAATACTTGCCTGTTCTATAAAGCACTCAGTGTGCCATGCTTTGTTACAGCAGCTCCAGGAAACTGCTATGGCCTCCTACATGACCCAGGCCTTCTGGAAGTGGGTGACTCTGAAGGTCCCATGAGAGGTGCCCGCACGGAGGGAGAAATGAAGGTAGATCCAAATATGTAACTGGCCTAGTCCTCCCTTCCATAAAGAGCCAAGCCTGCTTTTTTGCAAATCTGCAAGGAACTCTCTGACTTCATACCACTCCATCTTGGTCAGAGGGAGAGCACGAATAAGGAGAGCTGAGATGAGGAACAGGACTCCAGGGATCTGTCTTCAGCGAGCACTTTTGAGCATCTCCTCCTCTCCTCCCTCCCTTTGCTCACTGAAGATTAGACCAAGCAAACTCTCTTCAGGACTCTGTTGCCACACCCCCCTTCTGCTTCTGTCCTGGAAGTCTCACCATCTCTGAGAGTCCACAGTCCTTGAGCGAAGCCTGCCTGTGAGAGTATGCCAAGACCCAAGCATTGTCCAGGAACTTCGAGGAAGCTAAATTGGGATCTACCAAATCATTAAGGAGACTTCTTTCAGGAAATGTGACCCAGGGGACTCCTGAGAGGCAGAATGGAACTCTGCAGCTCCGTTCAGCACTGACATGCAGGCCCACATGGCTCTGCTGGGTTGTCAGCGAGAAAATAAAAACCCTCCAAGTCACTTGACTCCGGGAGACCAAAGGCCAAGTCAATCCTTCCACTACCAGGTCCCAGATCGTGCATCTGCTCACTTACTCCCCTCTTCCTCAGGGACATCTTGAGAAACCTGAGGTTTGATGAACTTCTTATCTCAAATGATATGGAGCAAACAATTAAGATTTTCTTTATCTCTGAGAAGAAAGAGTAACAGGCCCTGAAGTAAGGACATGACTGTCTAAGTGGAAGGAAACACAGGGCCATTCAGCTTCATGGGAATGCAGCCCACACAGGGCCCCACACATGCATTTCAACACTCCTCTCCTGCACCTTAAAATGTGTAATAATTACTTAACAAAGGTTTTGTATATTCATTTTGTGAATGAAAATGGGTCCTGAAATTTGGGTATTTCTCTCTGGAGAGGTGTGCATGTATGTTTGTGTGTGTGTGTCAGAGAGGAAGTGGGATTGTTGATAACTGATGAGGAGAAGGAAAAGCATAATTTCAAACCTGGTAGTAGACAATAATGAGAAGTTCAGTCAATTCTCATTATTTGCAGAAGTTATGGTCTATATGTTCTGCAAAGACCAAATTAGCAAACACAGAATGATCCATTGCTCCTGGGGGAAATAGAAGGTCAGATTCCTATGAGACTCTGGACGCAGCATTTTCATCAATATATAGGTTTCTTTCATGTCTGTTTCTTTTTAAAGATTTCTTATTTAATTTATACTGATATTCACTAATGTCAATCCTCCAACCAAAAGCACTAACATTAGTGTCTTCATGCCTGAACAAAACTTACTTAACTCAATTTTGTCCATCAGGCTCTTTACAGTTTTCCTGCTCTTAGGAACTCTAGACCACACTTCAGCACTATGTTTAAACAATGAAATCACCAACAAAAAAGCACCAAAATGTGAAAAATATGGAACTACACAGATTTCCAAAAGGACACTGGTCACCTTGATTGCCCTCGGCTGGGATCACGCATGTCAAGCAGCTCAACTCTTTCACCACTCATTCTCTGTGTGCCAACGAATGCCCCGTGTCTTGGTCTGGGTTACAAATAAATCTTAGTAGGTGCATTCACAAACACAGAATCCCCACATAATGAGGATGAAATGGTATGAACTAGGATCAGGAAACGAGAATTCAATTTCTCTTCTGTCACGTGCTGTATGACATTCAGCACGTTACTTGGTTCCACCCACCACACCAACCACCATCTGCTTTTTCCTCTTCTCTGCTGAACTACTATTCAGTCACAAAGATAAATGAATTCCCACCTTCTCCAGGAGAATTTTCCAGTAAACTTCCATTCATAACAAATTATTTCTTTCTCCCAAAGATCCCTCAATGCTTCACCTATTCTGCCATTATGAGACTGGTTTAATTATGCTTTTATCATGAGACAATGTGATCTCCAATTTCTCAACATATAGATTGTAAGATCCACAAGGACAGGAATTATATCTGTTTTGCCATAATAATCACAACACTGTTGAGCCATTTTTCACAGTGCAGGTGATGAATAGTTGTTTAGTAACTCAAAATGAGATAATAAGCCTTGTTTTATATACCATCATGAGGGAGGGGCATTTTTTTTATTGTGGTAAAATGCACAGAGCATAAAATTGACTATGAATGATATTTAATACATTCTCAATGTTGTGTAACAATCACAAAGCATTTCATCACTCCCAAAGCTACATCTGTACCCATTACAGAGTCACTCCTTCCCCCAGGCTCTGGCAACCACTAATCTGCCTTCTGTCTCTATGGATTTGCCTATTATGAACATTTTATATGAATGGAATCATACAATATATGGCTTCTTCCACGAAGCACAGTATTTCCAAGGTTCATCCCTATTATAGTATATGTCAGGACTTCTTTTCTTTTTATGGCCAAATAGTATTCCTTTGTGTTTATATACCACATTTTGTTTAGCCATTCATCAGTTGAGTTGCACTGAGCTACCCCTACCTTTTGGTTTTTGTGACTAGTCTACATTCATATTTTAATGATATGATTCACTATAGAAACACTGAAAATATTTTTGTTACACAGATGGACTACCTGCTTACTTGGATCCTACTGCTACTAGGCTGTAAGGTCCTGTGTCTTGTTCCCTGTGGATTCCCCATCTTCTTTGGTTAGTATCTGGCACAGAGTATATACTCATTAAATCAGTTAAATGACAAATCATTTCTACTTAGAGGAGTCACTGCCCAATAACAGTAGAAATTAGATTTAGCAAAAGTCACTCATACAATTGTAAAATATAATTTCTAAAGGAATCGCCCAATTCAAGAGTGTCATTCAGGATTGTTGGTTTCATTACTTAGCTTTGTGACTGTGACTTCAGGCAAGCTTCCAAATTTCTTTTACTCAGATTCTCTATCCTCAGAATATAGGCAATAACACCTCCTATCTCAGAAAGTTGTTTTGATGATTAAATGACTTAATGTATATTAAACATTTATTATTAGGAATGAGGAATCAAAACCAAAAAGAGTAAGGAAATTGTGCAAGATTGCCCATAGAGTTAGGGAAACAGCTGGAACTAGACTCTCCATCTCTTAGTTTTCCCATCAGTCACATCACTGTTTGATGGCTGCTTGGAATCTGAGAAGGAACAGAGCTTTCCAACTACCATTTGAGACCAGCTCTGCTTCCACAGACATTCTCTGGGGCAAACTTCTTCCTATGACAGGTGGCCTCCAAACCCCAAACCCTGGCTCTTTTGTCTCATGTCCACCTCAAGAAGAAGAAAAATTCACAGTGTCCATATTTCAAAGCAATTTTTCCCAAAACATATTCTTCAAGATATTCTCTTATGTCTGAGATAATGTCTAAGCTTAAAAACACAAAAATAAATAAAAATATAAGGATGCCAACTGACAAAATAAAGAATTATAAAGATGATATGACCTGATGAAATTTTTGTACTACATTCCTAAAGTAATGGTAATTCTTTTAAAATGGCTGAAAGAATTTTTTTAAATGATTCCTTAGCCAAATGTGTTCAAGAAAAAGCACATCTCTTAGAAAGGGATAATACAAACTAGCATACAGAGGTTGTTAAGGAGTTTTGCATCTAGGAAATTTCTATTCCAGCCATGAATTATGAAAATGTTTCTTCAGACAATACCTAACACTATCCTTGGAATGGCCTATTTGGGGGAATATTGGCATCATTTGTTACCCCCAGCATTCAATTAAAGAGACATTTTTGTAAGCTCCTTATTGCATATGGGAGAACAGGTTTGTCCAGTTTTCCACCACTAAGGACAGTACCTGGCACACCGTAGAGATTCAATGAATATTTGTGGAAGAAATGAATGAATGTTCAAAGAAATCACAACTTTGAATTGGGGGCATCAGCCACTGGTAGAGAAGAAGCCACATATCAGCTTCCAAGTCTTGGGTCTGGTTATTTCCAAGAAACTTCCACAAAGTTGGTGCTCCCAAAAGATGACTCCCATCACTGCTAATGGTCTCTTGACATCTAATGTGGCAAGTTTCTGTCAGACTAGATCAGAAATGTAATCTGGCCTGTAGCCAACTGTTTCACTAGACTCTTCTCCAGCCTACCAATATTCCCAGAGATGCCAGGCTTCTTGGCCTCCACACAAAAACGAGGTTCCCTTACAGACCAGATATGACTCAACAAGCTCCCACCCGAACACTGGAGAAAGAAGGAACTCCCTTTCCTTGCTCCCAGCCAGCCCTTCTGGTCTTCTCCAGGAAGCAGCCAGGAGCACCAGGGAAAGGTGAGGCTGCTTCAACTTTTCCAGAAGTGGCCTTCCTTTCCAGAACCTTTAGCTCAGCTAAGTGGAGACACCTGGTGTTTGTTGTTGCAACTTCAAGAACAATACATCAAAGACTCCTGGCAGAAAATGAGACTTCTCATAAAAATTGCATCACCACAAAGACAATTCGAGAAAAGAAAATGCAAATGGCAGCCCATCTTTACCTCAAGGAGATTATCTTCCTTCTCATTTCTACCACTCGAACAGTACTTCTTCATATTCTTACCTTTAAACCAAGAAGAAAAACATAAGCACGAGGCAGCCAGAATTTGTGAGAAGCCAGGAAAGAGATGAGATCCTCTTTCCGTGGTTGCTTCATTTTGTCAGGTGTTAAATCAGAGGGCTAATATTTGTGCAATAGCTGTTTGGTAATACTTAATAAGTAGCTTGAGTAGAAAAGTTCCAAAAAAAAAATTTAGTTCTATTCAAGGCCAAAGGAATATTAAAGTTTCACTACAGAAGAAATATGGCCACTGCCAAGAGCTGATTAGTCTTAAAATCTGAGGCTTTATCATCATCCATCATTGCCTTTCTTTTAATGACTGAACCTAAGAGAGAGACATCAAAGTTTTCAAAATAGTGTTATAAAAACATTGTACACAGATGAGGCTTCCAAATATTTTGATAGAACTTCAACAAAAAAATATTTCATATATATGGGCCTCTCTGTGTGTGTGTGTGTGTGTGTGTGTGTGTGTGTGTAAATCATTGAAACAAATCACAAAACATATGTTGTTATGTTTTGCTCTAAAAACCATGAAGTTTATCCAGAACCCTATTATGGTAACTGCTTAGCTTTTCATGCATTCCTAAATTACCATGTAATCTAAAACCTTGTTTTCAGCTGCCCTATATTGGAAAGTCCCTTAAAATAATCAGGATGATTACAGGCTAGTATTCAGAAAGAAACATGCTTGTATTTTTGTAAATGAAAGTGTTATTTATCAGGCAGGCTCCTTTAAAACAACAACTACCCTAGAAACACAGAAACACAATGTATTCAGGAAATACCTAAACCAAGGATTGCATTTTAGGCTCTCTACATTTTCAAGCACATGGATAGTTGGTGTAAAAATATGTTCTTTTCCTGCAGGGACTTGACTGTAATTAGTGTGTGCCAAAACTCTCTCACAGAGATTTCATTGTCTTATCTACTTACATCATCTTAATGCGATTTTATTTTACTTTGTCAAAGTCATATTAATGTAAATGTGTTCTTGATAGCAAACAGAGTTCTTTTTTATGCAAAACAGGATTCAGTCGACTCTAATAAAACAGCTTGCAGTCTATTAGACTATAACAGTAATGTGCTTATTTTGTTTCTCAAATCAAGACTATGTCAAAAAGCTATAGATGGAGATTTGTCTTGTTTTTCACAATAATTGCTAGGGTGGGGTTACATTATGATCTTTAAATGAATAGTATCACTTAGAACAAACACTTCATATATCTTTTATCTTCCCTTGCATACAGTTCAGAGTTTTCTTTGAAAACGCTGCGCTACTTTTCCACATAAGTCATCAGAATGTTTCCAAAGAATTTTAACTGCCAGATTAATTATATCTTGCAAACAAAGATAGATTGCTTACATTCTTTATTCAGAATTCCTGCCAGTATGGAGCAACTGGCAACAAATTAATTTCTTTTGCAACCATGCAAAATGTTTTGCTATGAAAAGCTCTGGAAGGTAAATGGATCCTTTAAAAAAAAATCAGGTTGCTCATTCTGAAAGGCTAATCTGTAAGCAAAGAACAGAGGATTAAATGAATTTGACTACTCCCCCCACCCCCCACCCTCTTTTTTTTAGCATCTAGGTTATAGCCCTCTGTTAATGTATTCAGTTAATTAAGTATTGCTGTGACCTGGTGGCAATTTTTGAAATCCAGGGAATTTTTCCCCCTTTAAATTCTGCCTCCCCCACAGAGCAGAATATAATCTGCTTCCAGTCAGTCTGTTTATGTCAGCTGTGCTCCTACTACAAGCCTCTAAAATGTTTTAATAAATTTATCAACCAAAAAATATTGCAAACATTTCATTTCCTTTGATTCAGACACACATACACACCAAAAAAAAAAAAAAAGAAAGAAAGAAAAAAGAAAAAAAGACTGCCTTCATTGCAAATTCTTGCTGGTATGAATCACTCTAAGTAATATTTGCTTTAACTTTCGTGTGGTTCTACAAACAACCTTTATATGGCTGGACTTCAAAGAGAGGAGAAATAAAGGTTAGAAATGTGATAGGAGTAATCTATTATTAGGCATGAAACATTAAACCACTTTTAGCTATAAGTCTTAAAACCTGAATAATCTAGATTTTTAACGTACTGCATATTTATTGTGCTTTTACTTACACAAGCATTTATCACAGAGGAGTGTTTGGAAGAGAAATAGTTTCCATTGCACTATGTGCCACAATTTGGTTTAATTTTTCCTAATATTTAATTTAGAAAAATGGTAATATAATAACAGGATTCTCATGTATCCTGGCCAAAACGCTTGGTGTTCCTCACCAAGTAAAATTAATCTGTTACCAGCTCACTGACCTGCAAGTCAGGTTTCAGTAAAGTAGGCAGGAGGGGCGGGGGTGGGGGTGGAGGAAGGGGGTAAGTTAGGGAGGGTGGGGAGATAAGATCTCTTTCTTTGACTAAGAGGGGGAGAAAAAGCTTAGAGGAATGTCTCAACCCACCCATGCCATCAAATGACAGAAAATAAGCTGAATGTGTATTGGAGCCTATTTGAGCCAGGGAGTGTTTGAAAACATTTATTAGCTCCGTCCATAACGACATTCGCTACAGGAATGTTAATTGTTAAAATCTGTACTGCAGTTATTTCTTGAAGCAGGGGGGCTGCGTTGAGTGGAAATTCAGTTCCTTGTTTCTCTTTTTTCTCCACATATATTTGCACTTAAAAAAACTAATGTTATGAAATAAGTCAGATGTCAGATGGAGAGCTTTGGAGCACCAGGGAATGCAGAACAGTGTTAAGGATGTATGCATATTCAGGAACAAAAAAACAACATTGGTAACATTTTGTTCTTGATTAAATTTGTGCTCCTAATACAGTAGATTAAAAATAAGTCCAACTGTTAAACACATTAGTGTTCAGCCACTGCTGTTGTGCCAGAAAAGCAGCTAGGGCTCCAGACCTGGCCTCTCTCTGGTAGCCTTGAGGAGACAGAGGAAATCTGACCCCCAGGAAACCTGAGCCCCAAAGTCCATCAATGACCCTGTGGTTTGGGGATTCCTTATTTTTCATCTGTTGATTAAATCCCAGAACCAACCATCTGAATATTTTCTCACACTGGGTCAAAACCGGGTGTCTCTCAGCAAGGCTGAAAGAGAATACCAATTTGGAAAGATGGGGAAAAACTGCTAATAGCCAAAACTCAAGGCACTCTTTGAGGAATATTAAGTTGTAGTCTATTGGGCAATTATTGTGAAACACATCTTTCAGGAAGATTGCTGTAAGCCCAATCTTCCACTCCCCAGGAATTTCATAATTAGAGCTAAAGATAGGACTGAATCCGAAAATGTCCAGACGGGAAAACTCCAGAGATCAAAGCCAACTCTTCTTTCATGGAAGATGCCCAGCAAGGTCAAGGAGAGGGCTTGGCCAAGGTCACATCAGAAAAGCCTGACCTCACTGGACTTGGACTTCAAATTTCAGCTTTCCAACCCCATCCATCATGGGAAAGCACATCACCCTTTTAGTTTATTCAAAAAAAAGAAGACTGAAATTAAATGAATGGATTTTAAAATAATGCATTTCTTCAGGTAATTATAGTAATAGCTCTTTGTGCAAGTTGTGTTTTCTTCAACTCTGTGTGTTTCAAAAACAATACCAACTCTTCAATTCTGCTCCCTCCCTTCCCTTCCAGTTTCCTCTGCTCCACCCCTAGTGTATTTTTCTGGTCTTTGGTCAATCTGGTTTAATAGGTTACCTGTTGCTGACACTCTCCTTTCACATAGAAGTGGAGCTCTGTTGTGACATGCTTTCTGGAAGGAAAGGGGTATGAGGCTGTAACATTTGTAAATCTGGGAAGTAATAGCTCCCCAAAAGCAGAGCAGATAGCTGCAGATATTGCCAGAAAAGAAGAACAGTTAATTGAAACTATTTGGGGCATGCAGTATTGAACAAGGAGATGGTTTCTGAGCAACACATATCTAAACGTGGCTTGCCAGAGACCTGTACACATTTAATTTGCTCTACAAATTTGGTTAGCCCAATAAAGTGTAAACATCAAACACTGGTCGTGGAGAGCATTAAACATTAACCAACTGAGACCTTAAAGACTTGGGCAGAACATTAAAATTAGAGGAGAAAGATAGGCCAGGCAACTCTGGGAAATTAGGTTAAGACTCCAAAAGAGAATGTTTGTGGCTGAGTAAAAATACAGTAAAAACTATTTTGAGATTGGTAATCATTTGTCTCCATAGACAGGCCATTTTCCCCCTGGGATTATATTTTTAAAATCAAGCAAACATACCAAAGTCAATTTGATTTTCTGATTGTTCTCCAGGAGGAAATGTATTACCACCCAAATGAACCCTGAAAAGGGGTATTGCAATTGCTGTTCCCAGATCCATGAACCCTTAGATGGAGCTGTGCCTTTTATCCATTTTTTGTGTTTATGTGTGTTCCACGTTGCTTAGCCTGGAGCTCAAACCCCATTAAGGTGCAATAAACTTTTGTTGAACAGCAGAATGAAAATGCCCTCTAAGGAGATAAGGATGGCTCCCAGGCTCACCCATTCAGACTTGTTCTTTACCGGACAAAAACTGGGATGTACTTCCCTTCTCCACAAGAGCAATAAGTGCTCAACTTTGAAAGAGTAAGAGTCAAGGAAAATAAAATGATACCATATTCAAGTCATTGTACTCCGAAGTATTTTTTGCTCCTGTGGGCCTCACAAAGTAAATCCCTGCAAAGTAAGAACAGTTTTCTCCCAGGAGAATCTTTGATACATCATTTCTTCAGTATCTACACAGGTTCCAGAATATAGAAGGTGATAGGCCTCAACAATCCCATATAACTCAGGGAGAGGCTGAGGCAAACAAGGGTTAAACCATGACCAGCCAAGAACTAATGCCCAAGAATCCAAATATGGCTGCCTCTCTTCTTAAGATTCAAAATATCAAGAATAATCACATTTGATTTAAAAAAAAAGATTCACATTATCTATTAATGACTGAAGAGAGGAACCCCTAGAAGCCCTGACTTTTTTTTTGGATTCCCTCACATGTTCAGATGATCTGAGTGCAAGAAGTTGATTTGGGAGGCAAAGGAAACACTAGTTACAGAACAAGAAAATGACATGGAAGAGAAAAAACGGTCAATATGAGGTATACTGTCAAGCCAGCTACCACTAGAGCAACTGGAGTTTAATCCCAAAGGAGTAGAATGTAGGCCTCAGCATTATCATACCAGAGCAGTGGAGGCTGGAGTACTTATAAACCAGCTGCCGTGGGTCTCTGGATGAGGTCCTTTCTGACAGGCATTAGTTCCCAGTACTTACTGTTGGCCACATAGGCAGGCAAAACAGGTTTGGGTGCCAAAAGAAGCTCTCAAGGAAAGAAAGGCAGGAGCTGGAAGTTGGGAAGCAGACTAACATGGCGTGACACTAGGGTGAGGGACCTTGAGCAGGGGCCCGACACACCCCTTTGGTGAAGTGAAGTGTTTAGATGGAAGCAGCAACGTCTGAGAAATTCACAATGCAGTTCCTTTTATGTCTAGGACAGTGACTAACACATTGCAGGAATCTAATATTTTTTGAATGAAGAAAGGAAAGAATAAGGCATCAGATAATTAAAATTTTAAACCTTTCCTAGATATGGTTTGTTCTCTGTATAATGTTGAAATACTTCAAAGTTTTCTCAGGAAGCTACATAATATGCGTTCAGACTTGGTGTCAAACAGACCAAGGTTAAACCAGGCTTCCATCATTTTCTAGCTATAAAACCCTGAGCAAACTATTTCATTTCTCCAAATCTCAGTTACTCCATTTGTAAAATGCCATTTAACAGTATTTAGTAATATAAAACTAGAACAGTAAGTGATATTAGTTTGATATAGTAACTGACACAAGTACTTCATGCTACTCTAATAGTTCAAGAGCCAGATCCTTGACTTCAAATCCCACTTATGTCACCAACTGTCCACATATCTTCAAGCCAAGCTTGAAGGGGCAAGCTTTCTCTATCTCAATAATGGGGACAAGATTGTCTACTGATCCTTCCCCAGAAAGTGAGACCCTACATAGATAACATGAAATGTCACCTTTAGGAAGCATTTTATAGTTTACACAGCCTTTTATATATGCCATCTCATTTCTAAGCAGGCAAAAATTTTGAATGTACAAATCATTCTGTCCAATGTAGGAAGTGTTTCTCCATGTCTCCAAATGTCCCCAAGTCTGATCTGTGTTTGGTTTAGTTATTGACTGTGGAATGACCCGAGACCAACAAGGGCTGCACATAGGTGCTCAAAGGAAATTAGACAGGAATCACTGATGGTTGGCCAGGCACTAAGGATGGGCATGATAGTCAGTGGTCATCAGGGACATGCCTGAGTGTGTCCTGCAGGCTCATGTTCAGGATCTAGTGTTTATAAAGATTCAGAATGAATCAAGAAGAGAATTTACAGAAGTCATTGAAGCAATGAAGTCACCTAGGCATCCACATGGGGCTGGCCAGAATGGTCAGGCCAGCAGAGCCTTTTGTACATCAAATCAAGAGATAGAAGACTAAAACTTAGCCAGTGGGAGATTCCCTCAGAATGTCTAAGCAATAATTAGTACCAGGCAGAGTAGAGGATCCAAAACTGGATTCCCTTTGATTATCTCTGTTTCATAGCTGATAAAAAGGAGGCTTAGAAAAAATTAGTCATTTGCACATACTACTCAAAACAGAAGCCCAGATCTACCCATTGCCAAAGTGAGTGTTCTAAATCTATGCACAATACTAACTTTCTAATATTTTGATGTCACTCAAAATACAGCTATCATAGACAAAAACAAAACAAAACCTAATGAATAGTATTTTTAACTTTAGACATTCTGAGTGAAGAATATTTTACAGCAAAGCATTGACAGCCTCTGAATTAACCGTTGGAATCATGATAAAGTCATGGTCAACTACTCCCCCAATACCCTCATCCTAAGGTATTCCTCAGCTTTCCACAAGAATTCAGCCAAATCAACAAGAATAAATTTAAGTAATTTACCCTAGTTATGCCTTTTCCCTTTACTGCTTCAATGAGCTCACTTTAAATTAGGGGAATCTAAGAATCAAATAATAATTGCTAGCTTATTATTCACTTACCGAGTGGCTAACTGCCTTACCTAAGTTAAGACATTTATTCCTCACAACAGCCTTCTGGGTTAGATACTATTAGTTTTCTCTTTAATAGATATGAAACAAGCTCGCAGAAATAGAAAAATTTTCTCAAGGTCAAGTTAAAGTCAATAAGTGGAAGAACTGAAATTCAAATTCTACCTACCCGATTCTAGGAACTATCCACTCACACACAATACTATGCAGCCTCCCAAGTCTTGAATCTTGAATGTGAGTTAGACATTCCCTAAGACATGGGACAAATATGGTCTCTTAAGTATTGTAAACAACTTTGTTTTTTTAATGCACTTGAGCAAACTTAGTTCCTGGGAATTTTTGAGAACAGAGTTTATGTTCCAAAACAAAACAAAACTCCCCCAAACAAGCCTGTCTGTGATACAATCGTATTAAAAAGTAGAATATATAATTGCATATATAGCATATGATTCCAATCTATTAAAAAAGTTTAAAATTTCTAATAAGTATATGTTAGTAAAAATTTACTTTCAAAAAACATTATAATTTATACCAAGTTTATATTCCTAACACTTTATATACCATTACTTTATGAGTAAATAATCACTATAATAGCATGGAAAAAATATCTAGAAAGAGGTACATTAAAAGTCAAATGTTATCTTTCATTATCTAAAAAGAGGAAGCATTATGTATATTATCTGGAAAAAATTTAAACATTAATTTGCTCACTCATCATATATCAGGGACACGGCTGGTCTCTTTAAATTTATTGTCTTACTATCACTCACAATAAGCTTTTGATGTTGCTTTAATTTTGTCCTATTTATAATGGAGGAGAACAGGTTCAGAGAAATTAAGGGACTGTTCCAAGAATATAAAACTGAAAAGTGGGAAAAGCAGAATTTCAACTCTTTCTTACTCCAAGCTATGAGTTCTCTGTACTCAACACTATGCATCTTACAGATCATTTATGTGACAACTATACATGTTTCTGTGAAAAGATTGTTTACTGAGATATTAATTTATACTCTGTCCTTGATTTTATAGTAGGCAACAAGAAAATTATTTTCTCCTCCCTAGACTGAAACTGTGGAGAAATATGCCCACCAGGGACCAAAGAGTCCTAGGATGAAGGTGATTATGAGGGGAAAAGACCTGGGCTTGTGTAGGTAAGATGGTGTCCTGGGTCCCCAGACAGGCTACCTAGCAGTTCCCCAGTCCAGGTATATTTTGACCAAATATCCTACTGCTTAAGCTTAACACACGCTCACTGAGGTTGCCATCTTTGAAATACAGAATCCTAAGCTTCTCAGAGCACAACTTGAAAACCTTCTATCTGAAGAATTAAAATAATGAAAATTTCTTCCCCTTTGATCAGTTCAAGGCTCAAACTTAGCAATAAGGAGCTGACTTGAACACAAATACAACTCCCACTTCACCAAGGCCTCTGAAACATTGAGACCACTGAATTTTGGTGCCAGGCTGGTTGCTAGCCCTAGGAACAGAAAGCAATGCAAAATGTGGTGAGTACTCCAACAGATCACTGTGGTGCTTCTTTCAAAACTTCTCCTGGGACAATATGGCTGCCCTTCAGAATGGCAAGAGTTGATCACCAACCAGAAAGAAGCCCAGATTCCACATCACAGCATGGGTCAGGTCAAATGTCCCCATTACAACAGGACCCATTTTTCAGTCCCATCAGATACTTCTCCTCTAGCTGTGGCCTTTATCATGGGCACCATTTCAGTCATTAGCAATAAATAGCAAATGCATGAGATTCCCAAACGGGTCTCCTTTTCATTTAAAACATTCAGTTTTCATTGCTTGTACTGTGGCTAATATCAAGCCACAAAGTGGCAAGGCAGTTCCCCAAGCCCATTTTGCTTCCAAGCTCGTTAAACTTTGGAATGGGGTTTGTCCTTTGTGTGTGCATGTGTTTTAAAGTTGTTTTATGACACATTGTCAGGAACTCAGGTACTGGGCCTCTTTAAGGCCAGCTTTCAGCAGCTGCTTTTGCACTTCCCTTTCACATAATTAAACACCCTGTGGTACTTAACAGAGTAATAAGTAGCACATCAATAAAGCAATAAATAATTGTATTCAGGCAAACTCCAGAGCCATCATCCATTAACCAGCAGCTGTGAGCAATAGTTTTGATTAATCAATAAGATTATATAATAGGAAAGCAAAAGTTGGTGAAGGCCTTAAGAAGAACTAGCCAAACTTCCAAGCCATGAAGGAGTCTTACCTCTGAGGTTACTTGCCTGGAGAATATCAATTGGATGCACTAGCCCAGAGAGGAACTGCAGCAGCAGGAAGCCCCACCTCCAGAAACTAGTTAAAAATGCTAGTTAAAAACAAAGAAGCGGGACAATTCAGCTCTGAGGCAAGAGGGTTGCCTACTGAGAATATGGAGCAAAGGCCCCATAAAAGCACAATGTTTCAAGTTCAGAAAACAAATATTCATGGCTGAGCTGAGGAGCAGAGTTGAATCAAGATGGACCTGAATCTCTTCTATGTGTCCCAGGTAAACTTCCACAGATGGGATCTACGAGAAAGAAGGGGTGATTATTCAGCCTCCACCAAAGAAACCATATAGGAATGTTGATGCTAGAGCCCAGTTCTGCAGGCCAAGGCCAGCACAGGGCTAAGGAAATAACTTGGGTAACTGCTGATAGCCCTCAGAATCACCTATGGAACTTTCTCTTCTTTTCAACAATAGCTTATCTGGGTCTCATAAACCAAATCTCGGGAGGCAGGGCCCAGGAATCCTTAATGCATTCCCAGGTGGTACTATTGCGAAGACCACAGGATCCTCTGCTTCAGAGACCATAAGATAGGACCTCTATAGACCTGGGCTTGGCCGGCTTTGCCACGTGAGGTCACAATGTTTCTGTCAAGGTCCTCAGCTTGCAGTGTGATAAGCCCTGAGTTGTTTATACCAATAGTCACCAGATTCTGATGAGGGCTTTGATACACAAAGCCTCAGGGGCTTATGTCCAGGTCTCTGTGGGGAAGAATGTCTCCTGAGCGATTCTGATGAAGCCAACCCCACGCCATTCACATTAAGAAGCATTCATTCATTCTGCAAAATAATGAGGGCCTACTAAGTGCCATACACTCTTCTAAACACTGGAGACCCATCAGGGATGAAAATGAACAAAATTCCCTGCTATAAAAGAACTTCATTCCAGTGACACCCCAGAGATTTACTTTCTCATGTCTTGGGGCATGAGAGGATGAATCACAGGACTCCTTGTACACTTCGACTCCACTTTAACAATACAGACCTGGTTTCATTATGGAAATGTTAAAGCTTACATAAAAGTAAGGAAAGAAGTATAATCCCCTTGTATCTTTCACTTAGTTTCCACAATTACCAATTCATGGCCAATCTTCTTTCTTTTGGACAAGTTTTCATTATTTTAGGGGAAATCTCAGACATCATGTCATTTTACCTGTGAATATTGTCATAATGTATCTCTAAGTCACAGATAAATCTTTAAAATAATAATAACCACAAACTGTTATCCTACTTAAATGTTGACTTTTAATTTTGCAATAATATTACAAATTTTACATTTTTGACTTTTGAAATTTTAACTTTAATTTTGTGATATTGTTACAAAATTACTTAGTGCTAACATTTTCCCAACTGTCTCATATTTTTAAGTATATGTGCTCAAATTAGGATCAAAATAAAGTTCACACATTAAAATTAGCTGATATGTCTCTTAAATGTCATTTAATCTAAAGGCCTCCTGTCTCTCCCCCATCTCTCCCTTTCCTTTCCCTCTAAACCACATTCTTTGTTCTGTAGATTCTGGATTTTGTGGATTATATCCCTATGGTATCCTTTAGCATATTTCTCTCTGACACATGTGTTTTCTGTAATATGGTAGTTATAGCAAGAGGTTTGCTCAAAGTTAGTTTTGATTTTTTTTTTTTTTTGCAAGAGTATTGCAAAAACCTATGAGGAGGCTTTTAATGTTTAATGGGTGTTAATCTGTTTGTGATGCTGGTAGCCATGTATGATCATTACCAAATCTTTTATATCATTAGGGGCTCATGAAACAATTTATGAATCACTAGGAAAGTTCATCAGGATCATTACATGTGATCCCTTATTTTAGCTGATTTCTAATTTTAATAACTTTATTGAGTAGAATACTTACATGATAAAAACTTCTCATTACCTCCTCTCTGGTTACCCTGAGGTACAAGAAAATCAGGGCAAATGACTTATTTAACTCTTTTTCAAATTGAGTTAATTCTTTACCATAATACAAAGACTTTTTAGCTATCATGAACCCATGAACTTAAGTAACTTTAAGTGTTTTAATTCTTTGCAGTTAATGTCCTTTTGACTCTCTTACATATATCCCATCTATATATCCCATCTTTGTCCAGAGGGAGCCAAGTCCAGTTGACTCCTGGGTCCTTGTTACATGGCCCTTAAGAATGTGTGTGTGTGTGTGTGTGTGTGTGTGTGTGTGGTGTATGTGTGAACTCAGGAGTGCTTAACCACTGAGCCACATCCCCAGACCTTTTTATTTTTGATTTTGAGACAAAGTCTCCCTAAATTCCTTAGGCTGACTTTTAACTCATGATCCTCCTGCCTCAGCCTCCCGAGCCACTGGGATTACAGGTGTGCGCCACCACACCCAGAACATGACACTTGTGATCTTTGATAGCTTTCTTTCTAATATGTCCAGACATTCTTAGTGTCTTTTGTACATTTCCTGTCCCAGATGCAGAATTATCCATGTTTCCAAGGAATCCTGACTTGTTTTTACTGAGCAATGATATTTCAACACCACATTCTAAAGCCCCCTTTTTATCTGTGGCATTTACTGAGCTTTGGCATGAGAGTCACATTGAGTAAAAGGTTTTACTACTCAAGCATTTCTTAGAAAATCACACATCTTTGGAAGAGAAGGTTAATAAAGAGTTAATATTAAATATATAACTGGGGCTGGAGTTGTGGCTCGGTGGTAGAGCACTTGCCTGGCATGTGTGAGGCCCTGGGTTCGAATCTCAGCACCACACATAAATAAATAAAAGATCCATTGACAACTAAAAAAATACTTAAATATATATGTATATATATAATGGGTTTCTACATATATTTATAAATATTAACAACGCCACAGAAATGTAGGCAAGATATCTGAATAGGCAATTGAAAGAAAAGAAAATACAAATGTGCAATAAACACAGAAATATGTAAAACCTTCTAGCTGTCAGGGAATTACAAATGAAACCACTAATGAGATACTAGTTTTCAGTCTTCAATGTGGCAAAAATTTTAATTTGAGAATTATGCTCTAAGTGGTGCCAGAGGTAAAAGAAATAGGCAATATCATACCCTGATGATAGGAATGTTAATTGGCCCAACTCTTTGAAAAATAAAAATTTTAATGTGTTTACCCTTTGTCCTTATAATCCCACTTCTAGGAATCCAGCCTACAGAAATGCAAATAAAAAATATTATACTATATGAATTTTGCTGCATCATTGTTTATGACAAAATTAGAAAAAAAAACACTTAAATGTTCATTAGTAGAGTGCAGGTTGAATAAATTATGATGTAGACTAAAGAATGTGATGCACCTATTTTTAAAATATTATAAATTTATATATATCACATGTAAAAATACCCACAATTGTTTCAGATTAACATATATAGAAAGTTCTCATCTACATGTATATTTTTAGGAAGGATGGATGAATGACAGATGGATGGACAGAAGGATGGATGGATAGACAGACAGATGGACTTAAAAATAACCCAGAAAAAGATGCACAGCAAAATGTCAGAGTGATTACCTTTGGTAGGTAGGATGGGAGCCTCATGTTTAATGTTTAATATCTCACAATTGTTAATAAAAAGTGATGAGGAGTAGTTTCAACTCTTTTTTTCAATATAATGCCCCCCCAAAAAGAACAAGGGGGAAAAAAAACCTACAATGTCAGTATGGATTGAGACAGTATCATTTTTCAAAGAGCCTGACATGGATCAATCAAATTCCTCCTTCCTAAACCCATCACAAGTACTTAAAGGGGAGCACGATGCTCAAAAGTAATTGTTACTAATTTCAACCTTGGTGTTGGCCCCGTTCTTACTTAGCTTCTAGGTCCTCAAAGCCTGTGTGATCACAGTAAGATGTTCCTCTTCCTGTGCTGTTGATTCTTTCTGCCCAGGTCTCTGGGACAGCTGAGGAAGCTTCAGAGGGCAGAACACAGTACTGTTGCTAAACTGTAAATCTGTAAATCATTGCTGGCCATCTGGGACCCTCCCATGACACACAGTCACTGTTCCCTGCGGACAAGCCAAATGACGTCTTTACCAAGATGGTGAAGAAATTGTTAAGAATATAAAATGCAATCAGAAGCAGTAGAATGGCTAGTAAGTGGCATTAAGTTTAATGCTCCCCATTAGCTTCATAAGAGCCTATCCTCTAAGGCTTCCCCTCAAAGTCCCATAAATTTTCTGAGAACAATGTATATATGTGGCTCATCAACCTCCATGAACATTTACAGAGCCCTTGATCATCACATGTGAGGTTCATTTAACCCAACACCCCAGAGACTTGGTTCAGCATCCCAACCTCAGTATGGGGACCTAAATGCTTTATTGCAGGCTAGGCCACATCCCTGAGTGCACAAGATGTTTCTAGACATGGACACTCCTATCAATATTTGTTCTCTTCCTTCTTGCCATTCTCAGGACTATAACTGTTCTGGTATTTTCTTTTTACTTTAGGATTAATGTCATCATCTCATCACCATATATCTCTGAGTTTCAAGTCCCAGTCCACCTACAAAAGCCCAAGCAGAATCATTCATTCACTCCATGCCATTCTGTTGGCTTTCACAAGACCCCCTAAGTTGTTTCCAGCTCTTAAGGAAATATCCTTTAATTCATTCTGTTGAGCTTACAGAGCACCTACTATGTTGTAGGTACTGTCTCTGTCCAAATTCCTACTTCTAGTCTTGTAAAATATTGGAGATTTGAATCTAGAAGGAAATTGTAGATTATGAGCTGATTCAGATCCTTATTAAACATAAGTGTCCATGAATTACAAACTACCCTATTGTATAAGGGCTAGAAACCCACGAAAGGTGATTCTGCAGTCATGGTCTAAGCACATCTTTTACTCACCACATAAATGCAACTCTAGTTCTAATTTTCTCTTTTGTCTAAAGGCTTTTAAGTTTTCTCCACCTGTTAGTTCATTTCCAGTTTCATGCGTTTCCAGACCACCTCCTAGTTGCTTCTTACAACTGAGGCAAGTTTTTGATTCACTTCTAATATTTCCTTCCTACCTACCAGCATTCTCAAAATCCTCCACCACCCCAGCTAAGCTTGTTTTAGGTTCCTCCTTCCATTATGATGATATGGCTGACAGTGATATCTAAAGAACAGAAAAAATTGTGACTTTAAGATATGCCTTCTGCATATCTGGAGAATAGCAGATTCCTCCTTTTTTCTTCAGTACCCTTTGCAACTCTGACATCTCCTCTTAGTTCTCCCTCCCACACTTTTATCCTTCATCTAGCAGAATTATTTTCCTTCATTGGTCAGTTGCTATTTTTAACATGTTGGTCTCTTCTGCTAGACCATGAACTCCCTCAATCCGAGACTTCATCCTTTCATATTCCTAATATACAACATCTGGAATATTATAAGTGCTTGATAGTAAAGTGCTTATGGAAATTAAATAAAATGTATATCTATTATGTCTCCTAATAAACTCTTAATTTTCTTTAATGTTTATTTCCTATTTTATTTATAATTTCTGCATAGCACTGGATAGTTTTTGCTTTAAGTTTCACAAGCAACCTAAATGTGGTTGGGATTAAAAACATTTATAACTGTGAAATATCATCAGTGAATGGGGTATTCTCCATTATAAAATTTTCAGTTTTCTTTTCAGCAATATTTCCTAATTTTAATTAATAGCTGATGACCTTTACAAAGAGCATTATCAACCTCCCTGGTTTCTTAAGCAGAGTACAATGATTATAATGTATTGTTTTCTTGATGAGTTAGGCAATTTTGTGCACACCAATTATTGTACTCTGATATCATATAATGAAGCCCTTGGGGGCTATTAAGGCAAGTCGAGTTGTTGGCCTCAACACCAAAAGACTCTTAAGATTTCTGTGTTTTTAGTATTTGGGTTTCATTTTGAAGCTTTATATTTCCTTATTCAAAATTTAATTGTCACTCTGTTAGCATCATAAAATGAGACCTGCCTCTCCTTATTCATGTTGTGCTTTCAGTAAGTCATTGTTGAATTTGATGAATTGGTTAAAAGGCAGGGGCTTTTTGACAGCTGCTCAGAGCTTGTTCCTGCTCTCCAAGTAAGAGGGGCTTTATTGATGTGAGAACAGCCAGTCAGCCACAGAACAGGAAAAATATTAAATAAGTATTGGCTGCAGGGCCCATGAGATGAGAAGAATTTGGGGGACATGAGAGAATAGGCACATTCTGTAGCATCCCAGGGGAAAGTGAGGCAGGACCAGCAAATAACTCCACGGATGGTTTCATTTACCACCTTTTGCTCTGTCTCCTCCCATTCTCCAATTCTCTGGTGAGCAGACATCTGGAGCAGACATCACTGGTCATCTTGTCTTTATCTCCCCTGGGGAAGGCTTCACAATCTTTCTGAACATCAGGCTCCAGAAAGACACTACCAGTTAACTGAAGGTGACATTAGTGAGTACAACTGTATGACCTTCCTGAGCAAGACCGCATTCAGGAAGACAACCTTCACCTGTAGGTGGGGAATTTTTCTAATAGTCAACTGAGTAAGTAGTTCTGCCTTAAAGGCCAAAAGAATGTCCATTTATTGGATGTTCACTATGTGCTAGGCAAGATTACAACCATTTTACATCTTATTTAAGGCTCACAATCACCTGTGGCATTGGCAACTTTATTTTCCCTATTTTATAGATGACAGAACCAAGGCCAAAGATGTCACATAACTTCCAAAAGGCACAGAGATAGTAATTAGCGACACTTGGATTTGAACTTACCCACAAATCTATGGTCTCAACCCTTGTGCTATCCCTCTTTTCCAGGGAGATGTGTTTGTACCACTGAAGATTTCCAAACACTTTCACTTGGCAGGGATATTATAGAAGGGACTGAAGTATCTTATGGAGTTAAACCAAATGACCATTAAATCCCTTGCAATTCTGACAGCCTTATAGTTACATTTATTCCTGAGAAAATCAAATTACTTATATGAGACAAGTCTCATGAATCTCAAACGTCAGTAGATAATTTGGAAGGTTTCTGTGTGTTTATAGTTTTAGGATAATACACAAGAGGACATTGTTAATGACATTTATGTAAGAGAAGTCATATTTATTGAATTCTTTTACCAGAGATATATAAGGAGTTAAAAGAGGCAATTAACTGAGAGCTAGAGAGCTAAATATTCTCTAAAGCTGGCAGGGTTGGGTGAAAAATGCCTGTTATGATAGAACTTAATGCCAGCCATAAGGAATGTAGTGGAGCTCCAGACAAACTTGACCTTGACTTGGAAAGCTGCAGTCTGCTGGAGGTAGCCCATTCTGCATCAGGACAGTGCCAAAGAGAAGGAACTCCTTCCCCAGGTAAATTATGTACCTCCCCTTTGAAGAGCCCCAGGGCATATCACCCTATGACACTGGCAACATTATTTTCCTTACCATTACATCTACATTTGGTCACACATCATCTACTGAAAACCATCTCCTATTTCCTTCAGGTCTTAGTTTTTCAATCTAAACACCTCCAACATTGTTTCAGTTTCTCTCCCATTCTCTCAAGGTATTAGTACTACTTACCATCCAGGAAGCCTTACTCTGGACACCCTTATGATCCATGTTAAAAAATGGATTTAGGACTACCATAAACCAATTGTGTTTTGACTAGTAGTGAGTGCCATAGGCCTGCCTTAATGCATTAGTCTTCCTGATTTTTTATTGACCCAAGGGGAGAACAGGTAAGACAGTAGCTACTATCCTTATTTTAGAGCTACCATCAATTAGCTCTTACAATGTACCAGGTTCTCTGTTAAAAATTGGGTATTTTTGCATTAATCGAGTCATTTTCAATTCCTTTTTACACTCTAAACATATAGAACCTGAGGTCCTAAGAGGTGTGTGCTTCCCGAAAGCACATTACATTGCAGGTAAGCACAGAAACTGGGATTCAAAACAAAGTTTGAAAAAAATCAAAGTTTTTTATCTCTTGAGTAAAGATCTTCATGCCTGCCTTACATGCTATCAATCAGAGATGACACCTTCTCTGTTCTGACAATTGGAAAGAAAGAAAACTTCCAGGATAGTCATTAATGGAGGCAGTGCCTTAGACCACAGCCATGCACTTTTCCCCATTCATACCTCTATTTATCCAACCAGCAAATGAGTTTGTTCTCTTACCTATTCATGCCACAAATATTTACTGAGTGAATATAGTAGCAGGTACAAATCTAGGAAGTCAGTATTGAGACGATTCCTGTTCTAAATTAGGCAAGAGAAAGAAATAAAATGGAGAAAAATAGGAAAAGAAGAAGTCAAATTATCACTGTTTGCAGATTATATGATCCTAAACCTAGAAGATGCAAAAAAACTCCACCAAAAGACTTCTAGAGCCAATAAACAAATTTGGCAAAGTAGCAGGTTACAAAATCAACACAAAAATCAATAGCTTTCCTTTATACCAACAAGGAATCTACTGAGGAAGAAATCAGGAAAACAATCCCATTTAC
Source organism: Glaucomys volans (assembly GCA_020662805.1). NCBI lineage: Eukaryota > Metazoa > Chordata > Mammalia > Rodentia > Sciuridae > Glaucomys > Glaucomys volans. Next base: position 238,554 of record JAJEJO010000486.1, read on the forward strand.
AAAAGTCTAAAAAGATATGTCTAGGAATAAATCTAACCAAGGAGGTGAAAGATATCTGCAGTGAAAACTATAGAACATTGAAGAAAGAAATTGAGTAGCTCAGAGGGAAAGACCTCCCATGTTCATGGATAGTCAGAATTAATGTTGTTAAAATGGCCACACTATCAAAAGCAATATACAGATCCAATGCAATCCCCATAAAAATACCAACAACATTCTTCACAGAATATAAAAACAGTACTGAAGTTCAGACACATAGACCAATGGCTCAGAATGGAAGGCACAGAGACAAACCCACACATCTGCAGTCATGTAATTCTTGACAAGTTACCAAAAACACACTGGAGAAAAGACAGCCTTTATAATAAACATTGCTGGGAAAAGTGGTCATCTATATGTAGAAGAATGAAACAAGACCCTTATCTCTCACACAGGACAAAAAAAGCAACTCAAAATGGAACAAAGACCTAGGAATTAGAACAGAAACTATGCAACTCCTAGAAGAAAATGTAGGGTCAACACTCCAGTGTGTGAATACAGGCAACGACTTTCTTAATATGATCCTTAAAGCTCAGGAAATAATGCCGAGGGTTCATGATGAAATGGCATCAAATTTAAAAGCTTCTGCACAGCAAAGCAAACAATTGGGAATGTGAAGAGAGAACCTACAGAATGGAAGAAAATCTTTACTAGCTACTCTTCTGACAGAGGATTAATATCTAGAATATATAAAGAATCCAAAAAACTTTACACCAAAAAATCAAATAACCCAACCAATAAATGGACAAATGAAGTAAACAGATACTATCTCAAAAGAAGAAATACAAATGGCCAACAAATATAAGAAAAAATGTTCAACATTATTAGCAATTAGGGAAATAAAAATCAAAACTACACTGAGATTTCATTTCACACTGTCAGAATGGTAGTCATCAAGAACACAAATAATAATAAATACTGGAGAGGATGTGGAGTAAAAGGAACACTTTTACACTGTTGGTAGGATTGTAAATTAGTACAGCCACCATGGAAATCAGTATGAAGCTTCATCAAAAGACTAGGAATGTAACCACCACATAACCCAGCTACACCCCTTCTCAGTATATTTATCCTACAGAATTAAAGTCATCATACTACCGTGATGCATGCATACCCATGTTTATAGCAGCACAGTTCACAATAGCCAACCTTTGGCTATCCATTCATCAGTGGATGAAAGCATAAAAAAAATGTGATACACACATAGACACACACACACACACACACACACACACAAACACACACAATGGAGTTTTATTCAGCCATTAAAAAAAAGTTTTGTAGTGCAGGAAAATGGATGGAACTGAGACCTTTATGTTAGTGAAATAAGTCAAATGCAAAAGGTCAGGGGTCACACATTTTCTCTCATATGTGGAAGTTAGAGAGGAAAAATAAAAAGTGGGGGAATCTCATGAAAATCAAAGGGAGATTAGCAGAAGAAAGGAACCTAAGGGAGAGGGGAATGCTGGGGAGTGGTATTGGCAATTATAATGTCATATTGTGTGCATGTACAGATATGTAACAACAAATCCCATTGTTATATCTAACAATGATGCACCAAACAATGTGAGGAAAAAACAAATTCCTGCTTTAGGACCTTACATAAAGTAGATGATAAACAAGCAAACCAACATATGGTACACTTTAAGGTAGCAATGTATGCTTTACAGAGAAGTGAAGTAGAGTAAGGATTGATGTTCTCAAAATGTACCCAAGGTTTTGTTTTTATTTAAGTATGGTGAGGCCAGCAGATCAGGAGATGAATATCATTGGGGGAAAAAATTACTACTCACAGTTCCAAGAGGAGGGTCGTGAAGAGCCACAGGGGAAATTTCAGCATTGGAAAGAGTGAGGGAAAAGAATGGGCAAAGGTGTTTGTTGTAGTTTGGGGACAGGGGTGCAGTGGCAAGGAATGGCCAAGGCAGGACATGAGCTAAGTTAGATGAGATAGTTTGGATAATTTCAGGAGCCTCTGGACCACAAGTGATGTGTTCTAGTTGTCCTATCTGGTCCTAGGGTGATTTAGTAGGGCAGAGAAATAGTGTTCTGAGGGCAGAAACCCCACAAATGGAACTAAGGTAAATTTAGGGTCCTGGAAATGCTTGATTTGCATTTCAAAGTTGTGTTTACAAGCAAGCTGTTTACTGCTAAACCAGGAAGGAAAAGCCCCTCCCTGGGTCTATAAGACCCCAAGATGTTGAAGTATCTTAAAATATAGAAAGTAAAAAATGTGATTAATATGATGGAAGTTTACAGAAATGACAGTATGTTACAGACTGGCCAGGGAAGAAATAAAAATTGAGCAAAGACCTACAGAAGGTGAGCTCTGGGAGGAGCCTCACACACAGAGAACAACACACACCAGAGTCCAACCGAGAACAAGCATGGTTCTTTTGGAGTAGCAAAAAGGCCAGTGTGGGCAGAGTAGATCAAGCCATGGGGAGGAGGTGGGAGTCAAGCCATGCAGAACTCTGGAGGCCACGCTAGAGATGGAACTGTATTCTGAAATCATTGGGGTTGGTTGGTTGGCAAATTTTTTCTTTTGGAAAATTTCAGACATTTACAAAACTATAGTGAGTAGTAAAAACCCTCATATTTTTATCACCAGCTGCAGCAATTGTGAACTCAGATAACCTGGTTCCATCTAAACCCAAACTCCAAACCTTGGGTTATTTAGAAACAAATCCCAGGCATCACGTCATTTAAAATGTAGACACTTCAGCTTTTATCTCTAGGAAATAAGAACTCTAAAACGAGAGAACCCCTAAGACCATAATCATATCTAAAAGATAAATAATGTCTAAATATCACCAAACATTCAGTCATCGCCCCCACACATATAACTTTTCTTTATTAAGGATCCAAATACAATTCATATGTCTCTTAAGCTTCTTTTTAATCCATAGAGTCCTCCTTTCCATTCCCCCAAGAGTCCCTGTTTAGCTGTAACTGGATTGGTTTTCAGGATGCTGAACTTCCGGTGCTAAAACCGAGAAAGTGCTAGAAAAACAGGTGCAAGTTGACTCTCCTTCTTCCCCCACCTCTTCCAGTAATTTGTGGAAGTATCCAAGTTATTTGTCCTATAGCATTTCCCACAGTCTGTGCATTTCCATTGTGCCATTTATTATGTACCTCTATCCCTTGTATTTTTTATTAATTGATAGCTAAGTCCAAAGGCAAGATCACATTCAGGTTTAATATTTTGACAAACAAAAGAAAGAAAAGAAAAACACCCTGTGTGTATAGTAATATATACGTCTGCACATTATGTCAGGTTGACTTTGTGTGTGTGATTTTAGCAGTCATTGAGATGGAGGCCTGGATACATTTTCTGCACTAAATGGTGGGCAAAGTTTGAATAACGATTTATGTAATTCTATCATTGCTTCTTTTTTTAACAGAAATACTTTTATAAAAAGAAACTTTGCCTCATTCACTCTTGGTTACCCTGAAATACAATCCTTGGAAGTTTCAAACTACATCTGTTACCCTGAGATAGTTTGTCAGTCTTTGGAGGGAATGACAATGTCTCTGGATGTCTTTCTAAGCATCACTTTCTGTAATGTGAACAGTGGTTTGTCAGGGAGAATATAATTGAAACAGCAGTGAGGAGGCGAACCCAGTGATCTAGGAAAGATACAATTATGACTTGAACCAAGGAGGGACTAGTGGAAGTGAGAAAAAGTGTTCAGAGTGGAGATGGACAGCCCATACTTCTGGGATGAATGTGGGGTGTTAAAAGACAAAGCAGGCACAAGAAGGACTCCATGTTTATGAGTAACTGAGTAGGTGATGGTGGCACCTGCCGAGATGGAGAGAACTTGTGGAGAAACTGTTTTGGGCTTAGATAATAACGCAGTGAAACAACATCACCTAAACTGCATCAGAAGATTTGAAATGGTTGTAGAGGACTTAATAATCTCAAACTCAAGACATGCCTCAGCCACTAAAAATGAGTCTTTTTTATTTTTAAATTTACATTTCTTAGCCAGGTGCAAGGGCACACACTTGGAATCCCAGAGACTTGGGAGGCTGAAGCAAGAAGATTGCAAGTTCAAGGCCAGCTTCAGAAATTTAGCAAGGCCCTCAGCAACTTAGTGAAACCCTGTCTCAAAATAAAACATAAAGGGGGAGGAGGCCTGGGGAAGTGGTTTCAATCCTCAGTACAAAAAAAAAAAAAATCTGCATCAATAAGTTGACTCTTCTAAATATCTGGGAAATTGTCTATTTTCAGCCTATCACTAAGGCCCATAACCAGTGCCATGTATGAGAGCCAAACTTCCAGAACTTAAGAGTCCATATGTGAACCCATGAGCGTGAACCATAAGGTCCAAACTATTACAAACACCACATTCCCAATCTCTGCTACTACAGCAAATTAACTTCATCCACAGTTTAAACTAACATTTGATGAAAGCCAGGAGCAGCCACTCTCCTCCCTGTTGATGTGGCTGCCTTTCCCAGGCCCCCTTGGAAGTTTGCACAGTGCCATTCACACTGTGGTCTGTATTCTTCCCAATGAAATCTCACTGTCTCAGGAGACTCCTTTAGGAGAAAGGAAAGGAAACTCGGTGTAGGCATATACAGTGGCTTTCGTCTACGCAGCCAGACAAGATCAGTAACTCCTCTTCCTGAAAATGACTCTCCTGAAACACCTGCCTTAATTGTACTTGTGAGGCATACTTCGTAAGCATGAAATGTCATTACCCATCTATCTATACCCTTAATGCCTTTCACCCAGATCATCTGAAGGTGATCTCCCTCCCCCATATTGTTCAATGTCATGGGACCTTCTGATTTTACAAAGTCTGATGCACAGGATCAAATGAGAAATGTGAGTAGCAGATACCACTGGGGGAAAAGAGAAAGGTCAAACACACTTCTCCATGCTTCTTGGTCAGAAAATACAATACGCTATTTATTTTTGGTGTGGGGAGAGAGAGAGAGTGATGTGGGTGAGGACACTTACAGATCTATTGGTAAATTAATTTGCACTGAATGGCCATGGCAGGAGAGGCAGTCTTGGGGACAGGTGTCAAGCTATAAAATATCACAAGAGAAAGGTAGAAGCAGTTCAGAGGCAG
>JAJEJO010000486.1:244076-377066 GCA_020662805.1 Glaucomys volans
GTGAACTTCAGGTTTCCATGTGGTAGTGTCCTAGCTTGTTTGTACTACTATAACAAAATATTGAGAATACATAATTTTTAAAGAACAGAAATTTATCTCTCTCTGTTCTGGAAGCTGGCGAGTTCAAGGACAAGGCTCTGGCATCTGATGAGGGCCTTGTGGTTGCATCTGGATTGGTACAAAGCAGAATGGCAAAAGGAGATGAACACCATGTTCTCACATGACTGAAAAGATAGTGAGCTAGCTGGATGCTGTGTAAAGTCCTTCATGCAAGGTCTTTAATTCCACTAGAAAGGAAGAGCCCTCATGGCCTAATGGCCTCTTAAAGACCTCACCTCTTAATATTTTCACATGGACAACATCTGAATTCTGGAAGGAACATTCAAACTATAGCATGTAGATATTTCAAACAGTCTATCCAGTATCTCTCTTGAAAAGCCATGATGTGAGCAAGTAGTATCACTACCAATGCATTAGGCTAAACATAAGCACATAGCCTGGGTCTGTCTTCCCTCAGAATCTCTCTTGGAAGATTGAGATCTCTCAGAAATGGCCATTTTAGTTTTCTTTAATAAGATACAATTTATTTTCTTCTAATTTTTAGAGGTATTAAAAGAATGTTGTTCTTAGAAATGGAAATACAGAAATACTCCCCCATTTCAGAGATTAAAAGTTACAAACACTGTAACTTTTAATAACTCATCTGGAATTATATAGTATAAATGTTTCTGTAACTAATTCCACATCCATTAGGATCATTCCATTCTATAGACCACTTTTTCACTTTACATACCATGAGCATATTTTATATTGAACATTTGATAAAATATTGTTTTTTTAATTCTGAAGAGCAATTTTAGCCTACTATATGAAAGCATATTATGGATCCAGCCATTTACTTACTGGTGAACCTGTTCAACTTCAGGTGTTTGCTTTTCTTTTTAACTTTACAAGAAAAGAATGGATTTACACACAACCCAATATATGCCATATGTCTGACTTGACTCCTTTCCCTAATTCCATCCATCTGACCATCATCAAATCCCACTACCTTAAATCCTCTCTTCTTGCTACCTGTCTCTTCCCCTCCATACCTACTACCATTACCTCAGTCTACCCTCTCCCATCTCTCTCCTGGACCAGTGCAACAGTATCTTCCTGGGATCCCCAAAGTCCAGCTGAGACCCACCACCATCCATTTGCCAACTCCAGCCAGAGTAATCTTTCAAAACCCACAACTGCACATCACTCCCCTGCTTTTAAGTCATCCAGTTGTCTCCCAAAACCTAAGAGTATGTCCAGCTCAATACAGAGCCCCGAATGATGGAGCGCCTATGAACATGTGTCCAGCCTCTTTCCCTGCCACTCTCAGCCTCCAACTTTGCACAACAGAGATTGTAAATGGTCCCCAGATCCTGTCTCTGCCCTCACTGGTCACACTGTGCATTTTCTAGCTGTCCCATATCTACTCAAGCTGTTCTGATGCCCGGAAAAGTCCTTTCCCCACCACACTTCTTCAACGGGCTGCGTCTTATTAATTGTTCAGAATTCTGATCAGGAGTTTCTCCTGGAAGAAACGTTCCCTTCATGCCTCCCCTGCACCCCAAGGCTGTGATAGGAGCCAGTCCTTGGAGCTTCACAGACCCCTGAGCACACATTCATCAACATTGTGTTGAGATGACCTATATACCTCCACGCTTTGCTAGAGTATAAGAACGTTTGATGCAGAGAGCAACCCTTTATCTCAGTACCCCCAGCCCTATACACAACATCTGGCACATCATAGATGCTGAAGAAATGTTTAGTGAACTTAATTAACTTATGCCAAGTAATAAGATTCTTTTAGTGCTTAATCTCAAAACTTGTCCTAAATTGCCTCTCAGTCTCATTTCTTAAGATTTAGTTAATCTGATCATCAACTCATTATCACTTACTGATCATCTATGTGCAATGCACTTCCACACATATGACCTCCTTTCATCTTCCTATAACCTGTAATCAATGGCTGGTATTTTTGTTTTCTTCTAGCAGTCACTCTTCCTTTATCTCATAACCTTGCTCCAATTCTTCTCTGCAGAGCCATATATACCCTACTCTGTGACCAAGGGATTTAATGGAGGGAGGGGTGTAGATATATTCACCAGTAGGGTCAGCATATGACCAAGACTAAAGTCAAATAGCTTGTCACAGCCCTTGGCCATAGTTATTGCTTCCAGGATGGGCATATAACCCAGTGACCCAGTGAGAGACAAAAAGACCTGTGGTTAGGTGGTTAAGAAAGAAAATATGCTGCTGGAACCACTATAGCCATCTTGCCTCACCTGAGCATCCGAATGAGGCCAATGGAGAGGTAGAGCCAAGAGAGGAAGAGATGGCGAGTGGGAATGATGTTGGATAAAAAACCAGGCGCACAGCCTCTCCTACATCTGGATTTGTCACTTATATGAGCAGCTCAACTTCGTTTTTTTTTTAACTCAGTGGATTTAGGTTTTACATAACTTGTAATCCAAGAATCCTGATCTATATGCCTACATTAGAAATATTACTGGAAATAATTATGTTAATTGAACGCTCCAAAACATCACTTTAGACAAATAATAGCTAATAAATAGCTTGCAGCTAAGTTTTAAATTTGAGATTTCTTAATTCTGCTATTTTCAATCATGAAAGTAAAAACTTGGCACAATATAGATAACGGAAGAAACACACACACACACATACATACAAACATAATACATCTATATCTTTCTGTGAGGTTTTAAAAGAACTCTGTGGGTCATTCTGCTTTTCTTTCCAGGCAAAATATACTATTATGAGGTAACTCTGAAGGTCTGCCTCACACAGTACAAAATAGTACAGCAGTCTCTTCTTATCTGTGGGGAATACCTTCCAAGACCTCCAGTGGATGCCTGAAAATCATGGCAGTACTAAACTCTACCTATAAACACACTATGCTTTTCCAATGTACACATACCTATGATTAAGTTTAATTTATAAATCAGGCACAGCATGAGATTGACATAAAATAACCCATAATAAAATAGAACAATTATAACAACATACTATAAAAATGAGACTTGTTTATTTCTGAAATTTCCATTTAATATTTTCAGACTGTAGTTGACTGTGGGTAACTGAAACTATGGGAAACAAAGCCACAAATAATGGGGGACCATTGTATTCTTAAAAATATAAATACAGTACTAATTACTTTTAATGGGTCAAACTTTATACCATGGGAATATTCTTTATTTAAAGACATGCTTTGGTAACTATTCTGCAAAGTGAAGAATCTTAATGTTGAAAAACAAATTAATACCCTAACTTAAATCTGAACATTCAACAATGAGGATTGCTTAAAAATACGTCTGGCTTAAATTTTAAAGGAAAGGAATCCCGTCAGACTGTGAGGCAGGTGTAAAAGTAGTACACTTCCCACCCTGTTTCAAATGTTTGAACAAATGGCTCATCCAAAATGTCCAAAATACATCCAAAGACCTCGCAAAGTGGAAATCCTCAATTGTGTAAGGAAAACTTGGTAAAAACCTTCTATTGGAACAATTGATTTCTCTAGCAAGTATTCATTTAAAAAAGTTTTAAGTACCTACTAAATTCCAGGGACTGTGCTAGGTACTTGAGACATGACTTTAAACAAACAAAAAATAACCTTTTCTCTTGAAGTCTTGAGAATAAAATATGCCTAATGTGTGCCGTGCTGATAACTGGTGTTCAGAAATAAGTAAAACTACCATCACTGTCCTCACAAATTTGGACCAAGTACAATATGCCTAAACTTTTTGACTATTGCACTATATTATTGTGAAAAAAATTGAGAACACATCCATAATAAATATGCACTAACTTATTTATAAATTATATACTTCCATTATTTCCAAACATGTGTAATACAAGGAGTTCTAATATTTTTTTCCACTTCTATGGAAAACATTTATCTAGTAGGCTGATCTTCCAATGTCCAAGTGTTAGCCTAATTTAATCCTTTTGGCCATAATCAAGAATCAACCTACACTGTAAGGGTAGGGCAGAGCTGATTATCTCATATTCCTGCTCAGGGTGCCATTTATCAATGCCTGGCCACCATCATCAATCCTGTGATCAGTGGAATTTGTGTATACTTAATACCATTCTTGAACTCAGGGCAACCCTGTTCAAACCAATTGTTCAACTGATTGATTTTTTATTTTTCAACCATTTACTTTAGTGTTGGTTAGACAGGCTACTTGAGTGAATATTCTTCACAAAATATCTTATTTACACACCAAGAATAGCTGGTTCATTGACCAGTACTGAAAATCCCAGAGACTAAGAAAAATCTTCAATGCCTTCTCTCCAGAAACACATTACCTGGACAAGCCTGGCTGCACCCTCCAACCAGGCCTTCAATTATAAAGCATCAGTATTCTTGTCATCCTCTATTTTCAAGGCTAAATTGTGCAGCCCACAAACTATAAAAGGATGGTTTTCTTAAGCCAATTTCTTGTGCAAATTAATGTAACCAACATTTATCAAGTGCCTACTATAAACGAGACATAACAAGAGGAATTTATTTTGCCAATTTATTTTGCCCATCCTATGATCCAGTCCGACCTGTGTGTGTGCGTGTGTGTATACATGTGTGTGTGTGTGTGTGAGAGTGAGTGAGTGTGGGGGTGGGGGTTCAGTTACATTCAGAGCCCCCACTATAAGAAAATCATTTCACAGAAAATGATTGCTAAGTGAAGTTTTTGTGCCCATCCCCTGGCATCCTTGTGTGTTCACATTAACAAGCAACAGCATGCTTCATTCCCCCATACACTAATGAAAAATGATTGCTTGTCTTTCAAAAACTAAACCAATTATTCTTGTTTTTGTTGAATGGAAATTTAGCTTGTGTTTAGTGACAGAATAACTAAATCAGTCTTATTTGGAACCCAAGCGTCAACGTGGATTCTGTCTCTCTGCTGACAGGAAATGTAACCCAGATAGGTTATTCGATAAAACAGGGCTATTTTGACTTTGAGGAGGGAAAAAAAAAAAAAAAAAAACTTCACTCGTATGACTTCATAGAGAGTGAACCATGTGCCCTCACCTCCATTTCTCTCTCTCTCCTGCCATCTGTCCTAACGCAGCACATAACGAAGCAACATTTTACATAACCAGCAGTATCTACTCTGGGCTGGTATACAGACGCCTACCTGATTGAATATCACCATTTCAGAACTGCTGCCTAATCACATTTTTTCAGGCTGTGTGAACAAAATAATGTTTCTTTAATTACGTGAACTCTTTATTTTTGATATTTTAATGACATTTTAGAAGATAGAACGGCTGCTTCTCTTAGATCGGGTGGTATTAATCAGGTGTGACAGCTAGTTATTTGATACATTTTTAAATCCCACTTGTATTTGCACATGAGTAAGCTGGGACTTGATTTCTCAGTCCTAGGTCTGTAATGTCACTTGTGTTTCTGCCCATAATGAGCAAAATAATTGAACCAAATTAGGACTATCTATAATTCAGTGCTAGCTTAAAGGCATTATTTTATTTTTAAAAACAATGAAATAAAAAACATTCTCCCCTAGGACAAATGTTAATAAATAAAGGTCTGTGGGATCTAAATTCTTTACCCTGCGTAGGTCTAACATGTTTTCCCCTGGGGCTGCACCCTGCTGCCATGCTATGAATGAGGCATGTCCATTTCTTCATTGGACCCATATTTTGTGTTCGGAAAAAGCTCAGACACAAGTAGGGAACTCTTTTACCTGGGTCAGAACACTAGGGGTTATTTAGAGCCTCTTAGGTGCTATTTGAGATCACAGAGTGTAAGCACCAAGTACAATCTAAGCACATGTTTATCATAAGTGCTGTAACTGTTAATTTATTGATCTCTGGCATACAGAACAGAGAGGCCCTAGGGGAATGGCATGGACTGCCTCTACTCAGACTTTGTAACCTCAGTACTTAGCATAAAGGTAGAATCTCTTACCCAGAAGTAACACTGCTATTAAGTGTTTTTGTGGAATGCAAAGTATAAATATTGCTCAGTCCTTTCATTTTATAGAGAAAGATATTGAGGCCCAGAGTAGACTTGACCAAAGTCACAAAGCAAATATACTTGAATTCCATTCTCAGTTCCCAGGCCAGTCTTCCATCTTCTGTACTGGCCTTTATCTGTAAAGCTGAGGGTCCAAATGTCAGTTAATAATAACAGCTATAAAAAAGTGCCTCTCAAATTTTAATGTGCATATGAATCACCTAGGGAGAAGTCAAATGCAGATTCTGATTCAATAAGTCTGGGTGGGGACTGAGATTCTGCATGTGTAATAGGCACCAGGAGATGCTGCGGATGCTGGTCTGCGGACCAGACTTTTGAGTAGTGAGGTTGGAAAGTAGAGTGATGCATATGATAAGTCTGGAGTCAGACTGAGATGGTTCAAATTCTAACTCTGTTGCTTTTCTGCATTTTACCATATGCCTAGGACAACACTATGGAGTCTAAAGGACCAGATGAAGAAAGCAGACAGTAAGGCGACTGGGATAGACTGGAGCACACATGCCTTTTCTAAGGCAGTGGAGGTTCTTTATTTTTATTTGATTATTACCTTATGGGGACAAGATCCTATGAGTACCTTGCTAGATTTTCTGAATATTCAACAGAAAAACTTCACATGATGGATTTTAATTTTGAGAAAGAGACAAAGATAGAAGATCAATAGATCAAGTGATCAATTGATTGATGGATTGATTTTGGTGATCTCATAACCTTTAAAAGTTAGGAACTTCTTAAATATTTTAGAACACCTTGTAGGCAACCCAGAGGCTGTATCCTCCCTCAAGCTTGCTGCTTCTTTACAAACATGTTCTCATTTGAAATTCAAAACAACTCCATGCAGTACTTGTTATTATGATTAGCCTTTTACCATGAAGGAAACCTGCTAAGAACCATTCAATAAATCACTCCTGTAAATAGCTAGAGAGAGAACTGGAACCCAACCAGGAATGACTGATTCAAAATTCCACTAAGCAGAAGTGGTGACTATCATCAAGTCCTTCCCAACTCTCCCCATTCTCTCAAGTGTCCCTGGGTCATGTTCCTACTAAAGGGTGAAAATGCCTGTAACCAATGAAAAGTTTCCCTCTAAGGAAAGATCAAACTTGTGACATGGGCCTCCTGGAGACTGGGCCATTTCATTCTCACTACAGCCTCCGCCCTGAGAATGTGAGGAGATGATAGAGTAAAGTGACTGAAAACCCCAGCTTTGGACTTGAGTCAGTTCAGTTTTCATCCAATCTTGGTTCTGCAAGCCACAGGAGATCCGACTCATGGTGGACCCTCCTTGGTAGCTACTCAAGGGGGAGCTCATGGCATCTGGCAGTGCCAAATATTCCAGGGTCGTCATTCCACACAGTCCTCTATCATCTCCTCTCCTGTCACTTCCAGCACCACCATTTTTCCACCAGAGGTACTACACTATAGAGTCTAGACTTGGGTGACAAGGAGAACTTGGTTTGGAACTTGGTGGACCTCTGGCTATGCCATCTCAGTTATATCATTTAAGCTAATAGAGAATCAATTTCCCCATGAGAATGAGAACAATATAATTCTTATCTCCTAAATGTTATTTTCATTTTGCAGGAATTAAATGAGATGATGTATGTAAAATGCCTGATACATGATAGACACCATGTATCAGTAAATTTAAGTTCCCCAAGACCCAGTTTTATACCAAGACCAGATCTGGCAAACCTTGTCCCAGAATGTCACTGGGAGAAAAGTGAGCAAATGATTCTAAGTCCACAAGCATTCCTGCTCCAAGCTTTGAGAAAAGAAGAAAGAAGTAACACTTTGTAAAGAAGGCAAAATTATACCATTGAATGTGGTATAACAAAAAAGCACCCTGTAACTGGAATCAAGCATTTAGACATTTATAAGCAAACATGAAAGCACAAACTATCATTAATCCCGTTTTAAGAAGGGGGTAACTGAGGTTTAAAAAGGCTAAATCACTCCTTTGAGATCATTCTCAAACAGAACTCAAGAATCTTATTACTCTGTACTTTTCACACCACAAGTCACTTTACTTCCCAGGATCTTAGTGTCTTCATCCATCAAATAAAGATATCTGAAATATTTTGCCATATGAGAAATTCATATTTCTGTGCTGACCCTTGAGAGTCTTTCTCATCAAAAATCTTCACTGAGACCAGACCAGAATGCAGCACCATTGAAAAGAAGCATAAATACAGCCACTTGCTCTCAAACACACCGTTCTTGCACAATTGCAATGAAGACAGGCCCTATTTGGTGATCTGCCCCTTTCCTCCTTTCAAGCTGGTCTGTGTGGACAGTTGGGTAGTCTCCCTCTTGGATCTAAACTATTTTCAAGTGGCTCAGATTTCTAGGATGGAAAGGATTCCTTTGATAGAGATCAAGTTCAGCTTTGATCATTAAACCATTCCCCACTCCCCGGTGAATTTTCACCAAAGCAGGGAAACTGAGCCAATGCTTGCCCATCAACTCAGAGGGTGGGTGCTGTGGATAAAAGCAGGAGAGTAGCAGGGAGGCAGCAGTCTCCTCTATACCACATGAAGATACCCTGTTAGGACCAAAACCCAGGGTGAAGAGAGGCACTTTAAATAGAAATCAAATGCTGCTCCCCTCTCCCTCCCTCTCCACTCCCTTGCAGATAAACACATAAGGTTTATGATTGGATAAAGGTTTGGTTTCATTCCAAGCATAAAAATGGGTTTAGAAGACTTCAGTTTCCTGTCTCCTAACTTTCCTGACCACAAATATTTTTTTTATTGTAAGCCTTGAAAGTAAAGGGTTATTTAATAAATTAACACTTCAAATGCTTTTAGTTCAACTCTCAGTTTGTTCTACCCTCAATTATTGGTCTCCAATTCATTTTGTTCAGACAGTTAGTATGGCCTCACCTCTGCTCACCTAGAAAGCTGTAGTTCCTATCCTTGCTGTATTTTATGGCTTTACAATACTTTATTAAATTGCTATATTATAATATTTCTGCCCTACCTCTAGCCCCTAATAATCCTTCATGAGGAAGCATAGAACAAGTTTGGAATGCAGTGAAGTAAGCATAGCAGTCTTTATAGCATTTTACAAATTTCTCCTTGGCCTCAGAAATCGCAAAATAATCACACAAAGAAACCAAGCCTTTGCCTGCAGGACAATGCACGGTTTTTTATTAAAAGAGGAATTTAAATTCCTTCTGTGCACAGACTGTTTTAACTATAAAGACTTAGAAAATTAATTTTTGCCTATAATCTCTTATAGATAATACTATAAAAATAGTTCCTTTTTAAGAAGCATATTTCATGCAAATATCAAAAAGCCTTTTATCTGTGTTCAAGATTTCTTGTTCTATTTCTGTCCCTTGTTTCCTTCTCTTAGCTGAGGATCAGACTTTGGGAACCCTGGATCCATGAGGCTTGATGCTGAAAGACAGAGCCTGGAGGCAGGGGACAGGTTGGCCTCTTCTCCATTTCATAAGCAGAGAAGCTGAGACGCCAGGTAAACTTCCTACTATGTGCAGAGCACTGTGCCAAGCACTGGATGAAGAAGTGGATTCAAGGGGCAAGTGAGTCAGGGCTCTAACCAGAAAGATTATAAAGGCAGGGGCTGAAGAAAAGGCTCAGGCTGGTAGGTGAAGAGGAAAGAGGAGGAGCTACGTCTTCAGGATTTCTGCATGTCAAATACCACCTATATTAATATATGTTTAATATTCTTCTTTAGATGACTCGTGTGTGTGCGTGCGTGCACGTGTGTACACATGCATGTGTGTGTGTGTGTGTGTGTGTGTGTACTACTGGAGATTTAACCCAGGGGCTCTCTATCAGTGAGCTATACTCCTAGTTTTTGGGGGGTGAGGGGCACAGGATCTCACTAAATTGCTGAGTCTGACCTTTAATTTGAGATCCTCCTGCCTCAGCCTCCTGAGTAGCTGGGATTATAGGCATGCACCACCACACTTGGCTTCATTCAGTTTTTTACTCTGATTTAGCTTCATCCTAAGCAATGATACAGGTGAAAGTCACTGCTGAAGGTACCAGCTGTGTATTTTTCTCTGATAAACATTAAACTAAGTATCTAACTATTAAAATAAGGAAATGTGCATTGGTAGTCCTAAAAATGAGCTCAGGTATCACCCCACTTATTCTCACAACACACTTAGGGAAATTCTTCCTTAAGATATAGAAGGAACTGAAAGACAGAAGGGAACAGAAAAAAATATCCAAGAACCAGTATTTGTAGGAAAAGGGTTCTAAGCTCTGTTACTGGTATCTCCCTCAGGAGACCTAAGATTCCAACCCTGCAAATTCATACTGTTTGTTAATAAATTGCTAGGTCTAGATTCTTTCTTTCTTTCTTTCTTTCTTTCTTTCTTTCTTTCTTTCTTTCTTTCTTTCTTCCTTCCTTCCTTCCTTCCTTCCTTCCCTCCTTCCTTCCATCCTTCCTTCCTTCTTCCTTCCTTCCTTTCTTTCTCCTTTTTTCTTTCTTTCTTCCTCCTCCCTCTTTCCCTCCTGAACTCCTTTCCTTCTTTTCATTCTTTCTTTTTCTTTGCAGTATTGGGGATCGAACCAGGAACTAGTGCATACTAGACAAGGGCCATTTCCCTGAGTTACATCCCCAACCCAGATTGCTAGGTCTGAATAAATCTGCCCGAAGTGATCGCTATCACTGAACACCCAACATGTATCTTACCATTAGAGTTCATATGAAAAGCTTTCACTGGGAGGAAAAATCAGTGCTCATTGTTACATTCAATTAGCATCTACATAGTAAACATATTGCCTACATTTTTAGTCTATTTGGGCTGCTGTAACAAAATAGAATAAATTGGGTAGTTAAAAATAACAAATTTATTTCTCACAGTTATTAAGGCTGCAAAGTCCAAGATCAAAATACCAGGAGGCCTTCCAGTGAAGACCTGCTTTCTGGTTCATCAGTGGTACCTTCTCCCTGCACCCTCACTTGGTAGAAGGGACAACAGTTTCCCTTGGGTTTATTTATAAAGGCCCTATGCAGACATGGGGGTACACACCTGTAATACCAACTACTCAGGAGGCTGAGGAAGGAGGATCACAAGTTTGCAGCCAGTCTACAAAACTTAGTGAGACCCAAAATAAAAAAATTAAAAGGGCTGGGGGTATAGCTCAGTGGTAGAGTGTCCCTGGACTCAACCCCCAGTACAGAAAAATAAATAAATACCCTAAATAAATACCCTAATTCCACTTATGGTGCCTCCAAACTCTGTTTCCCAAAAGTTCCCTGTTCTGATATCTCATCACCACGGAGATTAGCATTTCAATATATGAATTTTGAGCAACACAACATTGAGATCACAATACCTACAAAGGATACAATACTTGGCTGTGCCCCAAATATTACATTTTGGCTTGCAAATTCTCTGAAGGTACTGTAAGGCAATGCAGCCCATGACGTATAGTCAAAAAGTCTATTTGGGCCCAGCACAGTGATTCATGCCTGCAATGCCAGCGACTTGGAAGACTGAGGCAGGAAAATCACAAGTTTGAGCCCATTCTTAGAAACTTAGAAGGATCCTGTCTCAAAATAAAAAATAAAAGAGGTTAGGAATGTAGCTTAGTGGTAAAGCTCCCCTGGGTTCAACCCAGTACAAAAAAAAAAAAAAAAAAAAAAAACCTATCTTGATATTTCTGTCCAGACACTGATTAGGCTTTCAAGTTTTCATTAAGTTACTGAAGTCCTATAACTCTCAACTTTCCTATTTACAAAATGGAGCTATCATCTTATAAAATTTTTCTTTGGTGTTGGGGAGACAAAATGCTTTCTGTGTTTAAAAGCATAACAACTAGCACATGATTTGAAATCACACAGTAAATGTATTTTTAATAAGAATGATGCAGCCACTAGAAATGACAGTCATAGTAATGAAAACTTGGAGAGTAACAATATCCTTCGGATAACATTTAATATTTCAAATATTTCATTATCATCCTCTGTTTCTGTATGTATGCATTTACTCTGATTTCAAGGAAGAAAAAATATGCATTTTTATGGAAAAGTAAAAATTTTAGTGTGTCAGGACTGAAAGGTAGTTTTGGAGTAGAAGTCAAGAACACTAGTTCTTGAGTCCACTGAGCTGGGCTTTAGCCCCAACCAGACCACACTTCTTAACTGTATTATCATAATTAAATTACGTCATCTCTCTAAGTCTCAGTTTCCTTTTCAAAAAATAGGGATATTAAAAATGATATTCACCTCCTAGGTTGCCTTTGCTGCCTCTGGCATTTTAGCAAGTTTGCAATAAGTAGTACTGATATTAAGGGGTAGGTAAAGATTGGAGTAACACTTTTACCATTTGAGAAAGTATCTTTCCATGTTCACTAAAAGAACTGGGAGAAACCAAATTACATCTATGTTCACTGAGTATCTGTTGTCCAACCCCAAAATTGGACTGTGGGAAAGAGAGTAAAAAGCAAAGGAGCCCCCACCGGCTGGCTGCCCTGTCAATGCCCAACCACACCTGGGCAGCTTGTGACCCAAGCTGGACAAAGGTTCACCTCCCACTTGGCACAGTCGAATAGGACCTAATGATCCAAGTGCTTTTTTTCTCACACAGAACAAATGCATCTTAAATATCCCTGGGCTATGTGTCTACTACTGCCACTTCCAATTTTACTTCACAGCTACATTGGAAAATTTTAAACCCTCTTCAATTTAGGCTGCTTTTATTTGAATTCAGGCTAAGATAGAGTGTGTGCCAGGGGACAACTTGACCATTAAAAAAAATTCTATTTGACTACATATATTTTTATCAATTTGGGAACACAATCAAAGCAGGCATTTTCACTTAAAAGCTTGGAAATAAAGCTGATATTATCTGGCTGGGGGAGGGCTGAGGAAATCACTAGAGGAGAAAAAAAACCTTTTGTGTATCCAATTTCACATGGCTGTTGTCATGTACAGGATGTATATTCAAATGTGTTTGCATATTTCTAAACTGATCATACATCAAAATTAGAGCCATATTGTTCCTTTTACAGTGAAACTGTTTATATAGGAAATATTGTACCAAACATTCCCTGCCTCCACCCTGGGTTGTGACTGATTGCAGAGCTAGATAAAAGCGCTTATGTCCACAAACACGACAAAAGTCTATATGCATGCAAGAAATCAAAAGAGGTGTGATTTTAACACAAACACTGTTATCAACCAAAAAAGAAGAAGGAGAAAAGAAGAAAGATCGCTGGAGTTTATGCAAATTCAGAGAAAGCAAAAAGCATGTACTTACACACTGATAGATTGAAAATTAGGGGTTGGGTTAGATAACAGAATTCTGTTCAAAACAACCCTTGGATGCTGTTTTATACCCATGTGACCAACTGAATTAGAGTCATTTACAAGAGACAGATATGGCTCACTAAAGGGAATCCATTTCCTAATTCACTATGGGAAACAGTAATTTAAAACTGGCCACTTGGTTCTTTAGTGTATTTCTGGAAGGGTTGAGTTGATTTCAATAAATTCAGTTGAATTTTCCCTCCTCCACACTCAGACTTTTTTTTTTTTTTTAATCTTCTTGCTCAAAAGCCTGGTCCAAGTACAAAGTGAAGCAGGAAGCTGACAATTATCTTATAAATCTGGGTCATGTTGTTAGGTCAACAGAATTGTAGATCTGATAGCACTCAAAGGAATTTTAGAGATTATCCTATCCCACAGCTTTCAAACTTTAAAGATTTTGTTAAGGAAATCATATGTAGAACTTCACCACATAAATGAGGTTATATCAGTATCTCACTGATAAATTGGTCAGAGGAAATGGAGGGAAGAAAGACAGATGGTAGCATGATTGTCTAAAGCTGAAGAGATGGAGGGTAAGAAGGTGGAGAAATGTGGGAATCGAAAGGAGGAAATGATCACTTCTGGACAAGCTGATCGAAAATCACTTCATGATCCTGATAGTAAAGGATGCACATAGTTTGAATATTCTTTCCTATTTTCCTTTCCCCTTCCTCATCAAAACAATGGTTTGGAATCATGATCTTCGATGAACTCCATCTGAAGATCAAGCCCAGGGGAACCTTCTCAACCTGAGGAGATTGCCACTCCCCATAAAGTCCATTCTGCCTTTGGATCCTGTGGCAGAGAGGGCTGACCAGCTGTCAAACCCCTTTCCTCTTCTGAATATGACCCCATTTTCCAGCCTCCTTTACAACAGAGACAACCGTGTGACTGAATTCTAACAATGATCAGTGGAAGAAAATCATGTATTCCAGGCCCCACCCCAAAACTGAACTCCTCCTTGTGATTCCCTCATTCTGATCTCTTTTTTGCTGCTGTATACTGACGCCCCGAGCATGGCGAGGATTAAGAAGCGACAGGTCCATGAAGACAGAGGCTCCGTTAACCTGGATACCTGAATGACTGTATGAATAGCCCCCTACCATTACTAATAAGAAACACTGCATTGAACTTTATATGAGTAAGAAATAAAATTTTAGGGGGTTAAACCTTTGATATTTTAGGATTTGTTACAGCAGCTATTAAATTCTGCCTAATACAGATCTTATTCAGTATTAGTGTCATCTCACCTTTCCATTTCTTGAAAATTTTTCATTTTTCTTGGTACTTTTTGTACATCTGTAATCTTTGTACATTGCAAATTGTATAATCTCGGGAGAACAGGTGCTAATAGCATATAATCCAAGTCTCTTTGGAGGAAGAGCTCATATTTCAATGTAGGTGTTTGACTGAAACTCCTCTGGGTCCCCTTTTCTTTACAGATAAAGGAGAGAATGAAATAGACATGGGCCAAGTCCCTTTGAAGCATGAAGAGTGTACTCTTGTGATGCATGACCAAGTGGTCAGTGCAAGCAGGCACTGGTCACGGAAAGGTCAGATGACTTTGTGGCAGTGCGTGACCCCAGGCACATCACCTAAACTCCCAGTCTCCTCATTTGTAAAATAAGGAACCTACTTATAGATAGCAACTTTGTAGATGGTGTTTATTCATTCAACCACCATTAATTTGATACCAATTAGGTTGCAGTGCTATAATAAAATGAGCATTTATATCTTGAGGTGCTTTGAAACCAACATGGGTTGATGATGTTTATGTATCTGCCTGGCTGGCTAGGTTCCTGCTAGTGTGCACCTGTATTTGAAACCACTAAGAAAGGTATGGATTTACAGTACCAGTTTATCCAAAGGACTCCACTCTACCTTGGAAACTTCAAGAATTTGGTCCCCTGTCCCATTAGTTCCATTGCCATTTCTTCAACATAGAAATGCCAGGTTTTATTCC
This sequence comes from Glaucomys volans, assembly GCA_020662805.1. Lineage (NCBI taxonomy): Eukaryota > Metazoa > Chordata > Mammalia > Rodentia > Sciuridae > Glaucomys > Glaucomys volans. The sequence continues at coordinate 259,385 of JAJEJO010000486.1, forward strand.
CTACACTCCCCTTCATGTGTACCAGCGTTATGGACACTAGATCTCTTCCTCTTCTACAGACTTAACACACCACAGGTACATCAAATAGGGAAGATTTAGAATTTCCAACAATGGTGGTCAGGGAGCAGAGATTCCAGTTTGCAGTGTCATACCAAATGACCTTCGAAGTCAGTATTTCAGTCACCAAAGCAACTCCATCAGTATTAAGTGGACAGAGCTCATCTCTCCAATTCTCTCCAGCTTTCAAGGTCACTGGGCATGATGACATCAAAGGGCTTCCCTCTGTCATGACCACCATGGGTAGTGCCACCACGGCCATTGTCACGGACGGCTGCCACCCTATCCCACCGCAGACTGGGGATCAGTGAGTATCAGGACAGAACAGGAGGAGGGCGAGGTCTGGCTGTTGTCTAATTCATTCTTTTCTCTTCCAGAGGATATTTCAGTTTCAGGAAGAGTTTCACAGCTAAATGATGACATAAAGATTTGTAAACCTCCGAAATAAGTGTCATGAGACAAGTGACAAACCTCGATTTTCTCAACTGTAATAATATGTGAGTAATAATATGTGTTTTTTCTGCCATACAGAGATTGTTTGAAGCACAAATGAAGTCCCTTTCACTGTGGACGAATGCAGGAGGTGCCATCATCATCATCATCATCATCATCATCATCACCATCATCATCATTATAACCACCTTACTGAAGACAATCACCAAAAACTAGAACTCAAAATCATATCATTAACAGGCTGTATTCTAGGTCATTCATACTAGATGGTACAAGTACATTATTTCAGATTTAAAACATTAAGGATCTCTTTGAAATGAAGGCCTTGAATAATAGTAACGTCTCAGGAACCCTGAGACTGCCAATTCAAAATTTATCACTCCTTAGAGAAAGCTAAACTGAAATGTACCTTTGTATCAATTATGAAAGAAGGACTTGATATATAAACAAAGCTTCAAGGGGAGCATTGACCCTACTTTTGAATAAGTCTTCAAAGCAATTTGCTTAGAACTTTAAAAAAGATTTTCAAAGCAATCTTTTCCTATAAATAAGTGATAATACAGCAATTCTGAAATATTCTTACCTCTTTGTTATGCAAGTCCCAAAAGGGCCTATTCATGAAGATTTTGTTAACTGGGTTTTCTTAATTAAAAATGCATTTGCTTAAAATACTGTATAACTTTATACCATGAATAAAAAAGATCTTTCATTGAGTATTCACGGATATCAGGCCACTGTTTTAAGCATATTCAAATACATCATCTTGCTCACCCTATGAAAACTCCATGATGTATTACAGAGGCAAATATTTTCTTTTTCTCTACACAGGAAAGTCGGGGGTAGAGACTTCAAGTAACTTATCCAGGGACCTAAAGCTTTAAAGTGTTGGGGTAGGGATACAAACCAAAAATTATGTTATTATAAGGCCTTTTCTCCTAACCATTTTCTACTTTATCTCATTTAAGATATCCTTTTATCTGGCTAGCACAATTTAGTAGAGATTTTGCTGCAATGAAATATGCTAAAAAAGGTTCATCTTCACACCTTCAGCTGGCATGTTCTTAAACGGCAGTAGCCACCCTTAACTCAACATTTATAAGTCCTTTCAGTCTGGCTGGGTACCATCATCTGTAGATGCCACAGGAAGTTTGATACTCATGATGACTCCAAGTTCCCTTCATTGTCAGAGAACTATAAGCTTAATAAATGACCTGTGTGACCTGAGTAAGGTCACAAAATCACCCAGCAACTGGGAAGCGAGCATGGGACTATTAGCTCAGAGCCATTAGGTGTCCACCATCTTCCTTTTCTCTCACTATTGACATCATTCCATACAGCAGCCCTGGCACTTAGAGGAAGGATAAAGGACAAGAAGCATTAGTCCTTCTTAATCCCTCCCAAGAAAGAAAAGAGAACCAGCTGGAAAGGGCAGTACAGTTGTTTCATGGTAATGCAGGCTTTAGACAGAGCTGGCCCCAATGTCAAGAATGTGCAACTCTATCCGTGGCTGATTTTCTCCCTAAAAGAGACCCTTTGGAACGTAAAGTTCAACCAAGAATTGGATTTTTCTTACAATGTCAACAATTACTTTGTTATTAAAGAAAAAAATCCGGGTGGGAGATGGCAGATGGGCGCATCTGACAAGGGGCTGGGAGGACAGAGCAGTGTTTCAGGTAATGGAGAAATTGTTCAAGAACAATTTGTGTGTGAAAATATGAACCCTATAAATCTGCCAGAACCAACAGGGTTGAAGACGAATAATTTACAGAAATGTGTGTCTCCCTAGTAAAGCGAACCACAGTTTAATTTAGGCACATGTCTTGTTTGTGCTGGGTTTCAGATGTTTTGTTAAGGACGGCCTGGGCAACAAAGAAGTAAATTAATATCGTTGCCCCCTTCCTTGTCCTGTTTATAGCCTGTAAATATGCCTTCTGGCAATGGAATATTGGAGGGGGAGTACTCTTCCCAGTACCACCATCGACTTTCCTGTTCTTATTGGCATGACTGAAAGAGATGGAGGAGTTGATACATTATTTAGTCAATTGAGAAAGGCCTAACGAGTTCATTCAAATCACTAAGATATAAGTCACATTAGGGCAGGAATTTTTTTTTTCTTGTTCATACTCAATCCCAAACACTTAAACCATGACTAGTTCATAGTAAGAGGTCAGTCATTATTTGTGGCATGAATGAATGAATGAACCATCAGTCCATTCATCCATCATGAAAGATTACTGATAATATGCATGGGTCTTTCTTCCATGGAATTACAAATGGTACTCATTATCTCATTCAACTTTATCCCTGGGGCCTTGGCTAAATCACTGACATCCTTCCATATTACATTAAGTGCTGGTCTTGATCTTGGACCAGGAGTTAATCTCTGGGAATATTTTGTACCAATGAACACTTCCGCTTAATTTTCCTCTACCGATTTAGGATTGCAGTGGTCCAATTTCTTAACTTTTTGTGTTCACCAACTTGGATAATGGGTTATAGACAATTAAACAAAGAGCTGTGCTCAGAATTATTGCTCTCTAAATTATCCAGATTCCAGTTTTAGTCCATCATACTTTTATAAAAATGACGGATCTGTCAGTTTTTCATAGGAGGTCTTAGAAAACAGACTTCAATATGACCTTAAGCCATTTCTTTTTTCTGAGTCTTCATTTTCCATCTAAGAGAAAACACACACTAGACAGAGGCACCGATATAGTAAGGGTGGACAGAAATCAATGACATGTTTTATTTGACTTGCATAGAGGATTCTGGTTTTCTCTGTGGGGGTAAAGGGGGTTGATTTGAAGGGTAGGGGCAAGGGATGTGTTTAATAGCCAACTTATAAAGACATTTTTATGTTGTCTAAGCTAATACATTAGTTTATTTTATTACTATATTAGTTCATTTTATTAGTTCATTTTATTACTAACAGTAATAAAATGTATTACTTCGTTAGTTGTATTAGTTCATTTTATTATTACAACAAAATACCTGACACAAGCTAACTTTATAAACAAAAATAGTTATTTAGTTCAGAGTTTCAGAAGGCTGAAAGTCCAAAAAGCATGTCATAGGCTCTGGTGAGGGACCCCTTGACTGCATTACTTCATGGAAAATGTCCACGTGAAAGTGTATAGGGGAGAAGTATCACATAAGCAAATAGGAAGCCAAGGAGTTATTGGGGTCTCAGAATCCCTTCTGCGGATTCACCCCCAATGTTCTTAGGACCTTCTATGAGGTCCCAACTCTTAAAGTTTCTACCCCTTATCAATACCTCCACCCCAGGGAGTAAGCTTCCAACACGTAAACTTTGGGTGATAAACCACATCCAAACCACAGTAAATCCAAAATGCAAATTTCTGTCTTTTCTTTAGAAGCCAGATCTGGTAACACTGGGTCTGAAGTTGTGCATGGGAACAATAAGGGGTTGCCGGATTTCCAGATAACTTCATCTCTCCCTTTGCCACTACCCCCAGACCCACATCACTCCTTGCAGCTACCTGACCCTGTATTTCCTTCTGAACTGAGCATGCTATTATTCTAAAATTCTATGAAATAGTGCCAATTGATATTGGATCACTAATTATAAGCATTTAATGAAGGTATATACTGGATAAACCTCTGTGTTGTCACTATACAAGATTTTTTTTAATGTCATGGGAATACTTGACACTCTGGGTCTTTTCCTCAGAGGAAGGAAAGCAATGAGTTGCTAAATGAGGGACTACTGAGGTCCAGAGGTCCTGTGCAGTTCATTGGCCTCACTTTGAATTTAAGGCTAAAGGATTAGATGCTACCTCTGTTACAGCTTCTCAAATACACCCAGATATTAATACTGAATGACTATAAACTGTGAAAATTTTATCATTGACATTCTTCTAGTCAATGAAGTAGATAATGTAAGTTGTAAGATGGTACGTTTTTCCCAGGGGACTCAATAAAGCTATTTTTACTTTGAATGGCAAATAAATACAGCCCATAAATGTTGTTTATTTTTTCTGAGCAATGCCTTCTATTTCTTCATATTCTGTAGTTCTGTGTTCTGTTATACCTTTCTCTACCCAGAACAAAAATACACCAAAACTGGAGATATTCTATAAATATCATATTGGTAGAAAAGAATAAAACTGAGATTACCTAAGTATGTCCTAAATGCTTTCCAGTACAATTACAGTTTGGCCTCATAGCAGCCCTATGAAGTAGATAGTATCTACCTACTTTTACTTTTATAACTGGAACTAGAAATCAAAATTATTGTAGTCTGACCAGAAATTACAGGCTTTTCCTATCACACTTCACTGCCTCTGTGAAAAAAGTCTGTTTCCCAAACTATAGACTATGACATGATTTTAGGTGAAACCAAGCAATGATGAGTTAAATATCCTGCCATTACCGACTATGAACATCTGGGTCTATTTCCTATTTTTCTCATTGAGGAATTTATTATGAGTATAGAAATTTGTTAAATTATCAAGCTTATCATTAATTGCTTCTCACTTTTTATTTTTAAACAAAGTTTAATAACATTTTGATTCCCTCATACTTACTTTTGTCGATTACCTCTATTTACTGAGAGAGGATACTGATTTTTACTTATTCTTATAAATACTTTCAAAAGTGAGTCATATAAATAAATAATATGAGGGGATAGTGCCAATGGCACTTAATAAGGTGAAAAATCAGATGGAAAACATGCCAAAGTCTGAGGTCCAGAGACACCAGTCTGAAGGAGGAGGTCCTTGGTTTTTAAGGAGGGGCTTAGTTCACCTGCATGTTAATTAAGTCCCACCCCAGGTAGCAGCCATTTTATAGGCTGAAAATGTGAAAGAGCCAGAAATGATAAAGTGTCAACAAGGAAATATAATCGAAAGTTTTCTTCATCTTCCAAATGTTTTCTCCTCAATACAACCTATCCTACTCCTATTCCCTAACTCCACTCCTCCTAGCATGTACTATTTTCCTAGTATGCAGCTCCTTCATTTTTAAATCCAGCCTAATTGGACAATGTCATATCTGGCTCCTCTTTTTAGCACCAAAGTCACTCAATCAAGGAAAAAATTTATTGTCCCCTCAGTACTGCAAATGGAAACTATCAGCATGCAAAATCTAAAATAAAGTTTTATTTAAGAAAGAACATCAAAAAGAACAAAAAGTAGAAAATGCCAAGTGTTTAGAAAGACAAAATTAGCTTTGTTTTATTTAAATGCTCCAGCGTCTATAATAAATTCTTAATAGCTTGAAAATATAATTTTTCCACTACTAATTTTATTCTTGGCTACTTGGCAAAAATTGACTTTGTTCTTCTTTTTCTTCTTCTTTTCTGCCTCTGCTACTTCACTGTAAAAGCTAAAGATTTGGATACACGAGTCCTTAATTATGATCCATTACAATAAAAATATCAGCTCTGTACTGGGAATAGCACCAAGAGGTATAAAGACCTAGACTGTTATGAATTATTTGGGAGCAGACTCTCTCTCCACCCTGCTATAGAAGAGAGACTCAGAACACTCAGAAAATAGAGACAGAAAGTCTGTGAGGCTAGTTTGTTTGTATTGAAATCCTTTTATAACTTAGAAGACACAATTACACTTAACTTTTATACTAATCACATCTTACTCATTGCATAATTATTGCAAGATTGAAAATGTATGACAAATGTGCCTTAAGCCACACCCCCTCACCCATGGAAGACATTGCTAATCAACCATGAAACTCTTTTCCACTAAAGGTTCTAGGCAGACACTCCTTTGGGGACGGGAGGGGCAGCAGAAGGGGTGAGAATCTCCTATTCCTGATGCTTCCTTACTGTGGAAGGAACACTCTTGGTGTTTCCTTGCGCCCCTCCTTCTTCTCATTTATTTCTGAGAGAAGGAAAAGAGAAATAATCTGATTGGTGAGCTTTGAAAGGAATGCTAGTTGTGGGTTTCTGGGCCCTTTCTTCTGGGAGTGTGTGCACTGTCCTGCATACCATGTACCCTTAATTCTTCTCAAACAGCTGTTCAATGATCAGTGACATTTCTCCTTGGCCTGCAGGGAGAGCTACAGTAGTCCATTGCTACCTGAGACTGGGTATGGTTCCTATAATGTCAGGTGAAGAATGAGGAAGCTCACTTTGCAGCAGATATAATTCACATTCTTCAAAATCCACTTTAACAATAAAAAAAAATGATGTATTGATGATGGCTCTGACTCTCTTGTCTGGTTCTGATTTAGATCTTGGGTTACAAAGGAGGGGGATATTTTGGGGTCTTTAACACCCCCCATGGCAATTAATAAGGGTTTTTGAAGGAGATTGATGTGCAATGTAACACACTTTGGGAACCATAATACTATACAGTCTCAGTTAGAGAGAGGTGTGAGGTCACTGCTGTTTAGGGTGGCCTGTGGACCATCTAAACCAGATTCTCCAAAGGAGCAGCTCTTTCATCACCAACATCCTGAGGCTTTACAGTGCAAATTATCCATTTTGTCACTGCTGCAGATGTGGTCTGTCTCAAGCAACTTAACCAACTGGTCAAACTCATAAGCAACTCTCATATATTCCTGTTGGAAGTATAAATTGGTACCATCTTTTCTGGGCTAATTTGGCAGTACATAGCCAAATTGTAAATTTACTTGCATGTTGTCATGGCAATTTCACTTCTATGTATCTATCTCACAGAAAGTACTTGCACAAAAATAAATGTCCAAGTTGATTGTAACACCTATTGTAAAGATGGAAAATTGAAACTACCTAAATGCCCAGTCATAGAGCACTGGTTAAATAGTTAAGAATATTAGAAATTGACTTCTTTCAAATGCAATATATCTGTACTATGTTCTAGTACATGGCTTGAGGGTGAGTGGGATAAGGAATGCCCACTTTCTAGTCCACATTTCTTCCACTTGAATGTTTAAATATGTATTAATTTTGGAATTAATTATTTATTTTATTAATTAAATAAAAATGAACACTGCTATAATCATTTGTAATTTGTAGTGAATTTTTTCCTGGATGCTGCTGCCCATCATTTAGACTGCTCCCCAGAACAGGTAATCAAAACGGTGCTGAGTGAATCTAGAATTGGGGCAAAGGAAACAGTTGTCTGAAGGAGGATTTCTCCCAGACCTGAGAGTACCTGATTAATCTCCTCAAAACAAAGTCCTAATTTCCTAGAACCAAAGTTCCCAAGACTTTCCAAATCAAAGTCTCCTTTGTTTTTATAATGCTGGATAAATATCATTCAAATCTCCTTCTTTGGGTTCTCATTTCAGAAACTCCAAGCAGATATCATGAACACATACTCTCTCTTTTGTCTGATACAATAAAGTGGGTTGAGTTTCAGCCTTGGCCAGGCTACTGTTCCTTGAGATGATTAAGACTTCCTGCCTCTCTCTCTTTTGAAGAGTCATGTTAGCATTCTAAAGGCTGGAAGTGAAAAATCCTATTTTACTTTGTCTAACCCAAGTATATTTGACTCATTTTTCTCCCTAAGAAACCTGTTTCACAGATCAAACTTTAGGTAGCACTTTAGAAAGAACTGCCGGAGTTCAATTTGCCAGCAATATGAATATTCTTCCTTGATTAAATATGAGCTGTCTGCATCTCCCTGTGACCTCCTCAGCCACTCAGGCTTTTCCTTAGTGGATGTCATTTCCACAGACAGTTGGTCCCATCGATCACATGTGAATACTTGGTATTGACCACCCATCCTTATCCTTGCAATCTCTTCTACAACACAGGATTGGGTTTGAGTTTTACAACAATGTCACATAATGCCTTGGTTTTGCCTAGAGCTTTTATCTATTAAAGACTTTTTTGTATCTCTTAATTAATTTTGTTCTCACAATAGTTCTATCAGATATGAGTGGCTCTGTATCATTTCCCATTGACAGATGAGGGAACTGAGGCTCTAAGAATATAACTGTGACTTTGTCCTAGTCATGACTGAACCAAGCCTACAACCAATATCTTTTGCCTTTTGGGCTTGAACTAGAAGTCAATTAACCCCATGAACAGAATAGGTCTCAATGCACTGGGTTTTTCTAACCACTTAAAGCCTGGTGTACTGAAGGCTTACTCTGGTAGGCGAAGTCTACTTCAACCCACTAGGCTTCTCTCTATTAAAAGAAATAGGCTTATGCCATGCTAGTGATTACTATTGTTTTGTCATTGTTATGATTTAATAGAATTCCTGTCCCTCAAAGGCAGAGGAATATAACTATAAAGCTTATTTCAAATGTCACAGCCAAGGAAAGAACGACAAGCTTTCTATGGAGTTCCAGGCATATTGAGATAATTCTCTGCTGATACCACCACACGACTTCATTATAGAAAAGGGGATCCTTCAGTTGGGTTTTGATGATGGGAGGGGGAAGGATAAGCAGAGGCATTCCAGAAACTTAAAAGTTATGAACAGAAGAATGGCAGTCGTGAAGGTTTTTCTATCTTTTCAAAATCCTGATTGCTGCCATTTGAGATTGAGTATTGGTGATCATCAAGCACAGCAGTAGAGCAACTCTTGGTGTCTATAGGTGTCCTGAGGTTAGGGAGGTGTTAGGGCACCAGGCACATTTTCTTTGTAGCCTAGTCACTGAATCTTTACTCTGTCCTTGGGGTTAAGTCACTTATCTGGCCCATTCTTTGATATATACAATTGATGTTTTCTCATTCTTATGCTAAGTGCTATGCAAACATAACTTAAAGAGAGTGCTTAGTCACCTCCCCCAGAAGCAAAATCCCTAAACTACCAAAAGTGAATTGAATAGAATTGACTTACATTCAGGTTCTTCCTCAAGCAAGATACCTTCTGCAGTCCCACCCAATTAAAAAAGGAAAGGAAAAAAAAAAAAAAAAAAAGACAAGAAAACCATCTTGTAGTCAGATTCTTCTCTTTGGTAGAGAAGCTAACTGCTCTGTCAAAAGTCACACTATATAGTTATTTACCCATCCCAGCTCCCTCAGGGCTCAATCTCTATAATGGATGATTTATTTTTAACCAGAAAAAAAATGTGTTGGGTTATCTGCCTAAAGTTCCTACCCCCAAGAGATAGTTCCTTAACACCCAAGGGGCAAGTTTATTCCTTTATTTCTGAATCTTACAAATTATTCACATCCCCTTAGAAGCTGCCTCCTCAGTGAATGTGGGCAAGTTATTCCATCTCTTTGTGGTTCAATTTCTTAATCCGTAAAAGGGATGACTGAGAGTGCTCACATCATTAAAAGTTGTCAGAATGAAAAGAAATTATTCAAAATATTTAGCAGCTCTACCAGCCCATAATGAGTGCCCCATAAATATTAGCTATTCATTTAACTTTGAACTTGCTCTGGTTAGAGTTGCTGCTTATTTGCACACATGCAAAAATTTCTCCAATGGCTAAAGCAAAGAAGTTATAGCATTTTGCTTCTTCTTCTTATGTAGACCACGAGTAATACGTTGTAGGAAAATTGGAAACTATCAAAAAGTATGAAGAAATTTGTAATAGCCTTAATTCTACTGTTGACATTAATTTACATTTTAGGTACAAAAATATTTCCTTTTAAATCTTAACATTATTTTCAGACATCTTTTTTATGTCAGTAAACATGATTCTATTACATTCCTACTATTTGCCTATTTTTCCTTAGTACACTTGTGCCATGATTTATTTAGCCAATCCCCCTACAGTCAATTATTTATACTGTTTCCAACTTTATGAGATTTTAAACAATATTCTGGTATGAATTTTATACATCTTGTTTTGTGTGTGTGTGAGGTGAACCAAAATTAGGATAAAGGATAAAGTCATAGAAATATAATTTCTGAGCCTGAGGGTCCACTGTGTCAGAGAACTTACTATATCCCGTACTGTCAAATTTTGTCTTTCAGAGGTACTGCATGAATTGGCTTTTCCACCAGCTGGGCAAATTCCATTTTCTCACCTCCACCCCAACATTAACTACTATTTTTAAAAAGTTGGTAAGTCAAAATATAATTTTATTTCTAGGGTAATTTTTATAAAAAGTAATCATGAGAATTTATAATGTATTCATTCAACAAATATTTGAACATTTTCTTCTGTAACATCCCTGACAAGGGGTCAAAGAGATGGGAAAGGGTGTTAAGAGCTCAGACTCTAAGACTGACTGCCTGTCTGAATCTGGACTCTGCTTCTGGATTCAGGGTCATCCTCTCTGTGTCTTAGCATCTTCATTAAGATGGGGACAATAGTCATGTTTATTGCTAGGTGAGCACTTAGGATAGTGAAATAGTGTTTCTGTTTGCCCATTTTTCACTTGGTATATGAGACTTCTTTAGATGGATGCGGCTAAAGGGTAAGACGAATATCCAGAAGAAGTAATGGTATAAACAAAAGCACAGAGGGATATGAAGTGTCATGGTAGCACCCACATTTGAACCTTCCCAATATTTTCATGTGTTCTGAGGGGTGAGGAACAGGAATGGTTTCATGCATTGCTTTCCATTACATGCAACTCAATTTAAGCCTTGACAAGGCATCAATGCAATGTTTCCTTGGTCCACGCTTGGCAATGTTCCCTTTGGTCCTGCAGCTCCCATATTGTGCTGTTTTTCACCTATAATAATCCATGTTGAGCAGACATGGTAAAGTATATCTACATTTGCCCCAGAGTTCCATGGGTCCAAGCTTTATTCTCAAATGCAAATTACACAAGAATACTTCTCCCCTCCATTATGCAGCACAGCAGGGAATGATTAGAATCCAATTTTGTGCTCTGATGGGGTCCTCAGGTTTGGATGACACTACCTAGAAATACACACTTCCCCAGAAATTTTATGGAGGGTCAAAAAGAACTTTAGAGCTAATCTATTTCAACTTCCTCATTCACAGAGAAGATTCTAGATCACTGTAGTCAAAACAGATTCAAGCATGGGAAGCCAAGAGTTCAGGAGGTTTTCTAGTACGGAGAATTTAGAAATCTCTATGTAGTCTGTATAAAGATGTTCAAACCCAACCCTGTGTTGATTAAATCAGCTAAGGATGGAGAAGTCTCCACTATTCTACCCTATTCTGCCCATATAACCTATCCAACAATGGCTTGAGATATTTATTAAGATGGAATTCCATAACATATATTTAACAACTATTTATCTCATGGCAAGCAGCATCCTCTTCCTCCACCAGCTGAGGTCCCAAACCTTTCTTCTCAGAGCTTTGTCCTACATTATCATCTAGCTCCCCTTAGAATCTCTGGGTCTCAGTTTCCTCATATGTAATGTGAGGATGCTATTCGAAAAGATGTCTTCCAAACTATTTCATGATTCCCTTTGTGGGCCTACATATTGACTCCAAGAATACACTTTCCTGAAACAAAATACTTTGTGACAACTGAAAACCGCCACCTCCATAATAACCATTATGGAAAACTACCCAATGTCCCAGCAAATATCCTCAGCCAGGCACAGAGCTCAACTCAGGGCTCCTCATCACCAGACTTTGTCAAGCCAGACACACCCAAAATGGGTACTGCTTCAAAACATCAAAATACAGGCATGAACTTAGATGAGGGGGATGCAAAAAATAAGCTTGCCCAACTCCACAAACAAAGCTTTTCAATAGCTTTTTTCAAAAGCTTTTCAAAAGCTTTTTTCAGGGTTGGGTTTGAACATCTTTATACAGACTACATAGAGATTTCTACATAAAAATATCAGCCTTTAATATCAGCTTTTTGGACTGCAGTCCATCAAACCCCTTGGAGGGGGGTCACAGTCCTTAGCTAGGCTGGTGATGGGTGGAACTCCAGCATAGGATCTTTAAAACTCCTCAGAGTAGCTAATTTTCAGACCAAGTTGTGCATCACTCATCAAGATGAACTTTTTCTAAAGTGAGGTTCATAATTTACCAGCATTCTGCAAAAACTTAAACATACACACACATGACCTCATTCTATTAAATTCCTTTATAATTAATCTTTAAGTGTATTAGAACACTTGTAGCATATTAGTGCAATAGTAAAACTTTAACTTGTAAATACATACATATTTGGTGTGCATCCTAAACCACGGATTTTCTGAGAGATATGTATTCTCCAAAAGTTTGAATCTAAAAAATCTACTGGGTAAGTAGCCATTTCTACTAAGTAGACACTGCTTTAATTATGATCTTCATGGTCTATTGTTAGCTAATTTTTATATGGTTGTTTGCCTTTTATTTGTATGGCATATTTTGTCTCCCAAAGTAGATGTCTTTAAGGCAATGATCCTGCTTCTTAATTTTTACTATCCTATATTATTGGCAAGGTGTTAGACCCATCATGGTCTGTCATATGTTAGTCGTTGAACCTTGGACAACTCTTAATTTCTTTATTCAAAAAATATGAAAATAAACTGGGCACAGTGGTACATACCTGTAATCTCAGTGACTCAGGAGGCTGAGTAGGGAGGTTGCAAATTTGAGGTCAGCCTTAGCAACTTAGCGAGAACTTGTCTCAAAATAAAAAATAAAAAGGATTGGGAATGTTTCTCAGTGGTTAAGCCACTCTAGTTTCAATCCCCAGTACAAAAAAAAAAATGAGAATAATAGTGCCAACTTCACAGAATTATTTCAAGGATTAAATTTGAAACAGTTATGCACAGTTCCTAACATGTTAAGGATTCAACAAATGGGAGTTATGCTTATGACTCATTGAATTGAGTTCTTACATTCCATACATATAAAATTCCAGGTACCTTGTTAGGAAATTAGAAAAAAAAGTACAAGAAATGGTTCCCCTTTAAGAAACTCTCATAATCTAATAACAACAGACATTTAAACATAGAGTTGTAATGCCACATAATGTTCTAATTGGCTTATGTATAAAGTACTATAAGAACACAGGTAAGAGAGCAATTGATTCTTCCTAGTGCCTTGGAGCATGGCTAGGAGTTTTCCTGTAGATAAGGAAGAAGCATATGCGTGAACCATGCATCAACGCTAGTTCTCAAAGTGTGGTCTTGGGACCTGTGGGAATCCCTGAGATAATTTCAGGTGGTCCACAGGTTCAAAACAATGATCACAATAGTACCAAGACATTAATTTTTTTTTAAATTCTTATCCTCTCACAAAGCATAGTGGAGTTTCCCAGAAACCTTGTGGCCTGCAATACACAACAGATTGAATATACAAGTAGCTATGAGAATCTATGTTCCATTAAAAAGTTTTGTAGAAATGTAAAATTATATCTCTACTTATCACGTTTAATTATTTTGGAATATCCAGTTTTTTCCATAAAAATTGTTTCTCAACATGTAAGGGATTTATTATTATCATTTTTTTAAAAATTTAATAATTCTTTTTAACAGCTTTATTTTATTTATTTTTATGTGGTGCTGAGGATCAAACCCAGTGCCTCATATGTGTTAGGCAAACGCTGCACCACTAGGCACAACCCCAACTCTATTACTGTTTTTTAAAGTGAGTTAATGAACAAATAATTTTAAATACTTCAATTTTAATTTGAGAGATCTATACCTATGTATTGGTATTCAGAGGTACAGGCATCCCATAAATAAAAGCTGAGGTCCTTCATAATTTTTAAAAGTGAAAAGGGGTTCTGAGACCATTTATATAAAGACATAAATTGCATGGTGTATTCAAAGAATAAATGAATAAATGAATCTGTGTGGTTAACTACCTCGAGTTTTTTTGGAAATAGAGTATAAATTATAAATATATACATTACACATTCGTATACAATGAATGTGATTATCATATCCTTGTGGTCTATGAATAACAGATAAAATACATCAGAATGCTATGAGGGTTAATTTGAATTTATTGGTGATTTTGAGAAAGGACAAGAGAGTAAATTTAGTTAATCCAGTGAAAGTCATCGCATATAAATTTGCAAACTAAAATACTCCCTGGACTGAGGTCATGTGTTTAATTTTAGCAAGTAGGGTGAATATGTTTGGGTAGGTATTTATACTAAGCAGTGGACTGAGTTGGAGATGGGTTTGACAGTGGAAACAGTGATACAACCTTTATTATTTTCAATGCAAAAAAATGAACTATTAATGTGATGTTCTGGTTGAGAATTTAAACTCTCAAAAAATCTGAAAATTCAAAGTCGTGGTACCCATAGCAACCATAACTCTGCCCCCTTGCATGCCCAGTGTGGAGTATTTTGTATTGCAGTACATGCTGTGAAATCTATGCCTAAATGTGCTATATAGCAGAGTTACAGTTGCTGTGGGAACTGTAACTTTGAATTGCCTGCCTTTTGTGTCATTAAACTTTCAGCTGAAGTATTGCATTAAAGGAGTTTTTTTTTCCCCCTCCACTGTTTTTCCTCATTTAAAAAATTTTTTTGATTGGGCATTTAAAAAAAACATAAATGATTTTAGATTCAAATAGCAAGATAATGCAGTCTAGTTTCCCATAAATATGCATTGATAAAGCATTAGTGAATTACCACATTTACATATTTCAGCCTGCGATAACAAGTCATAAAATAATCTTCTATTTATATAGCACCTTTAATCCTGAAGGGTCCCATCACACACACAGACATGCAGTAACTGAACCACATTGGACAAGAAAACTCGATAAATATTTAACGACACCCAACAAAATTATACAGTGCTTTAGGAAGCAGCAAGGAAGAAAGGCACTGTCATCCAGTGGTTGGAACACAAACCAACCTGATGCTTCATTCTGGCTTTTGTGATGGCATGGTCTCCCTGACACTGAGTCAAAAATTTGAATCCCATATAACTCTGAGTATTCTATTTTCTCTGTTTACCAAGGAAATATTTCTAGAGTCAATGGCAAGAAAAGAGTTCAGAAGATCATTTGGTCTAGCCTACTACTACTAGCCAAGGAATGTACCTTGAACAGAAATCAGCAAATTTCTACTGCAAAGGGCAAGATAGTAAATATTTTAGGCTTTCAGAGCCATTGTGTTTCTGTCACAACTACTCAACTATTGCCATTTTAGTGCAAAAACAGCCATAGACAATACATACATGAGTGAATGGGACTGCATTGCCATTAAAATTTATTTATGGACACTGAAATCTGAATTTCATATAATTTTATATGTCACAAAATATTATTCTCCTAGTGAAACACTGACTATTTAAAAATGTGAGACATGTTCTTAGCCTGTGGGTTGTATAAAAGCAGGTAGTGGGAAGTAGTTTGCTGACTGCAGCTGTAGAAGTTGGTATTGCTTGTCATGCTTAAGGCTACCTCTAGCCAGATGGACTTCTAAATATTGAACAACTAGTTCCTCACCTTAAAAATTATGTATGTATGTATTTGATTATATATGTACGTAGTTCTGGATCTAGATATTCAGAATTATGTTATGTATCTATCTAGATCTAGGTAAATACTTATATATAGTGTGTTCATAAGTTTATTATACATTTTATTGTTATACAGGAAGTATAGTATAAACGTACTAATAATGATAAAATATACAACACTCTTCACTGAATTCCATGTAGCCAATTGGCTCTCATAAAATGCTTTTGTTACTATTTGCTGAACTTTTGTATCCATGACTAAACTATGATCACAATTAATAGCTGAGTGTGGTCTCAACTTGAATGTTGGCTTATATTTTCATTTCTAATAAGAAGTAGGATGAAAGTAGAAAACAAAGACGTATCCCAGAGTTTCACTCTTTCATCAATATCATGAGCAACCTTGTTGCTAATATTAGGTAATAGCTGTCAAATATTTCCTCAATTTTTTTGTCCTCCTCACAACACATTTGCAAACAGACTTTGACATATTTTATGTTTAATCTGTGTATCAGTCAGGATTCTCCAGAGAAACAATCAATAAATAGTCATATACATATACATGTCTTTGTGTGTATGAGTATGCAGGGGGATAAGCTGATCTATTACAAAGAATTGAGTCACATGATTGATCATGGAGGCTGAGATGTCCCACCATCTTCACTTGCCTATCTGGAGACTGAGGAGAGCTGATGTATATCTCTAGTACAAATTCAAAGGCCTGAGAATCAGGAAAGTCAAGGTTTCAGTTCGAGTTTGAAGGCCTAAAAGGACCAATGTCCCAGCTCAAGCAGTCAGGCAGGAGGAGTTCCCTCTTAGTATTTTTTTCTAGTCAGAACTTCAACTGTTTATGTGGGGCCCACCTACATTAGGAAGAAGAATCTGCTTCACTCAGTCTGCTGAATTAAATGTTGATCTCATTCAGAAGTACCCTCAGAGACACACCAAACATTGCTTCATCAAATATGCCTGCATCTCATGGCCCCATCAAATCAGGACTTAAAATTATCCATCAAGATCTATAATATTAACATTTTTCCATCACTTAAGTCTAAACTATCAACAAAGCCATAAATCCCTCATTTAATGTCTGTTGAGTCCCATAGTGCAAATGGTGTCACCAAGACCAGTTTTAAGGATGCCAATGTGATATCAATGAACACAGAAAGAGATGTGCAGTAGTGTTAGCATGTTATTTTATAATATTGTGAACACAAAAATACAAAAGATAAAAATAACCTTGATTGTGTATAATAATAAAATGTAGTAAAATAATTAGAGGGCAATGAGTTTTTAATGTGTACTACTTTTGCTTTTTAACATAATTTATTTAATTGTGAGTTTATATAATTTAATATTTGATAATGGATGTGTTCAATAGCTGGCTTGAAAAATTCCTAAAAATATAATATGGGGAGTCCATAGAACTAATCCCCACACACCCTTAGAATCATCTTGTGTAAGCCCTGAAGAAATTCGTCTGGTCTCTGACCTTCTTTGTGGAAATACAACCCAATTTTATTTTGGTCAAAGCTTATCAAAAATAAGTACTGAATTAATCTCATTATTCTTCTTAGTATTATTTTCTAAGTATACCAATCTCTTTACATCGTTAGTGAATTGCCACATTTACATATATCAACCTGCAATAAGAAGTCATAAAATGATCAGTCTATAACATGGCAAAATGTAGGTGGGGTCAGCTAAGGGACTTGCTGGCACTCCCAAGGGTTTGGTTGACCAACCAGCATAAGGGGCTGCAACAACACAGATGACCAGTCTGAATAATTTTGCCACAATTATCTGAGAAATTTCAACAAAGCCAGAATTAGGGTTTAAGTCTTGCAGATAATTATAGCTAGGGACACAGAGACATAGAAAATCAGTGAAGAATGGCTCTCTTGACTTTCAGTATAGTGATTTACCCACCATACCCACTCTGCTGCTAAATAATGAGTTACTTAATGTTTGTCAAGCAATTTTAAGTTGTAAATCACCAAATACAAGGCATCATTAACGTCTATTTGAAACTGCACAGAGAAAATTTTAGTAGGCAATATACAGTCCCCCAGTGGAGCCAAGACTCCATGTCTGTACATTTTCTTGTCTTTTTTTAAAAAAATCAGGTATGGCAAGGTGTTTTAATAACCTCAAATGGCTGGGGCCTCTGTTTTTGGTATGACCTAAGATAGTTGTTCCCAGCAATTTCTTTAATACCATGCTGAGGGTGGGTTTGATCAAATTATTTATTAATATGTGGATCACAAATGAGTCTGAAGAACAAGGAGACTATGAGTCACCACTACCCTTTCTGCCAGCACCCTGCCATTTGAGATGCAATGGTACAGCATTCCAGAAGGAGGGACAAGTTTACAATTTAGCAAAAGTCATATATGTTACCCCTGCAGTGTACCCCTGCAGTGCACACAATTTTTTTTAAAAAAGAAGCTTAGTTACTTCTAAACTAAGTAACTCATAAATGTCAAGGGCATTCAAAGGCAATGAATTGTTGAAAGTAAAGGGTGTTCAGTACGTTCATGATTGGGGTGAGAAGGTGGGACTTGGCTTTAACTTACAAACAAATTAGAAAAAAACAAACAGACTCAGCATTACTATTGTAACTGGAAATGACTTGGGCAAATTTAATCCAACTTCCCTGAATATTTGATTAATCTCAGACCAAGAAGAAAATGAAAATAAGATAGGAAGTTTCCATCTGTACTGCGGGCAGAGGAAGTTGGGACGTCCAGTGCCCACAAAAGGCCACACATGACCCCCTCCCCCGGGGATCCCTTTTTCCAAGTTCCCTTGGACACTTTTGGGTCTGGCTCCAAGTCCTAAGAAATTTGTCTCCATCCTTATCTTTCTGAAGCTACAAACCTTTACTGTCAGGATCTGAGTTAGAGTCCCACCCCCCACGACAGTCCCGAGACTGGCGACAAATTGGAGCCCCATACTTAAGATGTAGCTCAACCTTTGACCACTAGATGTCTCCTGGAAAGCAATGACCCGTATAACCCGGTTTATCCTCCTTCGAACCAATAGACTTGTTGCTCTAAGACTTGACGAGCCTGCTCTGCTGGAGGCCGCCTTATTAATGTCGCCACCCACCCCACTGCTTACGAAGCGCCAGGCATGGAGGGGGATGGGACCAGGTGACTGACCCTCAGACAATGCTCGCTGTTTAATCCACGCATCAATCTGCACAATCTAGGGCTACCCCCTCGAACCCCACCTCTTGACCAAGCAAGAGGGGAAAGCGCCCCAGACCCAAGGTTCCCAGGTGGGCATGCCGGAGACCCTTGGATTTGAACCAGCGACGGACTAGCCAAGGGACCAGTGTTCAGAATCACCTAGCATCAGGTCCCCCAACAGTCCATGTCTCCCGTTTTTTCCCACTCATTCCCCTGCCCCCTCCCTGCCCTCCCTTTTGCCTAGGGATCATCAAAAGTGGCCCGAGTTTTAGCAGATGGAAGGACATTAGGGAACAATTCACCGTCCCTGTTTTGATCCGTGTGGTATTTTCTGGAAAAATTAGCCGCTTCTAGCTGGAACAGGAAAGAAAAAAAAGGGGGGGAGGGGGAGCAAGAAAGGAAACAGCCAGGTTGAATTCCCAGTCTTTATCAAGCAATTCGCTCACCAATGAAAGAAAGCTGCAGTGGCAGATTCGAGCCACATGCGGTAGTGTGTAGCAATTAGTAGATAAAATGCTGACTAAAGTGCTAAAACATGAAGTATTATTGTAGCCAAGGTCAAAAATGCTTCAGTTGTCTTTTGCAATTTGGGGGAGGGGAGGCCCAGGGGTGCGCAGAGAGATTTGCATTTTCGAAATGGTGGCCTTCTTTCTTCAAAATGTACTTTTTTTTTTTATGATCCTGTTTATTATAGTCCAAGCTGCCTAATTATGTCACTGCTGGTTTTTGGAACTAACTTAATCCTCCTGATCTTTTATGAAACGATTCACAGACACTGAATAATGTGTCCTTGGTCTCTCAACCCCTTGAGGGCTGAGAATGATTTTTAATTTTTTTTTATCTTTTAAATATATCATATAACTTCAAACAGAGTTGAATTTCTGGCTAATAAGACAGCAGGAATATAGATGTATTGGTATAGAAAGGTTCCTGTGTTTCAGTACAAGAAAGATCCCAGAAATAGTGGGTCATATAAAACATATACTGTTCCCCCCCACCTCCTCTTTTATACACAGCAAGTCCCAGCTACAAGCTTTTTTATAGATAAATAAAGCAGTTGCTTTCATGATTATAACTGTCCTGAATGGATTGTCTTCTTACAACATTCAATCTGTTTATGAGTATTTACTTTACATTAGCCCAGGGACCCTGCACTGCAGGAGTTTGCCTCTATTCCCCTGGGTGTCGGTGTCTCAAGTCTTACATCTGCTCTGTGATTGATGGAGCCTTGAATCCACGTTATTACTCTCTCACAAGCAGAAATCAAACAGGCTATTAACTACATTACTTCAAAGAACTGTTTCAATACAATCTCCTTATCTTAATTGAAACTTTCTTTGTATGGATATTTGCTACACAGATAATTTACAGGTGCCTATCAAGCATCGCATTAAAGAAGAGGTAAAACAGAGAAGGGTTTTTTTTTTTGGGGGGGGGGGGTGTCCACTATTGTTATCTGTAATTTTAAAAGCCATTCACAGTATTGGGACCAGGTTTGATTTATTAGATTTTTTTATGTTCATGGGAGTGCTCATGGTGCTGTAAAAACAGGGGAAAGATAACCCTGTGATTCAGTTTTGAAATTTAGCATTCTTCTGATTACAAGAATGTAGATATTCAAAAATATTCAGACTCAGATCCCTGCAATTGTTAACATCTCAAAACCCTTATCGGAGAGATTAGGTAGCATGCAGCTAGTTTAGTGCCTACCTTGAAGAGACATGGAAACAGGGTTTCTAATTAGACTAAGTCGGTTACAGACACTTAAAGACTTACAGCACCAGTGACAGCAGAAGTTGCTTAGATGCTGTAAAAAGCTGTGTATTTTTTAAGAGAGAGATCTAATATACAATCGAGGGATACCCTCAGGCATTCTGTTGAGGTTTCCTGCATAAATGCTGCTGCATTGGTCATACAGGAAACTGACTCAGAGTCGATCTCAAATAAGATCTTGTCAAAATACTGCAACTCAAGTTTTTTAATATAGGATTTCTTGAACTGGATGTACATATTTACGCTAAACAGGACAGAGACTAACAGAAGCCTGAGGCATATGTCATGTATTTTTAAAAAAATGTAAAATGCCCTTCAGTCAAGTCCATTCATAGGTTAAAAATGAACAAAATGGGTTATTCTAATCAAATGTCTGCAGTATGCATCATAAAGTTAAAAAGACAGAGAGGGCTAGAGAGCTGTAATTTCTCTTTGTAACCCATGTTTATAAAATAGGAAGATCAGATGGAATTTAAAGGAAGATAATTAAAGAGTGATGTGCAAGTCATAATTTGGCTAATGTAAAAGATGGGAGACTGAATTGTTACATTGTCGTCCTCTATGGTGCAGAGTTGTGGTATTACTTTAAATTATTAAAATAGTTTTCGACAGCTTTCAGAATGCCGGCTCTTTGGCATGGGCTTTTATTACTTATTGTAATTGGAGGATCTGCCATTTTCTTTCGTTTATCTGTGTGTATAGAAACGAGATAGATCTTGCCTTTTATTACTTCCCCATGTTCTGAATCAAAAATGTGGTTTAGATAATGTTAAGTGCCCTAATTCTTACTGCAGAGGACGCAGACATTATGAAAAGGCATAAAATACACACAGAGGGTCTTTCCACCTCAAGTCACTGAATATGAGGCATTTGTGCTCTACTGGGTATATTAACTTCAGCCATGTGAATATAATTTTCATTAAAGTAATCCTGTTTCAACTAGATGCTGTGACTAGAGGTGAAACGTTGCGAAAGCGTTAAAAATAGCTTACTAGTAATTTCAACATCCTGTAATTTTATCACAGATCAAGTTTCAACTGTCATACTATACAGACCTTATTCCCCATATAGTACATGTTTACTTTTTTAGCACGCCAGACCCACTTTGGAAAGATTGGTGCCAATATAATAAAATCGCGGAGGGGGGGGGGTTGCTGGAAGAGTGGGAGGAGAGCGGGGAAGGGGTGGGGGAACGTGGGGGAACGTGGGGGAAGCGAGTACACCATTTTACATCAACACTGCGAAAATGCAATCTAGCCTGGCGGAGGACCGGCAGCTGGGTCGGAGCGAGCGAGGGCTTTGCAGTCTCTGCCTGTTCCTTGTTCTGTCGCTCTTAAGTTTCTCTGTGTTTGCATAATAGCCGTGCATGCAAACCTCGAAATGCTCCAGGGCTCCAGAACAATAAATATACACATTTAAAGCATTTATTGTCTTACGGTTCATGCCCCCGGTTTTCAACAGCTTAATTTCTGGTTGTATTTAACTAGTTTTCAAATGGATTTTTTCAGTTTCAAACTATTATTGAGGAAGCTCCCCTCCCTTTTTGGCGGGGGAGGGGATGGGGGTGGGGTAGGAGTCGGTATATTATTCCTGTAGCGCTGGGTTATATAAACACATTATCATTTGAGAGCGCCCTTGGCGTCCATCAGCATTGTAAACACGTACTAGTGTATATACTTCAAAATTAAAGAATGCACACGCAGAACCGGGAGCCTGAATTCATATTCCGAGCAGACTCGCTGCTCGCATTTATTGATTTATCATGCATCGTTTATTGTTCCAGTCCCTAAATGCAGTTGCTGTCCGTTCAATATTGTTTGCAAAATCCCGAGATATGTGTGCACTGCTCACTTGTCTTTCTGTTCTTCTTCTTCTGTTTTTTTTTTTTTTTTTCTGAGTATTTTTTTTTTGCGAAGCGAACAAATGCATTAATATTTATATGTTTATATAATCGATAACCCACTTTTCCCTTCCATGTAAATAGGCATCAAAAGATAATTTAACAGATTAGTTCTCGAAAACATGGCAGTGAGGAAGCGTAATTTAACTATCAAACAAATCTACATGTCTAATAACAGCAAATCTGCTAAGGAGCATTAGAAAGAGGAGCAGCGCCCCGGAATCTCTGCAGGAAATGTTCTTTATATTAGACATATACAAGCAGGTCCTGTCAGATACACAGCAGAGCTCGCGAGCCCTGGCCTCCTCCAAAAATCTCATCAGACGATACACTTAGACAGTAACGGTTAGAAAGAGAAAGATCTCATCTTCATACAGTTTTAGGGTGGATTTTATTTTTACAAATCTTCCCGTCTGTTTTTTGCCTTGATCACTTCGCTTCCCGCCGAGATCGGACAGAGCCTTTCTCCCGATTATGAATTTGATCAACCCATATTTGGAAGGAAACCCACATAGTTTTGACAGGAGCTGAAAATTGAGTCGTCAGAGAAATATTAGGACATATTTTAAATTATTTTGGTGCCCAAAGGGAGGCAAGAGCTCAGTTTTATATTGAGACATTACGCCGACTGAAGGCAGAGAATGTTTTTCCCTGCCAGGACCTGATGCAATCCATTCACGCCAACAAGTTTGGAGAGAATGTTGAGTTCAATCAATTCAGAACGTCGAGATGGAGCCCAACTCACTCCAGGTATTTCGCTCTCCTCCGCTCCTCCGATCCCGGTACCCCTCGGCACCCCCCAGCCCTCCAGCTCACCCACACCTCTGCACCCACCCACACCCCCCACAAACTTTTCACCAAACTTTTACCCTCTGCATCCCCCCAAATCATTTTTATTGTTAAAAAAAAAAAAATCCCTGTACTGATCATACATACATAATGTGATTTTACCGCCTCAGATGGGGAGGTGGGAAAGGGTGGCGGGCGGGGGGGGGGGTGGCGGGGGGTTTTTTTTTTTTTTAAGGGAGGCAGAAAATTTGTGGGCTCTATGATTTTTCCACCCAGCGTTATATCTGTGGGCTCCTCTGTATTAAGAGTGGGGTTGTCTGTGTGTAAATGTGTCTGGGAATAGATGTTTGTGTTCTGATGGCTACATTATTTATTTGGTGCTTTTTTTCCCCCCTGCAGTGGGTCGGCTCACCGTGTGGTTTGCACGGACCTTATATTTTCTACAAGGCTTTTCAATTCCACCTTGAAGGCAAACCAAGAATTTTGTCCCTTGGCGACTTTTTCTTTGTAAGATGTACGCCAAAGGATCCGATTTGCATAGCGGAGCTCCAGCTGTTGTGGGAAGAAAGGACCAGCCGGCAACTTTTATCCAGCTCTAAACTTTATTTCCTCCCCGAAGACACACCCCAGGGCAGAAATAGCGACCATGGCGAGGTGGTAAACCTATCTATCCCTCTCTTCTTTCTTTATTATTTTTCCCCCTAGTAATGCTTATTACAGGGCAAGCTTGAAAATACTGTATTCACTTCTGCAGGCGATCAGGATCCACTCCTTTTTTAAAGGGGTAGCGCCACTAGCTGGGGCTCGAGTATTTTGCCATTGTCAGAGTTTGGCTGTCAGCTTTACAAAGAGGATCCAACTGCTGATTTTAGTCAAGATCAAATAACTTGTTCGAGAAGGGTTTTGTTCAAGGATGTGTGTGTGTGAGAGAGAGTGTGTGTGTGTGTGTTTGTGTGTGTGAGAGAGATCGTTCGGTCTCCTGCTAACTGCCGCTTGAACATCACATGCTTTTTATATTTCTTGCCTTTTGAAAATTTACCTTCGTGTCTCGCTTGGTCGGGGCTGGGTGGATTTCTTTCGGTGGGTTTCGATATTGTTCACGTTTTTTTTTTTTTAAGTAAGTATTTGATATGTTTAAGAGGGCGGAAATTACGAAATGGAGGCAGAATGAGATCAAAAGCTATTGAGTTGGCAAAGACGTGTTGAATAAAGTGATAAATGACAGGTACTGGAATAATACATTCAAATAACTTGCAGATCTGCCCGGGCGGATTTCAAAGCGGTCGTGTAACCGGCACAAACACGTTAAGCATTAACAACTATCTCTCGCCCACTCCCCCCCGCCGCCCCCCCGCCCCGACAAGCCATTTGATGTTCTAGTTTTCAATTACTCCACGCAAAGTGGACGTCTTCCAGCGAGATCTTTGGGGGTGTGTGGGACCGGGCGGGGACAGGAGGGAGGGCAGAGGGGTGTGAGCTCGCCCACTGGCCCTGCGGGTCCAGCGTCCTCGGTGCCCAGACAGCGCTCCCGGGGAGGGACCGAGCCTTCCCGGCACGTTTCTGGGCGGCAGCAGGGGCGCTCGCCGCGCTCCGGGGAGGACGCCGGAGGTGAGCCCGCTGTCACCGGGCGCCTGGGCGACCGCCTCCCTTCGGCTCTGTCATTTCTGTGTAACCGCAGTTCTGCGGACTCCCTAGTAAGCTGGCCGACCTTAGCGCCATGGTACCTACCGGGGAACTATTTTGGGGAGTCTGTGCCCACGGCCAGGCGGGGAGGGAGGGCGCACGGCCACTTGGCAAGGCTTTGTGTTGCCAAAGCGAGAGCAGGGCAATCAAACTGAGACTTTTGAGGGCAGCTAGCTCTGTGCCAGGCTGTGGAGCTTTCGAGGTAGGTCTAAGGATCTTTTTGTTAAATGAATGATGCCCCGTTTAACTCATCCCGGGGTTCCAGGATGCCAATCCTTCCAGAATTTCTTGATCTGATAGAGCTGATTGTACTTTTGGCATCGCCAGCTCACTCTCCTCGGGATCGAATTACCCAACAGTGGTCTACGCCGGTTAATTACTGGAGTTCGTCAAAACGTTTGCACTAAAATCTGCTTTTCGGAAATAAGCCCCTCCCTCCTCCCCGCACACACTCCTCCCCCGCCCTCCCCGGGCAGCTTTGGGTTTTAACGTTCATATTTCCCTACGTCCGCCTGCAATTTTACAAAGGTGTTGTTTGGAAATACTGTGAAAAATCCTGAAACCTACCAACAGGTTGAGCTCTTTCCCCCTCCCAAGGTCTCGCGCGGCCCCTCCCCCGACCCAACTTTCCTGCGCAGCTGTCTTCCTCCCCCTCCCCCTCCTGATTTCTTATTATTTGCTTTTCAAATTTATTACTTCAACATGGCCTGTGATCTGGAAAAGGGAAGGATTAAATATCCAGAAAAGAGCTGGTGCCTAATAGACTTCTGACTAAACCCAGGAGGAAATTATTCAGTGTTTTATGGGATATTTTGTGGTCACTCTTTTTTTCTTTTTCTTTTGGAGTGGGGGATTGAAATTAGAATATTTTTAAGGACCCCGAGTTGACCTCACTTGATCCAGTGAATTTCTGTTGGTGTAATTAAACACGAATTCTGATTTAAGAATAAAAGCCACATTCGCCAGAGTGCATCTGCTGAAACTGTTGTTGGTGAATAGATATATATATTTTAAATACACGATTTCTTTTTAATTGTTCATTATGGGGAATTGAAAGCGAACCATTGTAATGATCTGTGCATTTCGTCACTGTTATATGAGCCATACCTAAGAAAATTAATCTTGCCATTTAAAAGTAAACTCTAGGGGGTTTGTGGAGGGAGATGGCTCTATTTATAATTCTCAGCTGCATATACATCCTCTAATATTATGCATGATTTGTTTTTTTAATGCTAACACGGCTGGTAATTAGCTGTATGATTATACTTGTATATTTCATTAGGACTTTGGCTGATGTCATTGTGAATTATTCAGCCATATTAAAACAATTTTCAATTGAGATAATGACACGCCTCAAAATTATGCAAATGCTGACTGCATTGTGCAAAATAATTATGACAAATGTAAAGCAGGTAGAAAGTTTCCCAATGCAGATTGGTTTTCCACCCTGGTGATGTCATTTCCCCCCTGGCCTAAGTTAGTCATTCATTAGCAGAATAGCAGCAGCAGTCTCCTCTGGAGGAGAAACCAGCACTTACTGCTGGCACCTAGAGGGGGCAACAGGGTCCTCTCATTAAGAAATTTGCTTTGTTTTCACTTACTCCATTTACTTGTTTATATACATTGAAGTGATTTTTATTATTGATTTTAAATAGTTTTGAATGCTGCATTTGCCATTTGCAGCCTGTAACTAAAAGAAAAAGGTTTCTTGGTGATATGCACTGTTACTTGGAGAAAATGTTCAGCACATTTAATCAGCCAGTACAGTTTATTTTAAGTAACCAAATGGAGGTTAATAATTTCTTGATTGAGCTGACATCAGCATCCATCTCAAAAGGACGTCCAGAACTCAGCATGCTTTTTTGGTTTAAGAGAATCATTCTGCCTTTATGTGATTTCTTGAAATGTAAAGACGTCAGTTCTAAAAGCAGGAAAATGATCATTGTGCAAGTTTAGAAATAGCGTCCCTGTGTGGTTTGCTATGATTTGCAGAGGGCTTTTTTGGGAATATTTTCTCATTGATCCTTGCAATCATTGTATGAGGCTGAGTAAGACAGGACTTTTTATGCCCATTTTATAGATGAAGACTTAAACTTGGAAAGATTATGTGGATTGTCAAAGGTTGTCAGTCTTGAACCTAACTTTAAGGTTGTTTTACCCCCAATGATACCTACCTTTGAAACCAGAGCTTGAATGCATCCTGGTATAGGAGTATGTGTTAATGTGTGCAGTCCCTTGTATCTTAGAATATGATGAGTCAATCAGCTTTGCCAGAGGTCACCGGATATTTAGGTCATAAAACCATTCTTATTCTATAATGTTTAGCTAATTCTAGCCAGTGGTTTATAACAGTAACAGTTATACTTTAACAGTTATTAATAATCACTAATAATTGGTTATTTGTTTTAATAATGATCATGATGATCTGCATGCTTATATGCACTGCTGCCTTAATACATTTCCATTGCTGGTAACTGGTATTGGGGGGGGAGTGTTCCAAAAAGAAACCCTTTGATTCTGCAACTTACTATTTGTTTGACCTTGAACAATCATAAGTACTTTGGGCCTTAATTTTTTAGCTGAAAAATGGGAACATATAGTAAGGATGACTATGGATTGTGAGGATCAAGAGGTATTATATGGGTAGAAATGCTTTATATATTGAAAAGTGCTAACATAAATAGAAAGAAGTTCTAATTATAGCGGCCTTTGTTCTAGATATTTTTGCCTTTAGAAACAATAGCAAAGCATAATAACTTGAGTCTGTGGAGGTCCTTGGACCTAATCATGATACTGTCTTAAATTACCATGAAAGTGAATAGCAGGGCCATGTGCAAGGAGTTAAGTGTCTTTAGTAATTACCCACAATTGCCACATTCAGCCAGTAGCTCTTCAGAGGAGGAAAATGGCAAAGTAGGCGGGTAATTGGTTCTGTTACTGGGTAACTTCTGATTACATTCATTTTCAAATTGCCAAGTGCTTAATCTATTGGCAATGTACCCTCTTAAAATAGGTGACGTGCGGGCTTGGATTTGAGCCTGACCATCCATGGCTTGGATTTTGCATGCAGGTCTGCTGGTTACCTGGATCTGTGAATATGGATGCCTAAGGTCTTGATGTCAGGCAGTTAAGATCAAGAATACCTGGGTGTTGGGGATTCTAGAATGCATTCAGGATTTGTAACAGTATTTAGCTATCAGACTCATCATCCAGTTAAAATTGTTGAAAGTACATTTTATGGAGTCCCTATTGCAGTTAATTCAATTGGAATCTCTGAAGTTGGATCCGGATTCAAACTTCCTTTTTTTGTTTGTTTTTGTGATGCTGGGGATTAAACCCAGGGCGTTGTTCTTGCAAGGCAAGTACTCTACCAACTGAGCTATATCACCAGCCCCCAGATTCAAACTTTTTAACATCTTTAAAAATCTCACTTAGCTGTATGATCTTGGGCAAGTTTTGAGCTCTCTGTGCCTCAGTTTTTTCATCTGTAAGATGGAAATACAGTACAAACTTCCTAGGAATATTTAAAGGATTAAATGAATTAATACATGTAAAGTGGATACAGTTAAAGTTGACCCATAATAGACACTTTGATAATGATTGACTGTTATTTTCTTTAATATTGGTATTATTGTTCTCATTGAAGTTTGAGACCACTGTTGTGTCTCTTACTGAAGAAAGCTTTTCTCTGTAAGAGGTTGGTACCCGGGTTAGTTTGCTAGAACGTGTAGCCATCCAGGTCCTTTCACCTCAGGTTTTCATCTGTTTGTTGCATTTAGCTGTGTCCTCAAAATAGAAGGCTTCTTAAGGATTTACATAATGCTATTGAAGTATGCTGTCAACTGGACTGGCAAGATTTTTTTAAAAGATTGCCTGATTTGATCATATGTGGGGTTAGGCAGACACATTCCAGAATCCAGAAGGTGCTGGCTTGGTCTTGATCTTTTTGGATCGTCCCTAAGCCTTGATCTGTATGTATAAACTGTTTCTTTAGAGATTTTTGTACTCCTGACTTCACTAGCCTTGGACAATATTTTAACTTTTCTGAACCTCAGTTTTTTCATCTGTACAATGGATTTAATAATCTCTACTCTGCTTAGAGATAATAATGAAAAGGGCCTGGCAACTAGCATGGTTCCTATGAGAGCTCAACAAATGATGGTTGTGGTTATAATCCTTATTTATCTGTAGTTGTCATTTAAACTTAAATAAGCAACATCTTTACTCTCTACCTGGTAGGCCCCGTACATCTGAGATAAGAACTAAAAAATTAGTGGAGAGAATTTACTGAATTGCTCTGAGGGTCAGCCAACTAAGGTCTGAAGACCAAATCTGGCCCACTGCCTGTTTTTGTAAATAAAGTTTTATTGGAATGTAGCCACACTCGTTTGTTTATGCATTGTTTATAGCTCTTCGGCTACAACAGCAGAATTGAGTAGTTTTGATGATTACCATATGGACAATGAAGTGGAAATATTTACTATCTGGCCTGGTCCTTTATGAAAGAAGTTTGCTGATCCCTAGCCTGTAGGGTTGATCTGAAAGAAGGTACCTGATAACGTACTCATTTCTTTTTTTCCCTTTGTTTCGTTGTTTGTGTGTGTGTGTGTGTGTGTGTGCTTTAGATTTAATCCAGGGTCTTATGTCTGTTAAACTTGTGCTTTACCACTGAGCTATATCTCAACTTTGTTTTGGAGCAAATCCAGTAGCATAAGAAATAATTTAATATTAATATTTTGTCAAATTAACACTTAAATAAGCAAAACTCCATTTCATTATTGAGTCATGGATGTTAAAAAAATTTGAGAATAAGTAAAATATATATTAAATTTTGTATGACTAAGATCCAAACACCAGTCAATATTGGTATTGTCTATCTTGAGTTGATCAAAAACTACTTGTTGAAAACAATGGGTACTGGGAAATGGATCTGATCAAATTATACTGTTATTGTACCAATATGTAACAACAAATCCCACTATTATATATAATTATAATTCACCAATAAAAAAGGAAAAAATAAAATATCTGAAAAAAGAAAACTACCTGTTGAGTGTTAATCATGTGCTCAGCACTCTGCCAGGTAAAGAGCTGGATGTAAAACAGTTGGTGATTTGGCACTTTTTCTGAAGATGTTGATCAGTCTTAAATAATGAGGTCAGCACATGTTATGGATGCAGTATAACCCAGGCGTAGATGGTGCTGTCAGTGCATGTGATCCATGTTCAGAGGAAGGCTCGTGAGCAGCCTGTTTCTGGGAAAAAATCCACTTAATTCCTCAGATATTGATGAAACACCTACTGTGTGCTGAACACTTGACTACAGAGATGAAGCCGAATGGTACCCTGCTTGCAAACCACCCCTATGGCCAGACATCAGTCACAGAAAAGCCACCAGGCCTTGCATCTATATCTCTTAAAATTGAGAATGAAGATCACTCTTTATTTGTAAACTTTCATGATCTTTCTGGAAATTAGAAAGTACTGTCTTAATCTTTGAAGTCTCATTTACTAGACACACATTTATAGAGCACCTAGTAAGTGCTAGAACCTGTTCTAGGTCCTGGGGATTCAGCATGGCCTTGACAGACTATAATCCCTGCTCTCTGAGAGTCTATGGGCCAGGAGTTGGTTTTCACTTTTCATGTGCTTGATACATCCTGCCTTCTATTATAGTTATCTGAGTTCTTTTCCTTTGCTTTGCTCTGTTCACCTCTGGGTCCACCTCCCCCACCAACCCAGTACTCAGTGCTATTCAGTGGGTACTAAGTGATTGAATGACATAATATTAAAATGCCTTTTTACCCACAGCATGCCTTCTTTAAGCTTGACCGAATTTCTTTCTGACAGAGGGCCATGATTGGTCACTCACATATGGACCAGCTCCAGCACCCCATCTCACACTGTTTCTTTCCCTTCTAAAAAGTTTGTAGTCATTTTATACCAGAGGATATGAATAAAATGTGAATTTTTTTTCTTTTTGGGGGGAGCATTCACCAAAGAAATGGGCAGATGTTTAGGACTGAATGATGAGGCTGGAGCCAGCCTCTATCTCTTTGAGTACTTTTCTAATCTTCTGCATTCAACTTATTAGTATTCAGGGCTTTGAGTTGGCAACTGGTGAAACCTAGTCTTCTAGAAAGAAGAGTCTCTCCTCACCTGAGGGTTGGTTGGCAGTTTATAGGAGTCAGTGTGTTTTTCAGGTTGATGGTCTTAACTAGGCCACATGTTTAAGTAACTCAAAATTGTAAGCAATTAAAACCTCTGTTGACATTTAGACTGTAAGGCACATTCTAAGGATATGTTATTTTTATGAAGTACAAGAGTCCACACATGTAAATACTTTGTTGTTAATTATTAATAAAGCATACCATTGTTCATAGTGGCACCTAGAGATATATGATATAAATGCTCAAGCTCATTTATCAAAGTCTAGTTTTAACCAATATCCAGAATATAATTGCTCAAATCAAATGCATTCACTTGTCATTTTTTATAGCCAGCATGGTTGGATATTTGCCATCTTCTACTCAGAATAATATTGTAGCTAGTGATTACTCGTTGGCTTAGCTTTTAAAGAAATTTAAAATAAATTTATTGATTGTTGGCTTAAGGATTCATTTGCCTCTCAGAAATGTGGTCATGGATTCCCAAGTTTCTTGAAGAATTCGCTCCCATGCCCTCTTAGGAGGGTGGTTTTTCTGGCCACCTTGTGAGCCTTACTGTTTTGTTGGAGGTTAGAACCCGGGCCTTGACCCTCAAGAGTGTATTACTCACTTTGTGGACTGTGAGCATCAGTATTGACAACACATTTGCAACATGTAGAGGATGATGATTATTGAAAGGGTGCTTTAGAATCATGCTAATGGCTTCAGTCTCCCGCATACACTTGCGTAAATTAATTCTGCTTTTAAAATCAGATGCAGTGTTAGCAGCATGAAAGATGGATATTTGACATTTATCACACAGACTAGGACGGGTGGTTTAATTATGTGAATTTTCTCTAGGATCTTTGTGGCTGTGTATAGACACAGTGACGTGTCTCCTTGTACGCATGACCATCAAGTTCACGGTCCCAACTCCATCCTTGTGCCCTAGTAAGAAAAGCAGTTAGTAGAGGCCACATATTGCTAGTCCATCTACCCCATAAACACCCACCCCTCTTCCTTTTTCATGATACCCCGAACATCCGGGCTACGAAACACCTCCTCCTCCCCACAGTTGAGTTCCAGGCCTGATCATGGCACTAAACATTAAACTCTTGTCTTTGAGAATAATAGGCTTTGCTTTCTACACCCTCAAGCATGTTGAGCTACTGTGCAAGCTGGAAAATAAAAATGTTCTAATTGTGTCTTTTAAATAAGCATAGGAGTGAATTAATTAGACCATATTTTGTCTTTAGTTGCTTAGTTACACAATAGTATTCCTGAGCACGAGTAAGATAAATTGGCTCTTTTTGTGCTGCTTGTCCCTTAATCATAATTACTGTATTGCTTAGGAGAGTAAAGCATACATAGATTTTGAATTTTTTATTAATAGTCAAAAATATGCATATGATATATAAAGTATATGCTGTTCAACCTGTTTTATATGCTTTTATGTGGGAAGAAGTTTTATTGTGGTGGTAACATTTGCATTAGTTGCTCAAAGATGTAGTTCTGGGAAATACATAATTGAAATGTTTTTGAATTGCTTTTTCTGGCCTTTTCAATCTTATTCAAAATAATAGTGCCTCCAGTCCTGGAGCAGTCATTCTCATTTGATTTAACATCTTTCTTTGCACTGCACGCGCGCGCCCAGTTTTAACCCTGCAGAGCCTATATGAGGTTCTGTGATTCATAGCCCTCGCACATTGCACCTTATGTTTTTTGGCTTGCGCTGTCGGGGTTCGGGAGCAGGGGGTCAGAAGAGCACCTATGTCCAGCAGCCCTTTCTCCACTGACTTCACCCTTGGTACACTTCCTTATTCCTCGGGGAAGGTCCCAGGGTTAGAGATTGCAAGAGTTTGTGCAGCTTGGGCTAGACAGCCCTGTGTGCTTGCCTTTGGGGTCTGCAAACAGATATTGTCACTTGAACTTGTGTTTCCCGCCCCCTCCCCCAGCCTCCACCAAGGAGGGCAGCAAGAATGCGACAGCTTGATATAGTTATTGAACAATGGGAGAGTCTGGCTTAAGATCCAGGATACATGCTTGGTAAATGTATGAAAACTGACCCCATTGTTCTGTTATATTTGAAAAGCAAGTAAATTATTTACAGATATTTGCTAATTAAAGTACATGTTGTTTCACCAGCACAAAAGAACACAGTATAACTGGAGACAAAGAACTGAGTGCAGATAATTTAAACTTACTAATTCTGTCTATTCTTTTTAAGGGAGAAGTATGCTTAAAAAATATGTTTGTAGAGATTGGAGGAAATAAGGAGATGTTAGTCAAAGGGTACAAACTTTCAGTTATAAGATGAATAAGTTCTGGGGATCTCATGTGACTATAGGAATAATTCTGTACTGTATATTTGAGAATTGTTAAGAGGGTAAATCTTAAGTGTTCTCACCACCCCAGAAAAGGTAACTATGAAAGGTGATGGATGTTAGTTAACTTGATTGTGGCAATCATTTCATGGTTTATACATAATAACAAATCATCATACTGTTACAACTTAAATATATATAATTTTTATCAATTATACCTCAAAGCTGGAAGCAATAAAAACTAAAAATTAAGTATGCATGTGTGTGTATATATACACACATATAGATACATGTGTGTGTGTGTGTATGTGTGTGTGGCTTCTTTACTCTCCTACAAGAGAGGATTTGTCTCCTGCAGAGATAATAGGTCAAGTGACCATATAGTGACTTGACCTAAGCTCTCTAGAACATTTAAATGGAAGCAGTTTGGACAGAACACTGTTTTCCCTTTAGTTCAGTCTTGCTTGCTATTATGTAGTTGGAACTCAGCTCAGAGTACCATTGGAAATAAAGCAAATTAGCCACATTTTGTATCAAATAATGAAGATATTCTCCCTCATTGCCCTGTCCCCAGATTTTTTTCTAAATGATAGGCACAGTTTAGTTTGTCCCCGCCTCCCCATCTATGACTACCCAACTTTGGCAAGGTTGGCAAGGTTAGAATTGGAAATTTGTATTGTGGGAGAAAATGGCTGCTGTTAAGAAACAAAGGTCAGTCCAGTGAAGGTCATGAAGAGAAGTTGCCCATAACGATTCAGACCTGCCTGGAACGTTGGTTTATCCAATGGTAAAGGTGGTCCCTCTTTCTCTGCCATTGGCACAATTTGTGTTTTGGGGTGTGACTAGCCCAGAATCCCTTGGTATTGTTGCTAAAGATGATCAAGAAGAATTGCCAGAGTTATTTAAAAGAAAAGACTTATTGCTCATTTGCCATGAACATTTTAAGTGTCAAAGGATGTACAAAATTGAAGACAATGAGTCCATCTTCCTTTCTTTAATAGATGAAGAACCCAAAACAGAAAAATCCTAGACACAGGCTCAGAGCTAGCAAGTGACAAGTAGAACTAGAACCCAGCACCTTCCAGAATGGCAGTCCGGTCTGCCTCTTTGGGGAAGGGCTGCCGTCTTGAAGTGATGCTCTGAGGAGGTAGACAAGGGGGTCCCATAATTGTACTTGGGGCAGGTCTGTGATGCGCCCTGTCTTACACCAGTGGAGGTTGTCCCATCAGGACATCATGTTTTACTAAAATCACAAATGGAGAGGATAGACTTCATTGGAATGACGAGAACTTAGCAGGTCAGTGATAAAACAGAAATCGGGTTTGATATTCAGGATTCCAAGCTGGATCTCACTTTTATTTCCTCCATTTCCACAATCTTTTCTGAAGACGGGGGGCCTTCTGAGAGGGATATTTATTTTGGCTTACAAAAATCTTTGCCAAAAGGTGGGAATCCTAGTGATAGATGGGATTGGTATCCCTGCCAACATCAGATGCTCGTGGGTGATTTCATTCATTCATCAGAAATGTTGGGGTGTCAGTTCTCTGTGCTAGGGTTGTAATATTGAAGAGAGTTGCCAATATGCAAAGATGTTCTATTCTCGTAGGGCTTATTTACTCACCTATTCTGAGAGCAAAGAAGCAACTTGACTGGTTTATCCAAAATGGAGGGAAAGCCATCTCCATACATCTTACTCTTAGAACCGCACTCAGGCTTCCTTCTTCTAGAATACTTTCATTTCCCTTCTGTGTGTACTCACAAGCCAGAAAAAAATGCCCCAGAACCAAAAACCACCTGCAAAAGTTTCACTCCATGTTTTCAGTAAAGTCCAAGTCCCAACATGTTCCAATTATTAGCTAATTATTTTGTGTCGGGCACTGCATATTAATTAATATATAAATTAAACAGAAATAAAATAGCTCATTTAATTCTCACAGATTTTTTGGTAAGGTTGGTAGCATTTTGACATTTCATACTTAAAAATGATGGAACTTGGACCAAGAGAAGTTAAGTCACTTGCCTAAGGTCACATATAGGAGAGACTCAGAGACAGATTTGAAACCCAGGTTCTCTCTGATTCCCTGTAGCTCCCTATAGAATATATTGAGAATTCTGGATACTGGGGACTTTTATTATATACTGACCTATTCCTCTAGGAACTTGCAGTCAAATTGTCTGTTGACTGATCACACAGATAAGTCATTAGTAGTATCATGCTCTTGTGTTATAAAAATTAAAGGGCTCCTTAGACCCTGCATATTTCTCAGAAGAGAAGTCCATCTCAGTACCTTGGAGAACATTCTGTAAGCAGCTTGATGCTGGGCCCTGAAATGACAGAAGTGGAAAACCAGGCAGACTCTGTCCTCATGGAGGTTTCAGTCAGAGGGGAGCATATATATGGTTAATCAAAGTATCACAAATAAAGGAGTGATTTTGTTGTGTGGTGATTATGAAGAAGGAAAATTCAGGATCCTATGACAGTTCTGTCTGATCATGTCAGGAAGATCTGAGGAGGCATTTTGAGAAGAAGTCACACTTGAGTTGAGGTCTAAAGAGGTTATGGGGTGAAAATGGGGAAGAGATTTCTAGGCAAGGAATGGAGGAAGGAGCATCCTCTCTGAAGAATGATGTCTGGATTGGCCCTGACCCTGTGAATCCAGTAACCAGGTTAGAATTACCCACCAGTGCCCACTGGAGACACCTATTTTTGCTGATATCATTGAGACCCCTTTGTAACATCTTCAGAGTTGATATACATTGTTTTTCTGTGGATATGGTAGAAAATAAAGGAAACCAAGACCCATACACCAAATCTACGCTGCTACTTATTTTTATAAAGAAAGTATTATTGGCACCCAGCCACACCCAATTGTTTACAAAGGTCTCCTGCAGCTTTCATGCTATGTGCAGTGGTCACGCAGACTGTCTAATGTGTAGAGACTATAATATTTTCTATTTGGCCCTTTACAGAAAATGTTTGCTGACTCCTGGTCGAAAATAATGTTATTAAAGTTAATAGTAAAACTAGGTGTTGACAGCTTGACATGTGACCATTCATTTACTCTTCACAACAATAATACTATGAGGTAGGTTCAAGGGTCATCTCCATTTTACAGAAGGGTAATCTCAGCATTTGCGTAACTTGTCCAGGTTTCCAACTTTATTCATCAGGTAAATGACAGACACTGAGTGGGAACCCAAGCTGTTCTGATAATGTAGATGGCAGAAAACTCATGCTGTCCTTCTTATAAGTGGAGGAAACAGGTGGTATCAGAAAGGAGGTGGTCAGATTATCTGAAGCTTCACTCTGTGAGGTGAAGCTGCACAACCACAGTGTCTGTCTTTCAAGGACCCATTCAGAAGCAACTTCCTCTATGAGGCCTTCCATGAACTCTAGGGAAAAAGGAGTTGTGGAGCTGAGGCACACATGCAGATACCCGCTGGGTCAGGCAGGTGGGATGAGGAGGGAGATCTGGACATGACGCTGGGGATGTGTGCCTTATTTGAAGAACATCTCTAAAATGTTGCCCTTTAAGCCCTGCCTATCATTGCCATGCAGGGATGTCCTTCAACACTGTTTTTCAAGTAAAGCCAGAAATTCAGATTTTTGTATAATTTTAGTTGGCCAATCTAATTTTTAAAACGCTCTCTATAGGCCAACCAAAACATGTCTTCAGTCCAGATATGGCCCACTGGCTGCCACCTTGCAATCTCCAGAGCAAAGTTCTAGACTGTTAAAAGTGTTAAAACTTTCTCACATTTGACCCATGTAATTAAAGCAGAAGCGACCTATCGTTCCCTAGAGACATAAAAGAAAGGGGCTGAGTTTGGTGAGAGAGCATGGGTTTAGTGGGAAACAAGGTAGACTAAGACCAGACCTCAGGAGGTCTAGCATGTCATTTGGACTTAAATCTAAAGGTATGGCTGATTAATAATTTCACATCTGTGTTTTCTCTTTCTAGCTATAAACCCTTAGTTTTGAAGCCTGGTAGAACAGAGTGTGAATATTTACTCTGCCAGTTAGTAGCTGTGTGTCATTTTGGCTAACCTGCTTCCTCTCTCTGGCATCTTAGGTTTTTAATCTCTGAAATGGTTTAATGTTGCTATACTAAGAATATCGAATGCGATATACAAGGCTCTTGGGAACCAAACCATGACCTGGCCTATCCCAGGCCTCTGGTAGATAGATACTAGTTATCCACCTTGCTCTTCTTGGTCAGGGACCAAATCCTAACTTTTGAAATCTGTCATGATGCTAGATAACATGTTAGTAGTCCCTTAATAAGTAATTTATTGGCTGAGACATTGAGCTATTGTTGGAAAAAATAACTAAGAAAACGATTGTTGTAAATAGAGTTAAACTTCCTGGTTCTTTGTCTCTCCTGAGAGACTTTTCTTGAGTGAGGTTTAAAGTTTTTATGTTTAGGGTTTCCAGTGACAGTGAAGGGGACATGCTCAAACCTATTCTTTTCTGCTCCATTTAAGTCTTAAAGGAGTGAGCATTAGGGGGCATCTCTTCCATCGTCCACAGCAAAATAAAGTGGGATGGGAGGATGATGAAATCAAGAAACAAAACCTGGGTTCCAGATGTCCTCTCTCCCTGTGCCAAACGAAGTTCAAACCTGGTGCTTCCCAGGTCTCCCAGCCCCCTGCCCTTTCATGATGCAACCACCAGGAAATCTGGTGCTGATCTGTTGAATGTGCAAAACATGGAATTTATTTTAAATATACCCATTTTCCTTCCATTTACAAAGGTCTTCCCCATGTCCTATTCTTAAAAACACTTCTAATTTGAAAATTTGTTTCCTCCCCTTGCTATTTCTTTCTCCACCTCTTCCTCCTTCCCTTCTCTTTTGGGGGGGTCCAGGGGGGGATCTATTCCAATCCAACTCTTAAAGATGCCAAAAGCATCAGCAAAAGGATGTAAAGGGAGGGGTCCCTGCCAAAATGGTTGAGGGATCCTAGAAGAAGGATCTTCAAAATAGCGACTGCCTGCTGGGCCATTAAAATCCTTTTGCTTTGGGTTAATCCCACAGTGTGTATCAGATTACTAGAATTCAGATGAAAACACTGCTGTAGTACTCAGTCTCCTCACTGAATTATTCCAAAATACATGGGTTATAAATACAGAAAATAATTGCATTTTCTATGTCTTAAGTGAAGTAATCGGTTCCATTCTTGTGAACATTCTCCATAATAGTCAAATTGTGTTTTGTGTTCTGAGGGGCTGAATATGTATCCAGAAACAATGCATTGAGTTGTAAAATATGCATCCCTGACTATCTGGGCAGGCAGAAAGAAGGTTCTAGTAAAAAGGCTAAAGATGTTTTTCTGATGCAAATTCTATGAGTCACATAAATGGTAGTCTCTTTAAAATTATCAACAGACTCTGCTTTTTTTTTTTTTTCCCCTTTACAGTATAGGTCCTATTTCTCACTCCACATTTTTGATGTTACTAGATCAGTAATTCAATAGACAGCCAAGCAGGTGTTCAAATCACTCCTGACACCCAGAATTCCTTAAATGACCCCTTGAAGCAGCAGAGTGAAAACATTCTCAGCATGTCAGAATATTGAGATATCTCAGTTGCCTTAATTTTTTTTTTTTCACTTCATTTTTAAAGGCTCTTTTGTGCCTCTTTTTAGCACAGAAAAACCTCGCCTGGGTTTTGGCCCCAAGTGTTCTAAAGTTGTGTATACACAGGAATGTGCTTATAGACAACACAATTTTAGCTGGTCAGCTGGTGCCAAGGGTCCTTAAAAGACGAGTTTTGAAAGGGCGGGAAGAGGAAAAGAGAGATGAGACTTGAAATTTTTCTTTTGTAGCTAAGACCATAAAATAATATTGCTCTTGAAAAACATTTCTATTTTTAAATATAGGCCTTTTGACTGTAACCTTTCATTCAATTAAATTCAAATTTTTTTAATATGTACCAGGGTACTATGGGGTGGATCAAGAGAAAAGTAAGATTAGCCTCTTTCTCTCTAGTTTTTTAGAAGAAATAAAATACAAGTTGGGCAAAGTTAGATTTCATTTGGCCCCTTCCATCCTGAAAAGTGTGCTCACATTGTTAGGTGGTTCTTGGAATTGTCTGTGGATATCCCCAAAATAAAAGATCTCTTGTACAGGCAATTAATTCAGGATCTAGATGGGTGCACAAAGCATTTGTCCATTGGTTTGTCATTCTCTTAGCAAAAAATAATCTCCTTTCCCAGTGTAATTGAAGCTGGTGTTTAGCACCTTTATTCTACAAGCTTTATTTTGTTGCCACACAATAGTGTGTAAAGATTGGATTATTAGTTATCTATTGTCACATGACAAATTATTCCAAATTTGGCATCTTAAAAAAACACTTATTCCTCACAGTTTCTGTGGGTCAAGGGTCTGAGTATGGCTTAACTGGGTGCTTCTGTCTGAGGTCCCTTAAAGCTGCAATTCAGGTGTCAGCCTGGGATATTGTCATCTCAAATCTCAAATCTTGGAAGTACAAAATGTACTTCCAAGCTCACAGGTCTTTTATGCTGGTGTCCTGGCCTCCCTTAGTTCCTTGCCTGGCCACATGGGTACCTCCATGGGACAGCTCATGCATGTCAGCTGACTTCCTTCAGAATGTGCGTGATAAAAGCCACAGTCCTTTTGTAACCTAATCTTAGAGGTATTCCATCACTTTTGCCTAACTCTGTTTATTAGAAGTGAGATATCATATTGAGGCACACACTCAAGCGTGGGAGATACACAAGAGTATGAATACAGGAAGGTGGGGATCTTTGGGGCCATCTTGGAGGCCCCCTACTATGATCATCAACAGAACTAATCACTTCAATGGACAGTTAATCTGATGAGGATTGAAAAATATTCTTATTCCATCTTGCTCTTTTCTCTCTCCTTTTATTGTTATTATGCAGTCTCCTTGGGCAGTGCCTCCCAAACACCTCCTCCCTCTTCCAGGCATATAATTATAGATGACATGCACAGTAGACAGCAGATTGCTTTAATCTTTTAAGGATTTGTTAGTCTTACAGCATGTCAACAAGCCATATTGAGTCTTTTTTAAACCTAATGTCTTGATCAATGAATTTGGAGAGTTTTGCTGGAAAGGGCATTGTGTCTGGTATGATGATAAATCTGCAGAGAGAAGGGGAAGGAGGAGCCTGTACCTCATACAAACAGGCTCCTTAAT
Organism: Glaucomys volans; assembly: GCA_020662805.1. Classification (NCBI taxonomy): domain Eukaryota; kingdom Metazoa; phylum Chordata; class Mammalia; order Rodentia; family Sciuridae; genus Glaucomys; species Glaucomys volans. The sequence goes on from JAJEJO010000486.1 coordinate 300,113, forward strand.
GCATAAGAAATTAGGAATGTTTCATGCACAGTAGTTGAGGTGGGGCATTAAATCAAGCTGGTTTTTAAAGAAAACCTAAAACACCAGATGACAGGAATTACTATTTCAATTTGTGTTTCTAATGAGTATGTCTACAGAATAGATATCTCCTAGCTGCCCTTCAATCTTGTGTATATGTCAAGAGAGCAGCTGACCTGCCATCTTTTAAATTCTGTGAAAATTAGTTGTTTATAGGAAAACTGATCTATTTCTCTTTTAGGAAGGGTTAGCTTGGTCTTCAACAAAGTGTTTAAAACATATATATGTAGGCATTGAAGGTGTGGGGAAAAGGTGACACTGGATAGATTCTGGCCAATTTTTAATAATGGGAATTGATTCATGAGTAGTGTCCATGTTAAACCTAAGTTCCAGTGGGAACTTAGTGAAAAGATACCTGAATTCAAACTGAGGAGATGCCTATAAAATATGCATGGGGCATGTTGTGTTTGTTTTCTTTTTTTGTCCTTGAATTTGGTAATGCACCATATGCCTTTGTGTGCTTTGTTCCCTCTGCCAAGACCTTCCTAAACATTCCCTGACCCCTCAACTTAAATCATTCCTGGTTCTGTTCCTTGCCTCCCATTATTGGTCTCTCACAGTTTTGTTTCAGATTTTGTTTACACTCTGGCTTTTCTGCCTCACTCCCTCTACCTACATATGTGCATGACTGTAAGCTCCAGAAGGGCAGGTAATTTCATCTGTTTTATTCCAGGCTGTAACTCCAATGCCTGGCAAACAGTTGGTACTCAGTATTTACTGGATGCATAAAATCATGTGTGACATTCTCTCTTTATAAACCACATTCAGGTGACAACTTACTGTTTACTGTCCATTCCCTGCCACTAGACTGGCATTCCATGAGTCAGAAGCTTATTCCCCAGTCCTTTCCCTTACCTAGCACAGTTAGTGTAGATACTCAGAACATTGAGAATGGAGGAGTGAAGGAACCTTCTGACATAGGACAAGAAAGAAAACAACCTTCATTTTGCAGTCAAGGAGTAGGAGGTCCTGGGAACTGAATGTTTCTAAAGGGCAACACTCATCTTTTATTCATCCTTATCTCTCTCTGGTTGGATACTCAGCCCAGTGCCTGGCACAGAGCAGAGTCAATACAAATTAATTGGATCAGACCAAATTGAGTTGGGGAAAAGCTAGAATAAAATCTCTCGACTTGTGAATGCTTCCTTAAAGGTGGCAGGATGACAACTTCTGGATTCCCATCTGTGGCTGTTTTGTCAGAATGCCCAGTAGCATGCATGCATTCATTCATTCATTCCCAAGCTTTACCTGGATTGTACAGAGAGCACTGTACTTGAAACATGGGAAACTATACAAGATTTTAGTTCCACCTCTTCCAATCTTATTTTGAGGAAACCTCCCTCCAAAGAGTTGGAATTGGGTGGCTGTAGTTACTTGATCTGTCCTCAGCGTTGGCCTCTATACCACACTCTTCGAACAGGAGTAGAAAGGTCACCAGCTGTGGTTGCTAATTGGCTTTTGTGTTCATCTTGACTTATTTAAAAACACTCAGTATTTTTCCAAACTGAGTTTAAGACTTCTGATTGAAGCCTGAGTCATTTACTGTGGCAGAACATATCACTACTATAGGAAAAACTAGAACTTAGAAATACAAAGCCCCTTTAAGTAATCCAATATAGGATAATTGCATTATTAAATAAAGCTGTGGGTCTCAAATTATTCCTCTGCCATTGTACACGTGAGGATAATAACGTGAACTGTGCTAAGTGAACACAGCAAAAAAAAAAAAAATGTTTGACAAGAGGGAGCATGTCTGAATCATATGTTTATGTTTAAAAAGAGGCTACACAAAACAGGGAGATTGACTTGGTGTCTACATTAAAGTGTTCTAAATGGGCACAAAGCTTTTGGTGATTCTCTGTGAAGACTATTCTCATTAATGGCAATGGGATATCCAGACTCCATGCCAAAAGATGAATAAGTTTTAATAACTCAGACAGTTTCCACTGTGATTTTCATATATGAACAGGGCAAAGGGGTATTTTTCTTCCTTTGAGAGTCTTTATGGAGTATTGGCATTGCAGAACAGCATACCTGAGAGGAGGGTCTTGTGCTTGCAAAACTGGGTTAAAAAAAAAAAAGACCAGGAGATGTAAAAAAGTAATGGTTTGGAGTTCTTCAGTACAATAGAATAGCTGGATTGGGTGGTGGTTGAATTTGGGTTGTATTTTTATTGTCTTTAATAGAGTGTTCTTCTAGGTAATTCAACGGAGCTTTAACATTGGAATTGGGCTCATTTATCTTCTTTTGTTAATGTTTTAATGGCCAGAGCTAAGTATTTGGGTGCCAAGCTAGTTTTCATTATGGCAACTTGAAAGTAGTTAAAAAATAGACTATGGAGTTAACACCCTATTAATTTGGTCAAAGGAAATGTGGGAAAGCCCAACCACCAACTGAAGGCATCTTCTTTTTAATCAAATGCTTGCCTGCTTAGAGAGGAAATATCTAGGACACTACGATGCAATTTCTTGCTCTCTCTGTAAATTGTCTTTAATTTTAGGGGGGACAAAAAAGGTATAGGCATGATCAGTCTAAGAGGAAAGAAGTGGAACTGGAAATTAACAAAAGGATATTTCTGGGACTTTCTTTGGAGATGGTCTCCTGGTCAGGGAACCAGCAGGCTGCAACCTAACATGTTTTAGATTAGTGTGTATTAAAAATGTATTTAGGAACATAAAATATTTAGGATTCTTGAATTACTTGTTTGATACGCAAATGCCGTTGGCTGTACCATGAAGGATAGTCACATTACCTCTGACAAATCGTGCCTCAGAGCAGTCTTCTGTTTGCTTACCCCCTCTAATTGTGCCAGGATAGGTTTCCAAAATTCATTGAGCTACCAGCTTTACTCCAGTGTCTGGTGAGGGGGATGGAAAATGTTGGAAGAAGAGGGGCTGGCTTGGGAAATGGGAACCCAATACGCTAATGAGCCTCCATGGCAAATTCATTCCGTCATGTTAAGGGAGTCAAATTATATCTTAGCATGTACTTGAGAGGTTATCTTCTCTGCTCGGTCAACAGAAAATTCTTAACATTTTTAAGTTGCATATGAATAGCAATATCTGTAGTCTTTCTTGGGGGCAGAAACACTGTAAGAATTAAAACACTTTTTTTGTTGTTGTTGTGAAAGATTTTAAATGCCACACACCCTGTAGAATTGGCTGGAAATGGGGAAACCTTTAGTCATCCCAGGATGGGAGCAGGGTGGGATATGACTACAGAAAAGGCTTAAATGACCAATTTTCCAGAAAGAGGGTATTACCAAGATGGTTTCTGGTTCTACTTCAGTTTTCTCATCTTTGAAATGGGGCTAAGGACACTTACCTCAGAGAATCTTTATTTATAGGCATTAGATGATATAATCTCATTAAATTCACAGATCACTATCTGGATCAGATAAGGAAACTCAGAGTTCTCCACTGCTATATACTTGAGAGTGGAGGAGAATGAGAAATCCAGGTCTTCTTAATGGTCTTCTGGCCCAACTTTTCCTTAGAGGTATTCAGCAGGAACTACAGAGCCATTTTTGTTCCTAGACAAAGAATCAAGAAGAGTTAGAAACATACACAGTTATTCGGAGAGGACTATCAAATACGTTCATGCCCCATTCTCTCATTTTTTTCATTCAAGTGTTATATAAAAATAGGAATAGCCATCATTTCTTTGGATGCCTTCTCTGTGTTAACCATTGAACCCTAATGGCTGCAACATCCTAACTACTGTATGAGGTGGCTTCTTTTGTTCCATTTAACTCATTTTTTTAGATGAGTCCCAAGATTAAATGTAGTGCAACTGCATTTGAACCTCAGTCAATCAGACTCAAAAGCTGGTGCTTGCCAGGCACAGTGGTGCACATCTGTAATCCCAGAAACTCAGGAGACTGAGGCAAGATGATTGCGAGTTCAAAGCCAGCCTCTGCCATTTAGCAATGCCCTAAACAAATTAGTGAGACCCTGTCTCTAAATAAAATATTTATAAGGAGCTGGGGATGTGGCCCAGTGATTAAGTGCCCACCCCTAGGCTTAATTCCCAGTACCAAAAAAAAAAAAAGGGCTGGTGCTTTCTTAATTCTCCTTTCATATCTCTCAACATGGAACCTCCAGAGATGGTGCACCATTAAAAGTCATGTGCTTTAGACCCAACATGATCTTTGGCTCTTTGGGCAGTACAATAGAAACAGAAGTTAAGAAGTGTATTTGCCTCTAAAAAGTGTTGACAATTCTGATGTTTACTGTATAAGATAAGAATTATGCAATTCAGCATCAAATACTGATGCCTAATAAAGATCTAACATTATGTTATAGGTAATAAGAATAGTAATCTTTAGTACAGGGAATTGGAGTTAATAGCTTTTTATTTTGCCTACTGAACACATTAAAGAACAGTTACCATTTAAAAATTGCCATCCTCACTTCAGAAACAAAGGATATTATAATGCCAGATGAAAGGAGAAAGAATAAAGTCTTCAACAAAAAGTTGGAGTTTTCATCCATATCAACGTGCCTTCTGTGGAAGGCTGATCTGTGTGAACCCCTGGGCCCTCTGGTTTTCAGTGGGGTTCAGCCATACAGGTACCCTGTCAGGAGAGGATGAGAGAGGAGAGTAAGGCAGGTGTTCATTCTTTCCTCCTTCATGGAAGATCCCTCCGGGCTGGTGGTTGTCACTCCAAGGAAGGGTTGCTGCTGATGGAAGGGTCTGCTCTGATCCTGGTAACTACCTCTTCTTTGGTCTAGCAGCCTCAGGGTGGTGCTGACCGCACTGTTTTTGGCGTAGGTTCTTGTGCTATCAGTCTCTTATGCCTCTTTACATCCTACCAACACCTTTCTCATCAATTCCTTTGTAACTCTTGGACTATCATTATGCAAATACTCCATCTATCTTCTGCTAGCATCCTGATGGATACAAGGATAGTCCTTAAAACCTAGTAAATCTAGTTTTGTAAAACCTCACTACATTGTGCTCATTTTTCTGGTTTCACAACTGACCAGTCTTTACCATCCTGTTTTTTCTGAGGTTCTTGGATCTTTGAGTGGCAGCCACTTACCTGTAGAGTGAAACCTTTTTACTTGCCCTGGAGCTGTACCATTAGCAGAACAAAATAATGTGTAATGGAGCACAATTGAGCAAACTGGTAGGTGCCTCCCATTGCAGCATGTCTGAGTGAGGTTTCAAATAAAGGGAGTAGCCAGCAGAACCAGTCTCAAAGGTGGCATTTCCCCCACCCCCTTACCTGAGTTCCCCAGTGCACATCATAGGCACACATGTCTGACTAGGGCGTGAGCTAAAGTGGCTATAGTTGGTCTTTCTAAAAATTGACACAACAGGTTTTTTCATTATTAGTTTCCATCTTGATGAAAATTTTCCACTCTCATAGAACCATCTGGTATTTTAGATTCACAGTTTATTCAGCTATCACCATTTATTGTTGTTTTGTGTGCCCAATATGTTATGATTTGGATATGAGGCGTCCCCCAAAAGATACCGTGTTAATGCAGGAATATTCAGAGGTGAAATAGATTGAGAGAGCTGTAACCTAATCAGTCCTTCCTAGTTTGAATGGACTGGGTGGTAACTGTAGGCAGGTGGAGAGTGACTACAGGAGAATGGTCACTGGGGGTGCATTATAGAAGGGTTCATCATCCCTGTGGCCCTTTCCCCTGGCCCTCTCTGCTTCCTGGTTGCCATGAACAGAGCAGAACACCTCCACCACACCCTTCCACCATGATGTGCTGCCTCACCTTAGGCCCAGAGCAGTGGACTCTGCCAACTATGGACTAAATCTCTGAAACCATGAGCCAAAATAAACTCTCCCTCCTCTACGTTGTTCTTGCCAGGTATTTTGGTCACAGTGGCACCGAGTTGACTAACACATAACATTTATCATGTTTCAAATGCTACCAGGCACACTCAGAAAATCTGAGGTAAATAAGCCATGCTTTTCTGTTCCCATTCCTTCCCTTCCTTGCCAACCCTCTGATGTTACCTGTTATGTGTTCATTGTCCTTGGGACTCAGCTGATTATTCGTCTTCTCAGCAATAGTGTTGTTGTGTGCCGTGTGGTATGATAGGAAAGGTTCCATTCATGTCCTGTCTCCTGACGGATGATGTATTAGTAAAGGTAGGGGTTCAGCTGTGTGTAACAGAGACTCATAATTACAGTTGTTTAAATAAGTTGGGACTTCAGTATCACTCTCCTGTCACAGCCTACAGGTGGATGGTTCAGGGCTGGAATGGTTATTAGGGATCAGGTTTCTTCTGTTTCTCATTTGTATGATCCAAAGCCTTTGAGTGCATGACCTGGAAGATGCAATTTCACTAATACATACCATTGGTCCTAATTTGGTCACATGGCTGCACCTGGATGTAAAGGAAGCAGAAACATGGTATCTTTATTTTGTTCAAATTTTCACTTTATCATAAGGAAGAATAGATACTGGGGGAAAGTTAGGTATAGTTGGGAAGTATTAAATTCTGCTTATGCCAGGTAAAACATTTTCTTACAAATAAGTCAAAGGGAATATGCAGTTCCACTGAACTCAAGTTGACTCTGAGACATCTAAATTTGTAACAAGGAACTGAAGTCATGATGAATTTTTGGAATCAAAGTAGAATGTAGTCATAAACTTTAGAGGTGAGCACAGAAATCTCAGTGGAGAATGGCATCTTCAAGGAGTGATATGCAGAGGAAGAAGATCTGGACCTAGACTCCCATCTATGCATGTATGTTTCCTACATTTTTCCAATTGAGGAAGAAGAGAAATTGAACAAAACAAAGGAATGTAGGGGTGGTAGATATTGGGTAGATATTCTCCGTGTATCTCTTGCATATCTGTGCATCTTGTAAACAAAACCACTGACTGCCTTTGTCCTGGACTATCTTTTCAAAGTTGTTTATATAGTGAACAACTTGAGAAGACAAAGACAGTATCTTGCTCTAGAACAAAGAGCTAGTATGCTAATTTTTCAGTAATTAAAAATTTAGGTTTTCCGTTCTCCAAAATTGACCATATTATAAGACACAAAATAGGTTTCAGCAAATGCAAAACAAAAACAACCACAAAAAAATACATGGTAACTCCTTGCATTTTATCAGATCCTAATAGAATGAAATGAGAGATCAACGACAAGATTTAAAAAATAGAAACCACTTTAACGCATGGAGACTGAATAATATGCTTTTGAATAAGGAAGGGGTCATAGAAGAAATCAGTGGAGAAATTAAAAGCTTAGAAACCAATGAGAACAGAGGTACAACATACCAAAATCTCTAGGACACTATGAAGGCAGTTCTAAGAAGAAAGATTATAGTACTGAAGGCCTACGTTGAGAAAACAGATTCCAAATAAATGGTCTAATGTTGCATGTTATGGTCTTGAAAAGCAAGAACAAATTAATTTCAAAACCAGAAGATAGGAAATAATAAAGATCAGAACTGAAATTAGTTAAATTAAGAATTTAAAAAATACGAAGAATCAACGCAACAGAGTTGGTTCTTTGAAAAGATAAACCAAATTGATACACACATAGCCAAACTAGCCAACTGAGAGAGAAGACCCAAATCAACAAAACTAAGAGATGAAAAAAGGAGAAGTCACCACAGATTTCTGAAGTCCAAAGAATCATAGAAACTATTGTGAAAATTTATATGCCAATAATAAACTGGAAAATCTAGAATTTCTAAACACATATTACTTACCCAAATTGAACCATGAGGATATAGAAAACATAAATAGACCAATATCAAGCAATGATATTGAAACAGTAATAAAAAGCTTTCCAACAAAGAAAAGTCCTAGATCAGATGAATTCTCAGCAGAATTCTACCAGACCTTTAAAGAAGAACTTATGCCAATCTTAAAATTATTCCATGAAACAGAGTGAGAGAGAACACTCCCGAATTCATTCTATGAAAGCAGTATCATCCTTATACCAAAATCAGATAAGGACACATCAAGGAAAAAAAAAACTATGAACCAATATCCCTGGTGAACATAGATGTAAAAATCCTCAATAATAAAATTCTAGCAATCCTTATTCAAAAACACGTTAAGAAGATTATGCACTGTAATCATGTTGGATTCATCCCAGAGATTGTATCAGTATACTCAAATCAATAAAAGTATTCATCACATAGATTTAAGGAGAAAAAAAATCACACAATCATCTCAATAAATGCAGAAAAAATCCTTTGAGAAAATATGGCATACATTTATATTAAAAACACTGAAGAAACTAGGCAGGAGAAGGAAATTAAATGAAATAGGAAAGGAAGAAGTCAAACTGTCTCTGTATGCTGATGACATGATCCTATACTTAGAATGCCCCAAAAATTCCACCAGAATATTCTAGAGCTCATAAAAAAATTTGAGCAAAGTTGCAAATTCAAGATCAACATAAAAAATCAATAACTTTCTTACACTCTGATAATGAATTTGCTGAGGACAAAATCAGGAAACAATTGAATTCACAAGAGCCTCAAAAAAATTAAGTGCATGAGAATAAATCTAACCAAGGAGGTAAAAGACTTCTACAATGAAAAATATAAAATACTGAAGACAGAAATTGAAAAAGACTTCAGGAAATGAAAAGACCTCCCATATTTTTGGATAGGCAGAATTAATATTATAAAAATGACCATATTACCAAAAGTGATCACAAATCAGTGTGGCCTCAATTAAAATACCAATGACAGTCTCACAGTCCTAAATTTCCATTGCAAGAATAATTAGACTCAGAGCAGTCAAAGTAATACTAAGCAATAAGAGTGAGGTCAGAGACATCCTGACCTCAAATTATACTGCTGAGCTATGGTCACAAAAACAGCATGGTATTGGTATAAAAATAGACATGAAGACCAATGAAATGAAATAGAAGACACAAAGACAAATCCATTTGGGTAGTCATTTGATCCTTAGCAAAGGTACCAGAAGCACACATTGGAGGAAAGATAGCCTTTTTAACAAAAGATGCTGAGGAAACAAGATATCCATGTGTAGAAGAATGAAGCTAGATTCTCTATCTCACCCTGCACAAAAATCAACTCAAAGTGGATCAATGAACTAGAAGTTAGACCAGAAACACTACAACTGTTAGAAGAAAATATAGGGTCAACATTCCAACATATTAGTGCAGGCACCAACTTCCTTAATAAGACTCAAAAAATAAAATCTAGAATCAATTAGGTGGGATAGTCTCAAATTAAAACTTCTGCAGAGCAAAGAAAACAAGAACATGAAGAGAAAGCCTAAACAGTGGGAGGAAATCCTTGCCCATAACTCTTTTAACAGAGGATTAATATCTGGAATATATAAAGAACTCAAAAAACAACAAACACACACACAATGAATAAATAGGCAAATTATCTAAATGGACGTATCTCAAAAGAAGAAATACAGACATCAAATATGTGAAAAAATGTTCATCATTATTAGCAATCAGAGAAATGTTAATCAAAACTATCCTGAGATCTTGTCCCACTCTAGTTAAAATAGAAATCATCAAGAATACAGATAACAGTAATTGCTGATGAGTATACTGGGGGAAGGTACACTCATACATTGTTGATGGGACTGTAAATTAGTTTAACCAATTTGAAAAGGAGTATGGAGATTCCTCAAAATGCTAGGAATGGAACCACCATATGATCACATATCTCACTCTTAAGTATCTATCCAAAAGAACTTCAGAATACTATAGTGATATATGCATATCAATTTTATAGCAGTGCAATTCACAATAGCCAAGTTACAGAACTAGCCTGGTGTTCATCATCAGATGAATGAATAAAGAAAATGTGATATATATACACAATGGACTTTTTTACTCAGCAATAGAGAAGAATGAAATTACCATGTTTACTGGTCAATGGATAGAACTGGAGAACATCATTCTAAGTGAAATAAGCCAGAATCAGAAAGTTAAGAACCAAATGTTTTCTCTCATATGCAGAAGCTAGAGAGAAATAAGGAATTTTTAAAAAGGGAAATCTCATGAAAATAGAAAGGAGAACAGTGAGTAGAGGAAGAGGATCAAGGGGTAGGGAGGAGGGATGGGAAAGAGGAGGAACTGAAGAATGAAACTAACCAAATTACACTGTGTGCATGCATGAATATATCATGATGAATTCCACTTTTATGTATATCTATAATGCACCCATTAAAACATATATAAATTGAAGAAAGTCCAGAAGGAGATCAGAGGGAAAGATGAAGAGAGGAAAGGGGACAATTCTGAGGATTGAAATTGAGCAAATTATATTATTTACAGCTATGAGTATGTCAAAATGAAACCCACTATTATGTACAATATAATGCACTAATAAAAACATTTTAAAAAGTAAAGATTTAGATTCCCCAAACTCAAGACTCTTTTCCTGTAACACATCCTGATATGTGAGCAGCTTTCATCGATCCTTCCTTGCATTTTTTTGGGGGAATTGGATATTATAAGGACCAACACAAATGCTGAAATATTCACTGCTGCTAGCACCATGAGCAATAAACCATTCTGTGTCTGTGCCCAGGAGTCTCATGGGCTCTGCCAGCATCCATGAAACCATGGTAGGCAAATTTGTTAAGTTTGCAAGTAGAGTAAAATCACAGACGCTTCTCAGTTCTTAACATGAGGGAAAGTTCAAGTCATAGATAGTGTTCTTTATTATCAAATGATACAAAGAGGTCAAGAAAAACTAAGAATAAGAAAATGCCTTGAGTTAGTGACATAATACAGTGGCTCTCAAACTTTTTTGAACTCAGGAACCTTTACACTCAAATTAGTGAGGACCCTGTAAGTTTTGTTTATGTGAGTTATACATATCAATATTTACTGTATTGGAAATTAAAACTGAGAAATGATTTAAAATGCTTATTCACTTAAAAATAATATGATATTTACATGAAAAAAATGAATGTCAAGCTGAACTGCATACCTCCACCACATTACATCAAAATTGGTCATAATCCTAAATGTAAATAATTAAAGTATATAACTTTTGATGTTTTTATTGTTATTTTGCATGGTGCTGGGGACTGAACCTAGATCCTCAAGCATGCTAGGCAAATGCTCTACCACTGAGATATTTTCCCAGCCCATTAAAGTATAAAACTTTTGGATGAAAACATAGAAATTCTTTGTGACCTCAGATTAGGCAAGGAGTTCATAGATATAACAAGCAAAACCACAATCCATAAAACAAAAAAGCTGACCAGTGGAACTTAATCAGATTTAAAACTTTTGTTTTACTGAAGAAACTGTTAGAAGAATGCTACAAAGCAGGAGAACATATTTTCAAGCCACATATTTGTCAAAAGACTTGAATCTAGAGGTTTCAAGAATGCTCAAAACTCAATAGTAAGAAAACAAATATCACTTTTTTTTTTTAATGGGCAAAAGATTTAACATAAACTTCTTTGAGAAAAGATACACAGGTGGCAAATTAGCACCTGAAAAGATGTATGATATCATTAGTCATTAGGGAAATGAAAACTAAAAACATGATGGGAAAATACTATGTACACATTAGAATGGCAGTAATTAATTTACAGTGACAGTATCAAGTGCTGGCAAGGATGAGCATCAACTGGAACTCTCATACAGTGCTGCTGGGAATGCAAAATGGCGCAATTTCTCAAACATTGCATAGCAGTCCCTCTCTTTGGTGTTTACTCTAGAGAATTGAAAATGTGTGTTCACACGGAAACCTGTGCATGCAAGTTTATAGTAGTCTTGTTTGTAATCACCAAAATTGAATCAACCCAGATGTCCTTCAGTCAGTGAATGGATAAAGTTTGGTGGCCATCAACACCATCAAATTCTGTTCAGTAATAAAAGGTAACAAGCTGGTGATTCATGCAGCAACATGGGTGGATCCCAAAAGCATTATGCTGAGTGAAAGAGGCAATCTCAAAAGGTTTTTGTAAAATATTTTTTAGTTGTCATTGGACCTTTATTTTATTTATATGTGGTGCAGAGAATCCACCTCAGTGTGTCAGGCATGCTAGTCAAGTGCTCTACCTCTGAGCTACAACCCCAGCCCTCAAAAGGTTTTATACCATATGATTCAATTTACATGATATTTTAAGAAAGAGAAAACCGTAGCAAGAGCTGATCAGTGGTTGCCAGAAATCCATGTGGGTCAGGGGCAGTGTGACAACTAAGAAATAATACAAAGGGCTTTTGAGGGTGATGGACTAGTTCTGCATCTAGTGATTGTGTTGATACCGATTTCATGATTCTGTCCTTATGTTAAAACTCATAGCACTGTATACCAAAAAAGGAAATTTTACTCTAAACTAATTTTAATAATAAAAAATAAAATACCAATATAAACCCACTATGAAAATATAACCCATTTTAATGAATATTAGCTGTATTCTCAAAAACAAAAAGATTAGTGAAACAGTGGCTTGGCTATGTATTTTTTGTAAATCCTTTTGCTGTCTAGCTTAATAGAGAGCTGGATTCATGTATCTGCTTCTGCCTTCAGACAGTTGTGATATCACATGTCACAGGTCTGGAAAACCCCACTACACACTTGAAAGAGAACGAGAGTGAGAAAAAAAGCCAATGTCTTGGTATGATTAGGATTTCTGTTTTCACCCTGTGGACCACCCGAAGTGGTCTCAGGGATTTCCAAGGCTTCTTGGACTTTAAGAACCACTGATAAAACACATCCCAATTGGGACAATGTCCCAAATTTCAACTTGACCCCCCCCCCCCCCATATCATATATCCCCTTTGTTTCCATAATGGTTTTGTAAAAAGTGATCCACTTTTTAGCTTAAATTTATTTAAAGAGGAAACTTTCTACATCTCCTATAAATAGGAAACCAGTACCACTTTTCCATAAATAGAGAGTAACCACAAAAATAAATAAGCAACGAATAACTTTATGTAAAGTTTCCCCGAGAAAGATCTGAATTCATCTCTGCATGCCACACTTTGGAAAACACCAATGTAGAGAGGTAGTGACACATAGCTAACTCTGGCATTCCTTCATTTCTGCCAACCCATTGAATCTAGGCAATTAATGTAAGAGGTAGATAGTGTAGTCCTTTTTTTTTTTCTTTTCGTAGATGAAAAAAAAAATTGAAACACAGGGAGAGTAAAAAAATTGCCCTGTGTTCCAAAGGAAGTAAATTCCAGGGCTGAGATTCGAACCCAGGCACTCTGGCTGCAGAGTCCAATGTGCTGTATTGGTGGATAAGAAAACCCAGGTACTCATCCAAGTCCTGCCATATGTTGAACCAGGACATGCCACTGAACCTCATTGTCCTCATCAATTACATGAGATGGGCTGAATTAGTATGCGTAAATGAAAATGTCTGGTGCCTTTGGAGGTACCAGGGAAGACAGGGAAAAGTGGACTGAATATAATGTGATAGAGAGTGGTGGGGATTTCACATCTTCTCTAAAGAAGGCATCTGCTGCTGCTCAGTTTCAAGTGGTTTTTTTGTTATTGGTTTTGGTTTTGTTTTATTTTTTTCTTTTCCTTTGTTTTATTTTATAAGAGAAGATTGAAGTCTGGACATTTTTGTGTACAATTTCCAGTTTTTTGAACAGTTGGAGGGAACAGGCATACACACCGGCTGACTGGTTTGTGACTTCTTGACTAGATTATCTCCTCTGACTTAGAGGATCCTTGATTAAATGGGCTTTTTGTCCAGTGGTAGAAACAAAATCCAAATTACAGAAATAGTTTTAAACAACGATGAAAGGGGATAAGGACTTAAAAAGTGTCTTAACCCAGCCTACATAAATATTGATTAAGAGCTGGGTTAATTGAAAAGTCAAGGTACATTAATAGAATAACAAAGTGTATTTCTTTGTGTTCCTTTTGTGTTGTATTAGAGCAAATCAGCAATATTTATCCAGTGCTAATTCTCAGTTTGCAGAGAGCTAATGTAATCATGAGATGAGCTTATTGAAATTCTTTTCTTAGACATAGAGACTTGCCCAAGAATGGTACATATTAGAAACTTTAGTCAGCACTTGCTCAGAATAGTAAATATGAGCATGTGATTTATGCCGCTGTGTGTACAAAGCAGTGTTTCCTGAGACATTTTCTACTTGTGTGTTGACTGTTTTGTTTTTTGGAGATCGGTTTGCCGTTTCGCCCTCCTCCACTTATCAGATTTCCTTTTAAATTCTGGCATTTAACAATGTTGCAGGGCCAGTTTCTCTGTGAATCCACAGTAAAACATACTGGTTGTTTCACAATTAATACAAACTGGGGTTTATAGTTTGCATGTTTATGTGAATTCCTGCATTTGTTTTTATGTGTGTGTTAGAGAAAAGGAACAAGTACAGAATCTATAGACTGAGTCTTCAAAGATGAGTTGATTCATCAGTGACATCAGAAGGATTGTATTTTCTCTTGGTTAATAAACTATTTGTTTGGCGGGTGTTGTAAGCCTGCCAGAGCTAGTCATGCCATTTCTTGGAAAAGATCTGAAGCAACTGGTAATTGAAATGATAATCATTTGATCATAGTTAGAGCTATTTGAAAATAACACTCATCTCCAAACTTGTCTATTCTAGGAAACCTTATTTGGTCAGAGTGTTGCCAAATTCCATTTTTACTAACGTTGAGACTGATATATCATGCAACTTAATTATTTTCCAGTACATTCTAGATTTGATTGCTGGTATGTCCTGTCCAGAAGCTGTTCCCATATGCTTTGAAACAATACCCAGTCTGAATTTTTATTCTGACATTTAATAATCACCATGTAATAGCTATAAAATGCATGACAACTACAGATCTTTTATTTCAAGAGGATAGTGTGGTGAGTCTGGATGAAATCACCCATTGAAATGGTACTTTGTAATGTGCCCCACTGTTGATAAAGTATTGAAATTTTTTTCATGAGCAGAGGATAAAAACTCAGTTTCCACTTAGTTTCTCCTTTAGTGGAAGTTCATATTTGATCATGATAAGGGAAAAGATTCCATTACCAAAGTTTTACTTTTCATTTTTGATAGAGTAGTTGTTATTCTGCTGCCTAGTAAACTTTCTCCTCAAGAGCAGCTTGGGACTGAGTGAGGAAAAGTGAAATTTTAGATCCTACCTTAAAACGTTTTTAGAAACTAAATTCAGGGCTTCTAATTGTGTGAAGCTTATCTTAATACACCCTTTTTGGTTTGAATCAGAGTAGTGTTTGAGTGGTGGTGTGTTGGGGGTGTGGGTGCGTGTGCATATGTGTAGGTGGGGGAAGGACGAAAGAGTTGTTTAACAGCAAAATAAGCCAAAATCAGTTGTGAATTCCTTGTCTTTAATAGCTTAGAGACATCTTCCTGTTGTTGTTTTGTCCAAAATATTTTGAAGGTTTTGTAAGCTTAGGGGTTTTCACAGCTAAGCCTTCTTCAGAAATGTGAAGTAAAAGAAATAAAAGAAGTCAGTTCAAGTTGAAATGTCAAATGTTTCAAATAATTTAACTTAAAAGCCAGTGAGGCAATCTTTATAATCCTTTTTCTAAAGAATTGTTGGGTGAGGGAGCTTTCCCTTTGTTCCATGTATGGATATCTATTAAATATCTTGCTGGACTAATTCTGAAGCAGAAAAGTTGGTTGTTTCCTGGAAGCAATTAGAGATGCTTAAAATTCAAATTTATGATCCATAGGAGGAACTTAAGTTTCAACTACTTTTCTTAGATTCAAAGACTTTCTCCCCACTCCTCCCTCTCACCCCCTACCCCATATGTATTAAAAGAAAAAATCAGTTCATTTCTCAACTTACAAAGTTTTCAAGAAACATGAGAATGTGTAAGTTTCTTTCAGTGGGAAGCACATAACATTTATGAAGTATTTCTTTTGGGATTACATCACGGTTTTATTTAATTTTTAGGACAAAAGTTAAATTCAATATTTGTGTATAAGCCAAGGGAAAATGTACCATAAACATAGGAATTTTGGGGTGAGTCAGAGTTCCAAGAATCCTAGATTTACTTAGACCATTTATATGGAGACAGGCTAACTATTAGTCATCTAGCCCTTGTTTTTTACATTTGCAATTAATTGCACCTAAAAATCAGCTTTTGCCCAAGTGGTGAGATTAAGGTACAGTGAGCTTTGCAATCAGCATTAGAAATGGCTATTAGGATTACTACCCTGTTTTTGGATACTTTCTAATTGTGTAACAAATTTATCATTTAAATTATTCTTTAAATAACTAGCAGTGAAAAAACAGGGAATCTCCAGTGAGTTATTAGAGATCCTCTGATACGGACAAACCCACAGTGCCTGCTTGCATAACGTGAAACTGTTCAAATGGCATTTCAGGTGGGCTTTGTGGAGAGTGGGTCATTTACCCCTAACCCATAAATAATGTTTTTTGCCCATCCCACCTCTTGTAGGACGAAGTCATTGCTGTTTCTGAAAAGGTGATCGTGAAGCTTGAAGACCTGGTCAAGTGGGTCCATTCTGATTGCTCCAAGTGGAGATGTGGCCTACGAGCTGGGCCAGTGAAAGCGGAGGCGTTGGGAAGAAATGGACAGCGGGAAGCTCTGCTGAAGTACAGGCAGTCAACCCTGAACAGCGGACTCAATTTCAAAGATGTTCTCAAGGAAAAGGCCGACCTTGGTAAATATGATTCCTGCTTCTAAATCCAATGTCTAGTCTTACACAGTAACCTACTTTTTTTGTTGTGGATTTTTTTTCTAGTAAAGTGTGTCTCTATGTGTGTATTCACACTTTGTGCTCAAAAGGGCCTCAGAATATGGATGGAGAGATGATGACTTGGGTGGATAAGGAATGGGTGTTCCCTGTTGGATCACAGAGCCCTGTCCTGGGCGATATAACATGGGTCCTTAAACAGCTTCCAATGCACTATCAAGACAGGAGACTTAAATTCAGGCACCTAAAATTGAATTGATGAAGAGTTTAAATATTTGCCATAAGTAGATAGTGCAACATCAACATCTATTAATGCCATGTCAGAATTTTGTGTTTTACATTGGGTAAGAGGGCAAAGTGAGGGAGAGGGATGAGCAACCTGGGGCAGGGGGTCCACAGGTTTGGCAGTTTATGGAGTAGATTTCCTTAAGCTCTAAGAATTCAGCTGTGTTCTTTTCTTTCCTTCCTTCCCCTCTTCCACCATAAGTTTAAAGGAGAAAATGGGCTTTGGAGTGTGACTAGTGGAGTTCAACTAGTTAGTTGAATGTTAACTCTGACAGCTGCACGGCCTTAGGCAAATAAGTAAGCCCCTAAGCCTCAGTTTCCCCTTGTGAAAAATAGAGTCATTGTGAGATGTGAGATGTAAAGGGTCCAGCATGGTGATGACAGATACGAGGGGCTCCATAGTCGATTCTGTTGCTTTAACGCTTTCTTCTCCATGATTTCTGTCTTTTCCTTTTCCTTTTCCTTTTCTGTAGCCTTCACTGACTTATTCTCTTAGCATTGCTCAAGACCAAAAAGTTGTTGACCTCTGATTTAGACCACTTATTTCCTCTTTAGGCAAAGAGGAACTTCACTTTTAACATATTAAGGCATCTTTTTCTTTCATTCTAACACAATGCTGATTTTCGTAGCCTTATTTTATGTCTTAATGTGGCAACTTCCTGTTTTTTTTTTTAACTTAGAACTTAACTCTTACAAGAAACCTAGATGATTTATTTTAATAAATCACAAAGAAACTGAATAACACCAGTAACTGACTGGGTCTTTCATGTGATTCTGGTTTGGGATGAGCTGTGCTGTGTTTTGGGAATAGCATTAATATTTTCTTACAGTTCTCCAGTCAACAGTTTCCTGGCACTTTTTGGTAGATGCCAGACAGTAATATTTGGGACATGGTAGCCTGATTGCCATGTGCACAATTAAAGAAAATGATTAAGCCAGGGTTTTCTTTCTAAAGCCAAAGAATTATTTAATAGTCTTCTTACATATACTGTCACATGCCCCAATTTTGTGAACATACAGTGACTACCCTCATGACGTGTGAAAATGCTGAATAACACATCCGTTCTGTTGCTTTCCTAGTGTATGATCTAAGATGTGTTGCCATTGTCTTATGTTTTCCTTAACATTAAAACCTTTCTTTGTTTGAATTTTTTTTTTTTTTTAGTTATGGAATATACTGTTACTAATAAAAAAAATCAAACAGGAAACCCACGGGGGGGACAAAAGGATGTGTAGATGGTTAAGCTTGATGTCACACATATAAACAAGAGTATTTATAGCAGGATTGTTTTGTGTTTCAAGTGGATAGTTTATTAATGAGCATGAAAAGAAAACCAATTTCTTAATCCCATCAAAAGATTTAGACACTTTGATCTTCTTGGATTCTAAAAAATATCCACAATCTACCTTTTTTACAAATTGATTCCAGAAGAAATAGGTTTATAGACAATATTCAAAGTACTTGCAGGTGGTTTGGCCTGGAAAATCTAGACCAGTGGTTTTTAAATCTAGTTACTCTTTAGACTCACTAGGGGAATTTAAAAGACAATACTGATTACTGGGTTCAGCTTCCTCAGATTCTTCTAGGTTGGACTGAGGCAAGGCCAAAGAATGTGTACTGATAAAAGACTTGCTAGATAATTCAGATTTTTTTCCTAGTCTTCTTTGAGAGACATCTCCAAGATTAGTGCTGAGGAAGGAGAAATAATCAACAGGAGACTTGGTGGGCAAGAAACACCATGTACCTTTTCTTTTTTTAATGTAAACTACCCCTTTAAGGATAGAATTTAGGGCCTTGAAATTCTACTCAGTTGGTATGAACTGTGGGGAATTTGAGACAAATAGCTTTTGTAATTGGAATGCACACTGTGTTGTAATAATGTGGAAAGAGAAACAAAAACTTTCCTTAATGTAATGAGTTTCCATTATCTGCCTGATCTAAGGTTTGTAAGTCGACATTGTCAGGAATCATACTGGGGATAGAGGGGGTGTCATTTGCTGTACACAATCCTGTCCCAACAACTTTCTCTTCAGCCTCTTCTTTTCTCTGTGTGCAACATCAAAATATTTGTAGTCTGTACTTTTCTTTCTACATAGTGGTTTTCTTATCTCTCTTTCTCTTGGCTACACTGAAACCATCTCCAATACCACATTGTTAATGGAAGTTCACACACTTATTAGGTTTTTCCTTCTGTAGAACCCCTCTAACTGCTCATTGTTCTCACCAAAGAAAGATGAACTTTGAGATTACTTAAGACCCTCCTCTTTTTTTTTTTTTTTTTTTTTTTTTCCTGCTGAAAGTAAGCAAAGAATGAAAAAGATCTCACCTTTTTATGGATAAAGTAAAACTCCAATATGTTATTTTTTTTAACTGAGTTATTTCATCCTGTTAAAAAATCAATAATAATGAAAGAAATTAGGTTGATTTTTTTTAAAAAAGGATTTTAAAATATACAAGCTAATTAAAGAACTCTTCTTGATCTGTTTAGGTAGAATAAATTCCCTTTAATCCCAGTTTGTGTCACTTCCTGTCTCTGAATAGTAAAAAAAAAAAAAAAAAAAAAAACCAAGAATGTTCTCACAAATGCGTGTCTGCCAACAAATTAATGCTCCACAAAGAGAAACTCTGCCTCAAATGGCAGCTTCCAATAACTGCTCTGATTCAAATCACAAGTCTCTTATTTCTTATCCCCTTCCCTCTTGAAGGGGCACATTTGGACAATATTTGAGGATGACCCTTTGTTTCTTAAAAATCTCTGTAGTTTTCATGTAAGACTCTAAATGACTGTCAACTAAAATTACAGAGAAGTATAGTGGAAAAACTAGTCATCTTTAAAAAAAACACTTCTGAGATATGGCAAAGTAGGTTCTTCGTCTTCCCTTTTCTTTGTCCTTTTCAAAGAAAATTCAATATGAAACCAGTGCAAATTGTGACTTTACTGGGTGAGATGTTTTACCTTCTTTCAGACTATTTCACACTGAAATTTATTTTTAAAAATGAAGAAAAATAACTATGTTAAAATAGAAGGGTTAAGGAATGTATTATTCATAAGCATAACGAACACAAGAACCTGTTTTTCCAGAAGAATCGGGTTGATTAAATCATTCACTACACAAGCCTCTAGTTATTTATTTTTGTCTTTAGAATTACAGTACTTAGCTTTTGTAATAAAGTGGACTTGATACCCATATTTGGTATGGCAGTTGGAAGTAGTCAAATGAAGAATTGCTTCATTTTACAAAATTTTTAGCAACTGAGGAATATAAATACTATCTGTTAAACATAGCAAACTTGCAATTTTTTTTATTTCTTGGGCTATAGTTTGAAAAAAAAAATCAAATTATTTTATATAACACTGCTTCTTACAGAGTTCCTTTAAGTGAAGTATGAAAGCTGCAGTGTAAGCTTTATTGGCCTATAAATATGTCATTATAGTTGGACTACATTTATATGCTTTGGATTGTTGTTTAAGCCAAGAAAATATGTCTCTACAGGTTGACTTTTTATTGAAACCCTTTGAGGCATACAACAAAATGTATTTTAGGCCGAGGTTATTAAAACAGCATTTTCATTTTTTCTTTTTTTTGCAGCATACTCATTGTCAATTATGCTGCCACAAACTGTCTATGGATGGGCAGTTATGAATAGTTTCATCTCCAAATGTGCCTTTAGAAAGAGAAATATAAGGTAGAGGAGTCTGAGCTGAAATTGAGAAAGAGACCCAATGTGTGTGTGTGTGTGTGTGTGTGTGTGTGTCTGCCTGAATTTACTGATGGAGGTTCCCTCAACCCAATTTCTGTTTCTAAAGTCCCATCAAATTGAGAAAGACTAGCTTCCCTCTCTCTTCTGTTGCTGGGACTTGTGCGAGTAGAGGGCATGGTGGTATTAAAAGGGCAGTGGATAAGATGTCAGGAGAAGCTTCACTCCCTGGAAAAAGGCGCCGTATGTTTACACCTTGGGGTCCTTTGTGTGTGAAATGGGTGATAATGTGTACCTGGTTTTATGTCATTGGAATTTGGAGGAGGTCAGCTGAGAACAAATTAATATCTAGGAGAGTTTTCGTGATATCAAAGTGGTATTTTCATTATATTACTTTTAGAGGGAAATTATATGATAGGGAGCTGTGTGATACAATGATAACTTTATTGTTCATTCTGAAGGTCTCTAATCATACACCCATTCTAGTTATTTAGAACAGGGTTTACCCTCAATACTCTCTGCCTCAGTGGAAGAGTATTATTAAAGTCCTCCAGGTTCTTATGAACATGTATATATGTATTTTTATCTATATAGTTTATAAATAAACTATATATATATATAGATGAATATATAGTTTACACATAAACTATACATGTATATATAGGTAAATATATTTAGATTATAAACCATATATAAATATATAGAAACTATATAGGTATATATAGTTATATAGATATACTATTTATATATTTTATAATATACTATAAAATATAATATTTTAACGATATATACTAAATATAACAGACTACTTATATATTTCAAAATATCTTTATATATGATATATAATACATAATTAATATTTCATACATTTATACAGTAAGTATATTTGTATATTATTTAACTTTATCTTCTGAAAATTCTGTCAAAATAAGCTGGATTGTAAGTGGTCTGTTGTGCAAGTGGCTTCTCAAGTATTCTTTGTTAAAAAATTGAATATAGTCTTTTCTTACAAGTTCTTGAGACCTTGTGTTTTAAATGGTGGTTTCAGATCCCTTCTGAGTTTGATATATCAAGCGGTTTCCTTGCATGTGACCATGGGAAATAAATGTTTCTTATAAGCAGCATGTTAAGATGGTGACAGTTTGTTATAATAAGGATTTATTTTTATCAGAGATATCTGAATTTATTAGGATTGAAAACATCCTTCATGCCAGGACAATCCTTCCTTCCTTGGTCAATTAAAATTTTGTATGTGTATTAAAGAGTCTTTTGAAGTATTGTTGTTTGTATTTTACTTTCAATTGGTGGGCCAGGTAAACCCATTTTCCTTAGTAGGGAAACTTGAGATGTTTCTTAGATGATTTACATTTTTATTTTTCTATTCATGAATATTTTAAGAAAAACCTGCAGAATAGACTCCTCACTAAAACAAATTTGGCCTTTATAATATCCTTAAGTTCAAAATAGAAATCAATCACATGTAGGACTCATCAATAATTTAGAAAGATACCTTCCAAAGGACTTCTTCACACATCCTTTGATAATATTGTTGTGTTTACCATGATTCTTAAAAGAATCTTACTCATAGCACAATTAGCCTGGGAGGGGCATGCTGTCCCGATACCAACATGGCTCTTCCTTCAAGAGATTGCTTCATGCTATTATACAGTGACAACCCAGAGGACCTTTAAAAGGAGTAAGTTCACACTTCCAGGAATCTGCATCCAAAATGTTCAAAGTTTTTGTTTATTTTCTTTTGATGCTGTTGTTTTGTTTTGGTACTGAGGATGGAACCTAGGGGAACTCTTCCACTTAGCTACATCCTCAACCCTTTTTATTTTTTATTTTGAGACAGAGTCTTACTATGTTGACCAGGCTAGCCTTTAAATTATGGTCCTCCTGCCTCAGCTTCCTGACAAAAGATTAGAAATTTTAGAACTGCTTAGTAGCAGGATGTTTTCTAACAACCATAAGCTTGTAACACATAAGGAATAAGATTATTTATTTCATTTGAAGTCAAAATTGAGCTTGACCATCTAATCTAATCATAATGCTTTTCGAATTCCAGGTTCATTTCTTTCTTTGATGATGGGCTAAAGATGGACAATCATCTGAAAAGAAGTTTGTAGAGTTCAGGAATTTATTCTTACTTTTAGACATTGAAATGTCAGGGCAGATGGGGGGAGGGAGTGGCAGGAAGTGAAATTGGAATTTTCAGTGCTATGTTCAGTATCTAAGGTTTTTCTAAAAATCCTAGAACCATAGTAGGAGTGGCTTCCAGGGAAATAAGGGCCATGGTACATCCATCGTTCATAGCAAGTGCTCTAAGGAGCTGGCTTGGCACACCCTCCAAATACGACCAGACACTAGCAAAACTACTAGATTCTTCCTTAGAGCTATTTGGCCTTGACTTCACTAGAATATAAAGCTATTTCACTACTATATCCCCTGAAGTTTAATGACAGTATTATTAAGTATAGATATTATCTAATGAGCATCATTGTTAATATGGCAGCCACTGTGACTCAATAAGGGCTGCTGTTCCTTTTAAACTCCTGTAGTTCCTATAGTTGAATACTGTAACATTAAACTTACCCAAATTAGTTTTGCCTCAGTTAAGATCCAGAGTTGAAAAACAACTTGGTGTTCAACTTCTTTAAGGTGCTTCAGTCAAACAAGGTGAACTCTGACAAGTAATTCCCTACCCTAGCACATGTGGTAGTTTAATTCATATCCTCTTCCTGGACTTTTTCTCTTCTTGTATTTGTTTTTTTTTTTTGTTTACTTGTTTGTTTTTTGGTTGTTGTTGTTGTTTTGGTTTTTTGGTTTTGGTTTGATTTGTTTTTTCCTCATGCTTTGTCCTTTATCAGGATGGCCATTTGTGGCCATTTCTGTGATAAGACTATGATGGAGAAGGCAACCAGTCCTTACTTATCTTTTAACTTCTTTAATGAGAAATGTTAATTTCACCATGATCATGGCCATGATCACCATGTGATGGGAAGATAATCAAAGAGGAAAGAAAGAATTCAGTTATGGTGGAGTTCTCCTTCCCTGGGTGACAGTCTCATGCTGTGTACCTTGGATCTCCTGCAAAAGGCCTTGGCTTCCTACCTACATTGTCAAAATTGGAGCAATGACTCTATTTGCCTTTGGTAGTAAGAATGGGTCTACTGTGAAGAACAGATCCAATTGGTCCATCATGGTCTGTTAAATATTTTTTGAAAAGGGCAACATTGACTGTTTCTCTGATGTGTGTTTAAAATGAGATTCGATTCAACAGTTCCCCTTCAGGTTGGAGTACATGAAGCTTTTCCATTTTGTTATAACTCTAAAATGTTTTTGTTCACCTCCTACCTACATGATGACTGATGATAGATCATTATTGTGCCTATTGTCATGATAGCATTACCTTGGAACACAAAGCACATACATCCTGCATGTGAATTTATGTGACTTTTCTAGAGGGTTTCGGGAACAGGTATTTGATTTGGGCATTTAGTCTTAATACTCTTTAGTATTGACACCAATTCTTTTGAACAGCTCGTTTATCTTTTAGAGTGCTTTAAATGTGAGGTTTTATTGCAAAACATTAATTTCCCTAAATGTCAAAGATTCACTCTCCTCCTTTCCTCTAACGTTATGTGTTTAAGTCTGTAGTTTGTATAGGTCACTGCAGAGGAAAGGTGAGGTTTGGACTTTTAGCCCATTTTAGTAAATATATTTATTTAGGACAGACTGGAATAATAGTGGGTTTTCAAAGGCTTTACGAAGTGCTTCATGCACAGTAGGGGCTGAGCAAATAGTGCTACTAATTTGGGGTTTTCCTGGTTGCCTAGCTCAGTGTGTTTTGCTTTAGTGTTCTGGGATGAAGTTATGTTGCTTCTTTCTTCCCTAAAATCCCAGAGCTATGACTTGCCTAGAACTGTTTCCCTTTGGACTTCCTCAATTGCTTTTAATTTTGTTAATCATTTCTACACTTTTTTACACTTCTGACTTACTCTAAATATTAGCTTTCAGCTTATGGTGTCCCCCCTCCTTTCTTCAATAACTACAGTCTAGTGAATAAAACACAAGTAGGCACACATTCAGTGAGCAGTTTTGTCAGTCTTAAACTCCTTATTAATAACGTTCATTGTGGTTACTTTTTTTTGTTTGTTTTTAGTTACCAGGGATTGAACCCAGGGGCACTTAACCACTGTGCCACATTCCCAACCCCTTTTATTTTTATTTTGAGACAGGGTCTTGCTAAGTTGCATAGAGCCTTGCTAAATTGCTGAGACTGGCTTTGAATTTGCAGTTCTCCTGCTTCAGCCTCCAAAGTTGCTGGGATTACAAGTGTGTACCACCACTTCTGGCTCATTGTGGTTACTTTTTTTCCTACCAATATTATTCCTGTTCACTTTGGAAAGCGCTGGCAATATAGATAAACATAAAGCAAAAGAATATAAGTATTTTCCTCCCACACAAATGTAAGTGTTATTGGCATTTACACATGTGCCAATGTATATGACTAGTATATAGGCAAGAATTCATATGCGTGCACTTTTCCCCATAAAAATAAAATCTACTGTTTGGGATCCTGCCCATCATACCTAATTTTGCATACACGTATTCTGATGACTGTGCCTCTCTGTTGTGAAACACTTTTTCTGGCTGTAGAATGTTTCATTATTGAGGTGTTTCATACTTTGACTCATTATTGCTGGACTTTTCAGTTGCTTCTGATTCCCACATACTGTGAAACCCTTGCAGCTATGCACATATTCATGGCTGTTTCTTCACATATTCAAGGTTGGGGAGACATTGCTAACTCCTAATGTGCATATAATGTCAAGACCTTCCATCCTTCCTCCTTATCTCCTGCCCCTCCTGAGAGCCTTCTGCCTTAGCCTTACTAGTCTAACTACCTGGTCTTCTTTCTCTTTAACCACGTGCACCCCTTCCCCTGCCTTCCAAACTCTCCAGTATACTTTGAGTGACTCCTGCCTTTCTGCACTTGGATGTCTCTTCCAGGACTCTTACCTGTGGAATTTCTCCCTTTCCTTTAAGGTTCAGTTTAAGATGCTGAAATCATTCTTAGCCACCCAGCTCATGGGGTTTGTCCTGCTTTATTGAGCTCTTATCTTATCACATTCAATGTTTCTACCACCTTATTGAGCACCTTATTCTATAACTACCAATATAATGCAGTACCTTTTTTGTTCGTGTGTTTGTCTTATCTTCCCAGTAACAATCTTAGCTCTATAGTGTTGGCTCTCTAACTTCAAAGCTATACCAGTAGGTTAAGTAAACAAGCGGCTTTTATGATCAGCCTTCTCTGAAATCTATCACATTCTCTGTTCTCAGTCTGCTGGAGACACTTATGTGCATTTGAAGGTTGATCTGACTGCTTTTACAACACTTCCTGGGACACCCTCTAGTGGAAGGGCTGTCTTATTGGTACTTGGTAGAAGAAGCAACATACTTAGGGTATTTGGTTGCTAACTATTCTTGGCCTACTTATACTCAAGAAAAAGTCAATCATCCTAAAAATCCTTATGAGAGAGGTTTTTGATGTGCTTGAAGCTAGCCTGCCAGTCTGAGGATTGGTGGTGGTGGTATGGGGGTCTGTGTGTGCACATTGTACATATTAATACTGGCACATGTTAATGTCTCTCTTCCTCAAGGGAATCTTTTTTCATGTTTCAGGATTATAGCAGAGATAAAAATGTGCAGGGAAGTAAACAAATCCAGACTGGACTTGTTCTGCCTTATCTTTTTTATTATCGCTTGTTTGTAATCTGTCTTTTTTTTAGGTGACAGGTTATTAAGGAGATGGTTTTAGTTCGACATCTAATGCTTCTTTTTTTCTAGGCAATTGCACTGTTGTAATCCTCGCCTCCCTTAAAAGTGGTGCCTTGCTAATCATGGTGGAAGATTTTCTCCACCTTCCAACTACATATTTGACTCCTTTGGTTTACAAAGAAAGTATTCTATTAGGCCCTGCAAAAACAAAGCTTCATGCCTGGCCTATCCTCTCAATAAGAAATAAAACATTGTTTTCATAGCAGTGCTGATAATAAGGCAGAGTTCAAAGCATGATGAAACGTATACTTTTCTACCAGAGAAAAACCTATAGTTACCTGGCTAATTACCTATCACGTGACGGCTGTGTGTATAAATATAGGCTTTCACATGAGCAGCCTCTGTGTGGGTTTCTTTTCTTGTCTGTCTGTCTTTTCTTCTTTCTTTCTTTTGAATGTTCATTTAGTTTCCATTGTTTTGCATGAATGTTTTCAATTGAAGATTTAGAGAATGATCAACCACAGAAGCTACCTTAAAATGGTAGCTTCTGTTTGACAATGGTACTAAGTCATAGTAGTCATTATACTGTAGTAAAAAGTCCATGGACTTCAAAATGAGACAGATCTGGATCAGATCCTTGCTCCATAAGCTGTATGATCTTCAGGTTTTAACTGTGCTTTGATCACTTATCTGGAAAACAGGGTTAACAATACTTGTCTAACAGGACTGGGGAGATGTGATTAAATCATGTGTAGGGGGCACAGGGCACACAGTGGGAGTACTGAGTCAACAGCATCAGTTTCCTTCTGTCTTCCCCTTAGAAAAGTAAACCTTCTGAAATGCTGTTTTCTTCCCCAAGAAAGTAAAGTGGACAGTTGCAACATAAAAAGAATACCAAGATATAGATAACAGTAGCATGTGATCTCATTCGATTTCCTTCACAAACATTCAAGTTATCTACTGTAAGGCACTGAAATGGGTTCAGGGTTAAATAAGCCATGATCTCAATCCCCTAGGGGACCTGAAAAACTTGAGGGTTATTTTGAAGTGTTTTAAATGTGATTTTAAATTTTCTATGCTGAAATCTACCTAAATATGTATTGTCCTGCAAACCATCTGTTTTTACTTCCTCTGATCACTCATAGAGTATAATTAACAGCTCATCCTAGTTGGTTAGAAATTCTGATGCCAGGAATTCAGAATGTACTTTGGAGGGTCTTACATAAAACATGTGTATTACTGGTCTCCTCTGATGCTTCTCTGGCAGTGAACTGGTTGTTCTTGAAGTTTATTGGACATGTATGGGTAGGTGTATGAATATGCCTGTATGTTTGTGGAATGATCCAAACTGGAAATCCTTTTGTCCTTGAGGTGCTTAATTATTCCAAAAGAAACCAGATCATACTGATGTGGCCTTGGTTTTATGTGTTCTTTTCTCTCAGAGGTTATGAGCAAGAATTCTCAATGTATGTTAGCAGAGCTTGTATTGTGCTACAGTTAAAAACAACTTCAAAATCTTAATGGCCTAATACCACAAAGACTTATTTTTTGTTTAGACACAGTTCACTGTGCTGCATCTAACTCTGCAAAGAGTCTTTCCCTCCATGTAACTGCATTGGACCTCCATGTCAAAATGTTTCCATGCTCATATAGAAAGAGGAAAAGAAGGGAAGGTTTGAGTACTAGCAATGACATATTTACACTCATTAATAACATGCACTAACTTGTCTCATTTCTACTCAACATTTCACTATTCAGTTAAGTTATTCATTTCATGACTGTGTTTTACTTCAAGGAGTTGGGAGTATATAATCCTACTGCACTCTTGGAAGGAGAGAGGAATTGGATTATCTAATATCTCATCCGTGCATTTAGGATACTGGTGAATATCATGGGTCATAAATTCTCAGAGTTGAAATGAACAACAAGTCAACTAGTAATGACAAGTTACAAGATTCCAATTATGACATCTTTCCTGCATCTACTACATCTTCAAAGCCCTCTGCAGAAATCTCAATTAGTTGACTTTTTAATATTTTCAATGATTAGGAACTCATTCCTTTATGAGAGCCCTCTCCATCTTGGATATGTTACTTTGTTAGAAATTCTTACTTTGTTAAATTTGAAGCATGGGTTTATTCAGTTTTCACTGTATTTTTCCTAGTTCTATTCTTAAGGCAATATAGACCAAATCAATTTTTTTTTGATAATATTTAAAGTATTTGAAAATATTCATGAGCACTTTTCACTCCACGAGGCCTTGTTTCCATTCCCAATTTTCCCATCTCTTGGGCAAACACCAATGCCTGATCCCACATTCCTTATATAAAGTGATTTCTACTTCCTTCACCTTCTTGGTGGCCCTAATCTGAAGAAGCCTAAACTGGCCCTATCACCCTTAAAGTAAAGCTATATTTGTCTCTAGTTAAAGAAAAGGTGATACTTAAGTTTCTTTTTTCCCTTGATTTTACTTTTTATGTAGTACATGTAAAAATGTAAGCCATATCAAAGTAAAAATCCTTATTTATCTCTTTCCAGTCAGTTCCACTGTTTCTCCCAGAAGCAAACACCTTGCTAACAATTAATGGTTATTTCTCCATTTATCTGTGTGCGTCTGGGCGTGCGTGCGTGTGTGTGTGTGTGTGTGTGTGTGTGTAAATTATTTTGCTAAGACATCAGGATCCCACTGTGCATATTTTGCCACTTGCTTTTGTCAGTATTTAACAGTAGCCCAGCACTCTCCTAGCTAGGATGGTAGCCACTAGCCACAAATAGCTGTTGAGCACTTGAAATGTAGCTACTCTGACTGAGAGTCTGAGTTCTACATTTATTTAATTTTAATTAATTCCAATTTAAATTAAAAACTGAAGGACTATAAAAATTTTTCATTAAAATGTTTTGTCTTGGTAGGACCATATATCACTTTAACTATTGAATATTTAGCATGCAAATTAGGTCTAAATTTAACCCTGTAGTCAAAAACGTAGCATAAAAAAACTATCTCACTAATAATTTTATATTGATCACATGTTGAAATAATATTTTTCATATATTGGATTAAATAAAATATATTATTACAGTTAGTTTGACCTTTCCCTTTAAAAATTTTGTCATAGTTATGACAAAACTTTAAATTATTTATGTAGCTCACTTTATATTGGACAGTGCTGATCTAGAGAGATTCTGACAGGTTTGATGTTTAGTCCAATCTTTTATGCTGAAGTGGTATCACCGTGTTATGTACTGAGGACTTAATGAGGCTAGGATATTATATTTGCTGTGGGATGAATCCAGTCCAGTCCTTAGGAGGTCATGATATGGTAGGACAGACAGAATCACCTGTGTTATAAGGTAGAGTTCAGGTAGAGAGTCCTGTGTTATAAGGATAAAGTTAGAAGCAAAGTGCACTAGAACATGGAAGAAGGTTCTGGAGAACTTGTCATGCCCATGAATAAACTTAGAACTGCTTGAAGAGCAGGAATTTCTTTGGTGGTTGTCTCATATACATGATTCTTGAATTCATGGAGCGTCTCATGGTCTTTTCTCACTTAGATCTTGTTGAAGAGCCTATTCATTCCTCCAGGAACTTGAACTTAGATCAAACTTGCCTTTCTAACTAGAAATGCTGTGTTCAGTGTTAAATACTGACCTTTCGTTGTCTCTGATAAATACATAGTAGTTCATATCA
The DNA here is from genome assembly GCA_020662805.1 of Glaucomys volans. Classification (NCBI taxonomy): domain Eukaryota; kingdom Metazoa; phylum Chordata; class Mammalia; order Rodentia; family Sciuridae; genus Glaucomys; species Glaucomys volans. The sequence goes on from JAJEJO010000486.1 coordinate 330,262, forward strand.
AGACTATCAGTCTAGTAGAAGAAAACATATATTGTGTATTCATTGTTGAAATTCCTAATATTCTGCCAAAGCTTTAGCACTTCTATCCAGAAAGTGTTTTGAGATGTTGAAGGGATGATAATGAAGCTTCAGGTTCTTTCTTAATTTATCTGGGTTTACTGAGTTTCGTGTGTCTCAAAACAATGAAGACACTTCATGCCATGCTCTGGCAGTGAAAGCCTATCATTTTAATCTCAAAACATTAAGTATTTTATCTTCTCATTGTGTGTCCTCGATTCATCACAGCAATATTTTCATATCATATTCTTAGGGTATAACTTACTAAGAAAAAATTTAGCAATTTTAGATCACAAATGATAGAACTTTTCCATGAAAATGTCAACTTTCTGCCTAGTTACATTATTCATGGTTGCAAATGGGACTACTATGGTTAATCAAATCAATTCATATAAAACAATTTCTCCCCAAGGCAATGTTAGTGGTGGATCTCATAAAATCATAGAATTCACCCTGGGCAGAACTTTCTGGCTGAATACAGTTTCTGTCACATCTCTGTTCTAGGAGTGAAGGTAAGGATGGTCTATAATCTGTAGTGTAGATAGTGGATTCAGGATTTGGCAGATGGCATACTGATTATTATCATCTTTCCCACACCTCAAAAAAATGTATAACTTAGCCCATGCACATGTGTTAGGGAGGAGAGACAGCTGGATTTGTCTGTCCTGATGGTAGTTCACCTTCAGAGGATAATATAGAGGCTTTGAGGAACTAGAGAACCCTATAAACTCTCTACCCAGAAAACATTTACACTCTCAAAATTTAAGTGACATTTGAGCACCCTTCTCAAATTGGTCTATGCACACTTGATTGAGGACTACTAGTTAATTCCCTATAAGAGGACAAAACATCATTCTATGAAAAAGAACAACAAAGATCATGTAATGTCTTCCCACAAGGCTGGTGGGAGTCCACTTTCAGACAGGAGGCTACTGGTCCCCATGCATGAATGGGAAGGGAAGGCATGCCTCTCTCATCTCACGTATTTTTATTTTATATTTTCAAATTATGAAATTGAACAGAAGGATGGGCAATAGGTAAGACTTGTTCTGAAATGTCTGGCTGGTGTTGAGAAGCTGTGTAGATGTTAGATCATCCTTCGTTACTTCTGCTTTGGAATGCTCAAGTGAGGCTTATAGCGTGGAAAGCCTATGAAATGCCTTTTGGTAGAGTAGAGCACCTTTTGTAATGGAAATAAATTTTCTACAGCTTAATTTTTATATATCAGGTTTCATGAAATGAGGCCTGCTTAAGGATTCTTTTGAAAGCCTTTTGTCTCTTCCAACAGCAATATGTTTATTATGTGAGTCAATCTTACACTCAATATTCTAAATATTTATAAAACAATGAGCTTTGTCTTTTACATGGGGAGCTCTGCATATTGTTTTAGGTCTAAATTTGGCCTATTCCCTGGGAACATGATTTGAAGCCTGAGATGAGAAACTTTTCATTTTTTCCCCCTGATCAGGACCCCATCTGCCATTTACTAGATTAAACTACTTGAAAGGGAGGGAATGAGGGTCCCTTCTTTTAATCCAAGTCATTGTCTGGCATGCTGCGTAGCTCCTCACTGTGTGTGCTGGATGAATGATGAATGAGTAGACCTTAAATCTTATGCTTGGGGGCAATATGATGTAGTGGTAATAGCCTGGAAGCCTGATAGACCTGGACTTAAACGAGGGAACCCCAATTTCTAGTTTTATAAGCTTGGGTAAGTTGCAGAGTTTGTTTTATCAACTATAAAATGGGCATAATAATTGCTACTTCATAGAAATATTGTAGGATTGAATTCCAGGTACTTAGAACAGTGTCAGGTAAAATAAAGCACTTGATAAATGATAACATCATTAAAGTCTGAGAACTTAAGTTAAGATATCCTAGACTTCAGTCATTTATAAACCAACTTTATAATTTTTACCATGTTGATAACTGACAATGTTATTATTTACTTAATTTTTCCTTAAATTAACTGCTTTTTTGCTTAAGTAACTTTATTTTAAATAGGAAATTTCATAGCACTACTGTAAATGGGAAACCTATATGATTTGCAATAAATAATGGTAAAGGTAAGTACATAATTCTTAAAATAAGAAAAAATGTTTATCCACGCACCACCTAACATTGACGTGGGTGCCACCAGTATATACCACACTTAAGTCATTTCCTTTGAGGTTTTTATCTTGGGCAAAAGCCCAACCCAGATTATTGCTAGCAATGAGACCTTCTCAGGCCCTGCAAGCCTCTGTCAGAAACAGGCTAAGCTGGACCCAGCTACCCTGAATGGATCCGTAGGCTCAAGAGTGTAACTGCCACATAGTTGTGGATTCTGAAAATAACGCCTCCTCTCCCCTTTTGTGGGCCAGTCTCTAACCAACAGGTTAGAGACTGCAGGAACAGTAGAATAAAAACACGAACCTTCCTTCACCATGCCTGGACTCTTATAGATCATTAAACAGTCAGCTCCCGATTGGGGGTGGGGACCTAAGAATTTCAATTCCAGGCAGTTTATGAATACCAATCTCCTTAGGGTAAGGAAAAGAAAATTGTTATTACTACTTGGAATGATAATTGTGTAATCTTGCAAAACTGAGTCCTGGGTAAAACTAGTTTCTTTAGAAACTTGCCTAACTAAAGGTGACTTGCTAAGGTTGAATCTTTCAGACTGGCTAGATTGGAACAACTTACTTGCTTACGCATTGGGCTTAAACTGAGCAAAAGGAAATAAACACCGTTTTCAAAGAGAGTGTACTTTAGCAGCACACGAAAAACAAAGGTGAAGGCTTGCATCTGGGTTGTGTTGCATAATTGACAGAAGCTGAAACCCCACTGGAAACAGCCTCACCATCCATACTACTCTCCTCATCATTTCAATATATACAGCATGTTTTAGGATGCTTGTTAATGACTTGATGGGCACATTGGGAGTCAGAACATTACATGTGGTTCGAGAAATGGGTCTGGATGCATTTGCCAGATGATCTGATTCCAACAGTGTTCTGAAGGCCATCTTCAATTTGACTGTGCTCTACTCTGTCACACTGAAAGAAAAAAATAATTTAGTCAAACATTCCACTGTTGGATGCAAACACCACAGTTCTGAATACAAATATTATAAAGATAAATTAATCATTAAAAAGAATAGTAGCATAAAATACTGGACAAATGAACTTCTGAAGTTTGTACTAGAGTAGTTTTTCCCATTCAGGAGCAGTACCTTAATTCATTGACTAATAGTATTAGTTGTCTATTTAAGTCGCCAAAAAAGATTTATGGTCTTAGAGTAAATGATTAGTAATTATGACTTACAAGGCTATAAATACATGAAAGGGATTTGGTGATACCATAATAAACCACGAGAGAAGCTCAAGTGGTTTCTAATGTTAGTAGAACCTTATTTAGAGCCATGTTTGTAGCACCACAGTTGGTTTTTGGATTGGGGTCTGTGGGGGACTAGTGTTTTATCAAAAAATATGCATTTTTTTTTCCATTATGGCCAACGGAAGCATTCTGAGACCAGGCCCTCAGTTTGTATAAGGCATGACTCTTAGAACAAATAGAAAACATACTAAAAGCAAATAAGGTACCTCTTCCTGTCTCCCTCTTACTTCCCTTATTCTGGTTTCTTTCCCGTGAATGAGTTTTCTGTAAGTGAAAAAAACAACATGGAAGGTCCTGGGCCTCTCAGGTTCTTGCCCCTAGTTTAGCTGGTATATCTCCTATTTCTGATTCTTGAAAGAAAAACATTCAGTGTTGTAGGGTGGCACTCTGTTTCCCTACCTGTCACCTCCTGGTGGGCTCATGGAGGAGATATAGACAGGGACACTGCCCCACACTGGCCTGCTGCTTGGTTCAGCCACAGGAAGGGTGCCCAGTCAGAGAGGCAGCAAGAGGCAGGAGTGAGACAGGGCCCAGAACACAGCCTCAGACATCACAGCCCTGTCTCTGATGAAGATCCAGACAGACAGCTGATCTCCAGGCCAGTGTCACTGAGATATTAGATTGGTAGAGCATCCTATGTTTGAGTAAGGAGCAAGATCATTCTTTGTAAAGCTAATTATTCCCACAGAAAATGATGCAAGGCAAGTGTTGGAGGAATGTTGGAAACTGCTTACTGGTCTTTGCTTTACTCTTGATTTTTACACCTGTACCCTACCTTCTGGAGACTTCCATCATCTTCAACTACTGGCATTTCTGTAGCCCCTTCTGTGTGCACTTACTATACTGTGTCTAGGATAGGAAAGAAATGATCCATGAGACCAGCACACCTCCAGCCTTGGCGGCATTAGCAACAGTCACTTGAAGGAGCTTAAACACAGGGAGCCATGGGTCTGTATGAAAAACATTGCCAGTATGTACCCCAGAGTAATTTTATTTTTGCACACTTCTGTGGTCCTCAAATCCCTTTTAGATTTGCACCTTTCCTGATTTTAAAATCTAGGGTCAAATACATAGTCCAAGTTACTGGATAATCAGATGGGGGTTTGTGTATGGAATCAGCACATTAGCAGCTGGAGGTCATAGACAGGTACCATCAGAATGGACACAAACCTCTGGGCTAGAACAGCAACTAGGGACCCCTGGTGTATGCCAGGAGTTAACCCTTCAGTGCCTGGACTGTGAGGTTCTCCTGACTTTTCAAGGGAAGATTAGGGATGGGAAGAAGAGGCAATGGTGAGAGCTCTGGGGAGAGAAGAGGGGGCCATGGCTATTCACTTCCCTGCACAAAAGGTATTTTAACCTGGTGAAGCCTTAATGCTGTGTCCAGCTGAAGGGCAGCGCTCCCTGCAGGTATCGGTGTGTTAACACAGCGGTTGGTTCCCTCTAGATTCTACTTAGAGCTTACTGAAATCCCACCCTATAATACTTAAATGAATAGTTCTCTTCAAAACGTAACCACTAAAAATAGTTTCATCTGCAGCGTGAACATAGTTTCATATTTACACTAGCATCTGGCCTAAGGAATTGAATACTCCATTCTTTAAATAGCTTCACTCCAGCTCTGGAATACTATGAGATGAAAATTTCCCTCAGTCAAACACCTTGTTTACATAGCCATGTTTAAATACAAACAAGTTCCCTTTATAAAATGCAGTAGACTATTGATTTGGAAGTTAGTAGTGCTTTGGGGTAGTCTTTGGTTGGGGGTGGGAGAAGGGGAGTAGAGAATGAATTTAAAATACATCCACTTAGTAAAGACATCTACTGTTTAGAATGTTGTATTTCCTTAAATTTGATTCACAGTCATGTAACTCATGTGAGTGGATTTGGAGTGTTGTCTTATGTGAAGTCAGTTAGAATGAAGTTCTTGGGCTGAAAAATTCATGCTGCTGCTAATGCCCAACAATAATAGAAATATAAGCCTAGATATACTTTAACTTTTTCTACCAGCAAATGCTTTGGGGCCGGAAATCATTTGCCAGCAGGCAATGAATGTACTTTTGTTAGTCTTAGGGGGGTACTAATGGTTAGTCCCCATGAAGAAAAATGTGAAAATAACACACTAAAAGGTAAACATTACGAATGGATGGCTAATGATTAGCTGTTACAGTCCAAAGGGGCAGGCTATTTTTTTTTACAGTTTTATGACCCTTGCCCAGCCTTTATTGAAGGAGCATTGTATATTCAGAGTTGTATATTTCAAACCTATACCTCCTTTGAACACCGGTTTTTAAAGATAATAGGAAATATTCTCCATGTTCCTTTCTATATTGGAGAGGAAAAATTTTAAGTGTATACTGGTTTTAATATTATATTAAAGAAGAGGAGCAGGAATTTTTTTAAAAATCCATTCATGAACCTTCAGAGTGGGATATAATAATACACCTTTAACCTCTAGCTCCAACCATCCTGAAAATTAGTAAATGTTAGTGAAGTAGGATTACTGTCAGGGAGGTGCATTGGTGTTTGCCACATTGCTGCTACACAGCTTAGTCAAGGTATGTCCCTCTCTGAAGTGAATGGCTTTTGTGCATGCAGGCCAATTCTCACACACACACACACACACACACACACACACAAACACAAAAAACAAAAACCTATTTTTTTTGTATTTAAAACAAAATTTTTTTTTTAGGGTCACTAGGGGCTCTAGTTTTACAACTTAGATTAACTACTTAAGTTAATAAAACAATGTCAGTGACTCATTGGTCACTAAAATGTTAACATAGGTATATTTGAGGAGTAGAAATATAAAGGCAACTTTTTAGTCATTGATGTTAAAATTAGATTTGAAGTCATCATCTCAAAGAGGTAGGCCATGAGTTGTTTTTCACCAGCCACAAAAGTAAATGCTTTGGTGGAACTAAGGTTATATGTACTCTCCGGGAAACACTGAAATGTCTTAATTTAAACACCACTTTCATTTTTCACCAATGGGACTTTTCTAGATAATAATCTGATCTCATTCTAAATCATTCTTTTAAAATGTTTTTCCCCATTATGAATATGATTTTTGTATTGTGGAAAGTAAAGATATGCAAAATGAAGAAATAAAAATAATTCATAGTCCCCCTTCCCAGGGGTTATCACTAGTAACAATTTTATTCCAATTTTCTTGGTTTTGTTTTGGTTTGGTTTGGATATTGATGGGTCTGTGGTTGTAAAGAGGCATCATTGATTGCACAACAAGAAACTATTCCATTCTAATAATATAGATGATCTTAAGATAAATCCTGATTTCAGAAAATTAAAAAGTGATAAAGAGTGGCAGGGAGTGCATTTCAAAGCCTATTTTATTTATTTATGTATTTATTTATTAAGTGGTGATGAGAGTTAAATCCAGGGTGGTGCTCGTGCTAGGCAAGTGGTCTACCACATCCTCAGCCCTATGCACCTGTTTTAAAAGGCCAGTTCTGTCCTTCCTCCTTGAGAAGGCATAGTTCTCCCTGGGTACCCAGATTTCCTAGTCTGACTCTTGGAATGGTAAGGAAGTGTAACAATTCAATCTAATTCCATCTTATATCCATCACAATACTCTTCCTATTGTTCTCCTAGTATCCTTGAGCTTCCTGATCTTGTGCAGCTAAGGATTTTTTTTCCCACATGTTCCGAATTTTAGAAAGTTCTTTGTTTTTCTGTATTGTATCTAATAGTGTGATTTTGCCACATCTTCCCACTGGTGCTGGTTTCCTTAAGGCACCTGGGTATAAACTCTTCTCCCACATGAAAAGTCCTTCAGATACTTCAAAGGCAGTTCTCTGTTACTTTCCAGAGTTCTGGAAAGCTTCCTGGTTCTTCTGACATCTTCTGATTTCTAGGTTAGACATCCCTGATCCTTTCAAGTATAACACCTCTTATACTTCCTATTGGCGTGTTTCGTTTAATAAATACCCACTTTAAAATTCTGTCTGCAGACCACATATGTGGTCTAACCAATGTGGCAGATGATAAGAGCTGTCACATTCTTTATCTTGGACCTGTATTTCCATGACTTCTGCCCATATTTTATTGTTACTTGCTAGCAGTACTTTCTATTGGCTCTTATAGAAATTATAATTAGTTAAGAAAATCAGGCCTTTTTTCCCCCCCAAAAAAAATGAAGCGTAGAACTGCATTTCCACTTATTATATAGTATTATTAACTTTGGGCCATTGTTCAGCCTTTTAAGAGCTTTTTGCTCTTGACTCACACACATTTGGGTATCTTCTGTGTTGTTTGCAAGTTGGAGAAATGTTCTATATCTTTACTCAAGTAGAGTTGATTAAAGCAAGAAACCACCAAAGAAACAAACCACAAACATCATTTGGATGTTACCATATTACTTCAAATTTCTTTTTGAGGAATGTCTTCCTAACTTGATTCCAATGTCTAATGGGGACAAGCTAATCTTACCAGTCAATATTTGTATTTTTTTCAGAGCCCTGAGTTGAGAGTAAAATTTTAATTGATCCATTGTGTTAGTGAATCGTGTATCTACCTTACCTTTTGCCACCATTACAATTTCTTGTAAATGCACAAAGAGGACTTGTAAATGCACAGTGAACCTTAAAGCAAAAAAGTCCTTCTCTTGCATCCATGTGTTTTATTACAGAAAGACAAGCAGACCTAGTTGATGGATAAATGCTCATCTTTCAAGCCAGATGATTTATACTGTGCAGTCAAACTACCCAAACATTTAACTCAATTTTTCCTTTTCCAAGCAGATGTTTTGCCATAATATAGACACAGCCTCAACAGATACATTTCTGGCCTGAGAATGTTAATGCTTTTGTTAATGTGTGTGCTGTTTACAACAGAAAGAATAGTACTGGCATTTTATTTCAACAGAATGTTGGAAGTGTAGCTGGATGTTATAAAGGTGAGTTGCCTGGGCCTAAGTTAGTTCATGTAACCTTCGGGTTTGGATATGCTTGGTGCATTCACATAGCCTGCTTGTACCTTATATTTATTTATTTGTTCATTGGCTTATTCAGTCAACATTTAAACCTCCACTAGTCTATCTTTTTTAGAAAGATTCTTTAAAATGCTCATTTTCTTATTGTGTGTAGTTGATTGAAGATGATTCACTTCCTGAAAATTACCTAGGTAAGAATTTGTAGATACATAAATATACCTAATCTAATGCTCCACAATAATAATAAATTTAACATAGTAAGCTAGGGCATGTGCGCATATGTGCCCACACACACAGAGACACACACACACATTAGTGGACATGTGTGTGTGTATAAATATGTGTATGTATATCTATACTCAAATAGCACCTACCTCACTATAGTTAATGCACACTGACATTTTCTATACTATTTAATTTTTTTTTAAATGCTAGTTGCAACTCACCTAATAGGTTTTATAATCCTACTAATGGGCTGCCAACCTCAGTTTGGAAAACACTGACCTAGAGGTAATCATTTTTCATGATGCCTTCTTTCTTGCTACACACACAGTTTCCAAACTTAACTAAGTGTTTATAGATCTGAATTTGGCTAATTTTACTTAGATTCTCCCAACCCATCAACAATCCCTGCAGAATTTGCATTTCTTTTCCAAAGTCTAAAAGTGAACCCTTTCCAAGAAGGGTCCTATTTCTAAGGCACCATAACTGGTGCAGTTCCATACTCTTTTTGGTAATCTAATGTAAAGTATTGTCATATATAATTAAATTGCCAGTGTCTAAAAGAGAAGGAAAACCCTATAACACAAGTCCATTTATAATACAGTGCTCTTGATTTTTCAAAATATATAGAGAGGTTTGCTGCCATTCTCACCGTGTTTTTAAGGAATCCATCTTTCAGGCATTGTCTGAATCAGTGTATTACTTTTCAGTGGAGAAAGAGCAATAATTTCCTGCCTCTTCGGCCTGGACCTAAGAGAAACTGCTTTCAACACCCCAAAGACAAAGAAAAGCTTCTATTTATAGGCTTCATGTGGTTTCTAAAGTTTTAACCAAAGTGAATAGAACAATAATAAATTGCTTTCACATTTCTGCCCATAGAATTGTTTATTTAGCATTTTCTGTAAAACAAGAGACCTTCCATCGCATGGAAAGTCTGTATTTTGATTGCCTAGGAGATTCGAAATGATTTCTAATCTTGCCACACTGTCTTCTGCTGTATAAATGAAATCTTTCATTTTCAAAGAGACTGTCAGGATTTTCTGAAGACAGTTCCTTCAATGCTGTACAGTCCCCCCACCCTTTAAAAATAAAGTGCTTTGCTTTGTATTTTCCAAGAGAATAATGGCATTATTTCTTATATTGGAAGATATGATTTTCAGCAAGTCCTAAAATGCTTATTTGCTAGCAGTTTCTTTGTTTCATGAAGTCCCTAGCAGGAATATCTTCTTTGATTCACTTTCTAACAAGTGTTGCCAGTGTTGTGGGAAGACCAAGCAGGACAGTAGCTCTCTGCATATGGAGAAAGAATTGAACCTAAAATATGCACACCATTATATTTCTTCAGGGTCATAAGTGTCTGCAACAAAATTCCTTTTCTTTGTTGAAATAGTTATTTTTGACAGCTAGGCAAACCATACCAAGGGACCTGCCATTTCGTCAGTGTTGAGGGAAGACTGAGTTGAGTTTACCAATCAGCCTTTCTTGACCCTTGGCCTTAGCATTTCCAAATTATTTATATTCTCATACACCTGCATTGCTGATCTCTAGACCTGCCATGAGTGTGAAAGAAGCTTAGTTTTTACTGTTGTTGTTTTTGCAGTGCTGGGGATCAAACTCACAGCCTTGCACATTCTAGGCAAGTGCTCTGCCACTGAGCTACACCCCAGTCCTGAGCCTTCCTTTTTAAACGACACTTGACTAAACTAATTTTCACTCAAGAGTGATCAGAATAAATCAATATTTTCCACATTCACTTTGCTAGGTACTTTAATTTTGGTTAGGAATAGCTTATGATTTTTTTTTTGAATTTTATTTTTCCCCCAAAGGTCTTGACTGCCATGTTAAAATAACCTGACAAGTTTCTCTCTTTAACCAATAAATTCAATAAAGAGATGATTTTTTCATACTTATGCTTTAAAGCATGCATGGGAAATAATCAAGTTTGTAAGCATAGTAAAACTATCAGGAAAGTGACCAACATCTAAGCAGAGAAAAATAGTCCATTAATTGTGTCCATATGATCAGGTCTGCAAGATGCATAAAATCAGTATATTCTGCCTTGATTAGCCTTATCAAAATACTTGAAACACTGACTTATAATGTGAAATTCAGACATGCTTATAAATGCCAATAGCTTTTATTTAGAATCCACAATAGATGAAAAAGCTCTTACTTAAATAAATTGATTTTGAGAACAAGGATTCAAAAAGAAACATAATTCATTCATTTTATAATTGTTCCTCCCTACTGTGGACATTGGCCATTGGCATCTGGTCTTTAACCGTAATCTATGGCTAGATAGGGCCTCAGAGGAATGCTAAGGTGAATTCAAATTGGATAACACTTGAGAATTCCAGTGAAAACAAAGTTGACTGCAATCTAAAACACTCTTATACAGACAAAGGAATTGTTATTATAGATTAAATGTATGTCGAAGATAGAGAAGGATTATTGTGTCTGTTTCAGATGTAATTTCATGCCTGAGAATTTACATTGAAGGAAATATGGTCTGGATCCCATTAGCAAAGGCCCTGTTTTGCTGTCAGTTTAATTAAATGGAAACTGCTGGCAAGAGCACTGAGGAGGTTGATAGAAGCAATACTATTTTGTATGTTGGAACAGGAAACTGTTAGGTCTTCCAGTTTGAAAAGGATACAAAAATGAAACCTGTGATTCATTTTTGTTTACAAACTCCCTCCTAGTTTACAATGACCTTAGTGATAAATTAACTGCAATAAGTTATACATAGTGTTCAGGACAATGGCTTGATCCCAAGATATGAAATGCTAATCTCTGATGAAGAAGGTAGAACTTATTTTTATGTGACTTTCCCCCTAAACAATGGATTCTTCAACAAAAGTAATTGTTTCCTTTGGTTTATTTTTCTGCAAGGAGATTGAGAAGAGGGGGGAGGGATGTTGGTTTGCGTTTAAAGTGTATGTGTGTGTGTGTGTGTGTGTGTGTGTGTAAGTAAAACAAAAGAAAGAAAAGAGGGGGAAGTAAAATAGAGACCTTGCAACAGTGATTTATCTGTTAAGTGTGTTTGGCATCCTGCCTCTTGGCTGGAATTTTGGAGAGAGAAACATATTTGGTTTACTTTAATGGGCAAAAAGCTCTGAACTTCATTTGTAGAAAAAAAGCATGTTTTCTTTTCCCTTTTCCAGTTCAGTTTATTGTATCTTGACATTCTGTCTTGTAATTGAATAGTAATTCTGGATTTAGAGTGGAGAAGAAGGAAATTTGAGTCTGTCCTCCTCCTCCTCCTTATGTTTCAGAGAAAAGGACTAGCTGATCTCAAAGTTTTATCTGTTTTCACAACCACCCTTTGAACTGGCACCAAAAATATAGTGATTGTTTAATTTTGCTGAAACTCTGTAACTGTTTTTGTACCTTGGACCATACTGAGGGTTGTTGATCTATGTGTGCCTATTCTAATTATGCAAAAATCAGTATGTGTTATTGGAAGGAAATTTTCAATCTCAACTTAAAAAATTGGTAAGCAGGGAAAGTATTCTGTTATGATACCGTCATGGTGGATAAGCGACATTGTGCATTTGGTAAGACCCATAAAACTGAACAACATAGAAAGTGGGCCCTAAAGAAAACTCTGGGCATTATTAGTAATGTAGCAATATTATTTTACCAGTTATAACAAATGTACCACATGAATACAAGATGTTAATTTTTAAAATGTTTTGCAAAAGATACCAGCAGCTCCCTGCCAAAAAAAGTCAGTAGCATGTAAACCTAAATCCAATTTTCCTCCTTAACTGGATGCAAGTATTTTATCAATATTATTAATTGAAAACATTTATTGGGTTGTCATCCCCTTGCAAGGTGTGTTGAGGGATTTAATCAGAGTTACAAAAAAATAAATGGGTATGTTATCACAATTAGGTAAAGATATTCAACCCATTCAACATTGAAAAGGTCCACATTTTTTTCTTAACATTTTTAAATTGTGCTTATGTTATAATAAACACAATGTGTGCTTATCACAGTAAGACGCATACAAAGAAACAAAAAATTTAATTTTCCCATAATGCCATCATACTGAAATAACAAATGTTGTTATTGCCTGTCATTCCCATTTTTCTTCCTGCTTCTATGTGAGTTTATATTTTTATTATTATACACTATCTCCAGGTTTTATCATGCTTAAAGAAAACCTAATGTGCTCTTTTACACAACAGATATTAGTCTGTGACATTGCCTTTATTGATGAACTTCACTGTATTCCATGATGTAGAAGTGCCATAATTTAACTAAGTTTTCCCCTGTTGTTGAGCTTTGGGTCTTTCCCAACTTTTGATTATATAACCCTCAGGAACATCTTTGAAGCTATATCATTGTTTTTATTCTTGATTATTTCCTTAGGATAAATTCCTAAAAGTAGAACTTGTGAAGTCAAAGGTCAAAGCAGAATTCTGAGACCTTTGCTAGTTGTTGGTCAGATTGTAAAGAACACTTCCAGTACAATTAGGATATGGTGTATACTGAAAATCCCTCAGTGATTGGCATTGCGAAAGCTGATGTAAAATGGATGAATTTGTCATTGAGTTTCAAAAAGAGTTGAGCAAGCTTAGACATAGTCTTTGAGCAGCCTTGTACTATGTGTGGAGAATATAAAGATACTCAGATACCCAGAATTTTGTCTCCAGTCCTCAGACTATGATCAGGAAGGACAATTTACCTCCAGGAGAGCTCTGAGCCATTGCCTTCTCCACCTTTCAGATCCTCTCACATTGCCCCTCAGAGGGCCTATATTTGCACCAAGACTTCCAGAAGAAGAAATGCACCCCTCCCACATTGGAGCCCTATATTTCATAGGCTACTAATAGGCTAGGACATCTGTGACTGTGTTACCCAGAAAGGCTGTTGCAGCCAATGAGCATTGATCTTAGTGATGTCACTGTGACCACACTCTGATGTCACGATGATGACATCGAGGCTCCTAGGTCTTCATTACGAAATAGCTAAGAACTGCAAGCATTCATTCCATTCTTAGTGGCTTTTCTGAGTGTAACAAAGACAAGTTAGGAAAGTGAAGTTTTAATAAAAACAGAGCTACATTTTGTTGCTCCAGGTTCCTGAATATCATTATTTTTAGTCACAGTTAAATTAACACCTACACACACAGACACACACACATGCACACACACACTCCAGATGCCAATGTGAAAAAGGCAGGGGGCAGGGGGATGCTTTTAATCTTTGCCATTGATTTTCTATGTGTACGGTTTTATCTAAAAAGTGTGGTTTATCAGCCATTGTGGGGCTGGGCTTTGAGGCCAATAAAAAGCCTTAGTTGGTCTTTAGAAAATAAAATGAGATATTCAGACAGCTAGTTTATTTTAATTTCTTTTCTTTTCCACTTCATGACAGTATTTCAAATAATTAGGTTGATTTATGATCACAGATAGTCTTAAGATGTAAGATGCTTTAACAGTGCAGTGCCCGTTTATTGTATCTGGCCTTATCCAATTATAAAATTGAGTTTAGTCATGTAATGATTCTCTAACTAAAATATCAATCATGGTGAATGGACTTTCGCGATGTATATACTGTGAGGTTATTTTGAGCTTCTTTCTTCCAGGCACCCTCACATCTGAATATGCTTACTTGGCTTTCCTCCTTAGCATGTAAGAACACATGAAACTTTGGCTAAATTTAGCCTCCGGAGTCTAATGCACATGCTTGGTGACAGCGAAAAGGGAGGTTTTGATGACGAGCAGGATATGATAGACTAGAGTAATTATTTCCGCAAGAAAATGAGCATCCTACATTATTTGTACAAATAGCACAAAGTGATTATTTGGCTGTGCCATTGTAATGAAACAATAAAGATCATATTTAATTTAAAACAGTATCCCCAGGGTCTTCCTTTTATTCAGAGCATTTTTGGCTACTAAAACAAACTTGATTTGCTGCTACAGTTAACAATAGCATTTTAAAGGAGACAGAGAGAGAGAGAGAGAAAGAGAGAGACAGGGAGGGTGGAGGGAGGGGGTGTGAAGGGCAAATCTTTTCCTCCGTTTCCATTAACTCCAGCATTCCAGAAATCACGATAAGGACATGTGGGACAGAAATGTTGAAATAAGTCACTTTTGAAATAAGTCGTGTATTTCACTATTCTTTCCATATTGTTCACATAACCGTTTATTTACAATAATTTGAGTAATCTCAGAGTTCCTCTTAAAGGCTTTTTTTGGCCTGGATAAAAAGTGCAGCTTTAAGATATTTCTCCTAAAATAAATTTGAGACGGTCTCATTTATAGTCAGCAGTGCCTTGATTACTTGCAGACACACTGGAAATTTACATGCGCTTTTCTCCTTTATAAAACACTGATCTGTTCATATCATTAGTTCCCTCATGACTAGTGCTTGGCTGCTTGCCAAGAGGTCTAAATCTGTAGTTGTAAATCGTGAGTTGAAATAGCAGAAAGTGGATTTGTAACTTAAAAAGTGTAAACAGTTTGGAAAATGAAGTAATTTTGGAGTATGATTGATTGCCTTGTGATTGTACTTTAAATTAGCCTGGGGTCTCAGGGGCAGATATGTGCTCTAACTGCTTATTATACATTTTCAGTTTTCGAAGGAATAATAGCATTGTTGGTAGGCTTTTAAACAATGTATGCATCTCCTGGAGTGACCTTTTAGGAAATGAATAGTTTTATTGTGTGTCCATTACTTTGCCTGAAACAACATTTTTGAGTTATTAATTTGACTTGTTCTATAAATAAAGAATTCAAAATGCAAAGCAGCTGTGCAACCCAGAGCACAGTATATCACGCTTGGGCTTCACAACCACCGTTTGAGATGGGTAATCCACAGAACAAATGGTTTCTTCAGTGATAAATTAATAATGTTTCTGGAGCCTGTGGTTACCAAAGATTAGCCTTGCAGTATTGCAGAAACCAAAAATTATTAAGAAGGACATCTGATTAGTTGGCCTTCCAGGGCTACAAGTATAGTTGCGCTTTTGCTAAGAGATCTCAATTTCACTGAAGGGCACAGATAGGTAAGAACAGCACAGTGGGAAGTTTCTGAGTAAAATGGAGCAGCTATGAGAGAGCAGAAAGACTTGGCATTAGAAAACCTGAGGCCAGAGTCTCTGCCTCTGACTTATTAGCTGAGACATCCTAGGCAGGTCACTGAAATCTCCAAACCTCTTTTTTCCCCATCAATATAATGGGTATAAGAACTCTAACCTCATGATATTGTTTTGAGCTTCAGATGTGGAAGCAAGATGTGGAAAGGTTTTCTAAGTATAAAATAGTCCCTATTTCATGAGTATCCCCCTCATCATTACCTTCATCATTGCTACTACTGTGATTCTTGTGTTGTAATACTGGCTTTGGTAACTTTGCTGGGCTATTGGTTTTGTGAACTGCTCAGAGATGCATATTTTAGGCAACAGTCTCCTTCCGTCACTCTCTGTTTTCATAGGGAGGCGTCTAGAAATACTTTTTGTGTACTAACATACTAACACTAGAATTCTAGTTTGCTTAATGGAAACAATTTGCCCAATATAGCCCCTTCTTTGTAGTAGTTACTTCTTCCTTGTCTAACTCAACATTTCTGGGAGATCATATTTGTTTCCATATTTAGAATGGAAATTTTCAGTTCCTCAAGCATTTATTGGAGTTTTTACTACATGTTAGGCACCAGGAATACTGTGGTAAAAAGAATGTAGCCTTTGTTTTGCAAATGTTCAAGACTTTAGGTAGCACTTGACAATACAACTTTTCTCAATTATGGAAATGTCTGTATTTGTGTTTTCCAGCAAGGTACAACTATAGGTGGCTATTGGTCACTGAAAAGTAGCTAATATGACTGAGAAACTGAATTTTTATATTTTTATATTTTTGTTTTATTTTAATTCATTTAACTTTGGAAAGCCACATGAAGCTAACAGCTATTATTTTGGACAACCCACCTCCAGAGTAAGGATTTGCTATCATAATTGCTAGGTTGGAAGGTAAATCTGAGTATTTCGTAAGCACAGGAAACTAAATTACCCATGTCTCCATTCTCCTTAATGAAGCACAGTGCCAAAGCTGAAAAAAATTAGTGTTTGAAGAAGTCCAATGGTGGAAAAATAGAATGGGTTGCTTTTGAGTGTGTGTGTGTTGAAACAGAGAACTGATAACACACTGAGGGGGACAATGAATAAAATACTCAAGCCGTGCCTGAACCCTGGTGAGCAGGCAAAGATGGCGGCCCTGATAAAACAGCACTGCAGGCTGGGAGGAAGCCCCAGCCAAGCCATCTGGAGACTGTTCATTTGGCAAGTGGGAGGGGATTTGGGGGCATCAGTGCCCAATAGATACACTTGCAGGATTTGTAAAGGTTGAGCTACAGATTAAATAACTCCTTGCCTCACAGGATCTTAAATTATGTAGCACTTCACATTTTCATTTTGAATTATCTAAATTCAGTCTTATGAAGCTTCCCTTAAAGGTACAAGGTGTGAAGTACTGCCAACCTAGACTTGAACGTACAGACTATCAGGAGAATGCCTCATGAGGCCTACTCCTGGGAGATGCTAATCCAGAGATCTGCAGCACTGGACGGTGATGCGTCTCTGTGAGCCATTGGGTTCCTCAAAGGCCTGTCTTACTTCCTACATTAGTGAGTTTCCTCTGGGAAAGGAAGCAGCTCTTGGCATTATGGAACAGTTATTTAAATACTTGTGGTGAAAAGTCAAATATTAGAGTGGGAAGACAGGGACTTTAGACATCATGGAATCCAATCTCCTTATTTAGTTTTTAATTTTTAAATTCCACATTTCTGATGAGCAATGGAGATCTTACAGAGGGTTTCACAAGAGTAGACAGGAGAGATAGAGGAAGGGTTGATTTACATCCTACTCTCCATGCACAGATGAATGTCATCACTTCTGTCTTTCCCCATCTCTCTAGCTGACTCCCCAGTGGAAGTCTCCCCTGCAGCCTTCTCCCTCATGAAGTCCCTCTTTTGAAGAGCAACAATGCCAGAGCCCAGCCCTTCCAAACATTCTTTTCCAGACCTAGGCCCTCAGCAAACAAGGGAAGGGGCCCACACTTTATCCAGAAGCCATGTAGGCACAATACCTAGGGCCCACAATACTTTAGGGATCCACAAAAAGACCTTTATGTTTAGTAAATTCAGAAGAAAAATACAGTGAGCTTTTCAAAGAAAATGTCATACCATATACTATTTATATATTTGCTTATTGTTGTTAGCTTATGTCTTTTATTAACTCATAAGCTATTACTTGTCTTCTGATTTGTTGAAGCAGGAAGTCACAATAATGTCTGTCAAAGTGGCTGGTTAAAAAAGGCCAGCACCCCATTCATCAGAAGGGCACCAATTTCGACATTCTCGTCCTCCTTACACTTTATCACAACACCCAGTGGAATCTCCCTTTTTTATGCTTATTCTTTCTAGGAGTGGTGTAATTCTCCTTTTCTCTGCACCACCCTGGGGTCTCAATATAAGGCAAAGCATGGGCTTCTTTTGAATGTTGTAGTCAAAATGCATCTGTCTTCCAGTCTTTGTCTTTGCATTTTCTTTTGAATCTCAGGGTTCTTCACCCTATAGAGGAATAGTCCTTCTGCTGAAGGTTTACACAAAAATCTGCGTTTTGGTGGAGCTGTGTATGAAGGATGGTGTAAGGAAAAGGAAGAGCCTTGTGCTCACCATGGATTTCCCAGCACCTCTGCCGAAGGTCCCACATGGACAGCCTGAGTGGGTGTATTAATTTGTCTTTCTAAAATGGGAGCCCTAAAAAGTAATTTTCAGTATCTTTTTATGGAAAAAGGGGCTCAGGAGGGGAGAGGTACGTAGAGGCTCACAAAAGTCACAATATGACCACATTTACCTGATCCCACCTTCCCTAGAAGGCAGGGCCCCCATTGATCACTTTACAAATCAGGAGACTAAAATCCACAGCTGCAAACCCAGTGCTGCTCAGAGTTCCTTTCTGTGTGCTGCTGCTTCATAGAGTGTCACCACAATTTCTTCTTAAAACGATTTATTCCAGGGCCTATTTTTCCCAACCATAATGTAATTGTACTTTAATCAATACAAAATTTCCTGTGGAAGAACTGGGAGGGGTGGAGGAGAGAAGCCCAGAGAATGTGAATTGTTGTTTATTTGTCTCTCTTAAACAATGTTTCAGGTTAACCCAGTTGCAAATGAAATGAATTGTATTATAACCATCTTGGAAAAATAGCTGCTGATCTCATAAATTCATGGAGCTTCCTGATTCCAAAGGCCTCTCTTAAAATAATAAGTGTTCCTGGGCTTAGTAAATACCTGCCTTCACTTAGAAGGCAGTGAGGGAATTATAATCACAGAACCAGGATGGGCCCTTTCCTGCCTCCTCCCAGACCAAAAGTTTTGTGCAGACCCTGGATAAGAATGGGGAGGATCATGGCTTCCCAGGACAGTCACTCTGGACCCCCTTGCATATGATGCCTGGCTTCCCAATGTCATCACTCAGCTAATAGGTTGCTCATCTGGGCATCTCTCCTGCTCAACATGTGGCTTCACTTTTAGCCTGCCTTACTGACTTCTGTCTTTCTCTCACCAGTCTGTCTGGGTATAGGCTTCTCTCAGAACTTGTAATCAGTGACCATGAGCCATAGTCTTTGGAATCACACTCACCTGGGTTCCAGAGTGACCTTGAGCAAGCATCTCTCTCTCTCAATTTCCTCATCTACTAAATGGAAGTAGTAAACATATTCCTCATAGGGTTGCTGTGGTGCTTACATACACTTAAAGGCTTAGTGTTTGCTGGTCTATAGTACATTCAATAACAGGTGCTATATTCTAGCAGTGTTCAATAACTGAATACTGACTGTAGCCTGAGAATTTCCATTTTGTTGTTGTTAGTTTGGCATTAAGCATTCTGATGACTGCAATGTTAATAAACATCAGGAAGTGTGTTTGACATTTTGCAAACTGGTCCATATCTTACCTGTCCAGGTGTGTGAGATCTGTTTCCACGTTAGTTGCAACAGTGTTGTCAGAGATGAAGCAAGTTCATCAAGTTTAAGATCTCAAAACCTACAATGTATATCCCTCAGTACAGATCTCTTAACACCTGTCTGTTACATTATGTTGGGCATCTGAGGATGCATTAAGCAGAATAGAAACACCTGACCTGGGTGTTACTAAATTCCATTATCCTTCTGTCAAATGTCCACAGCAGAAGAGACTTTGGTCCTCACCTGCCTGAGTTTATGAAGGGTTTCACTACCTGTCTTTTTATAGAGTCTTCTTCAAAACAAATGGCATTTTAAACTGCTTTTCTTTTTGCAGGTTTGGAAATCTTATTTAAATCAATGTAATGAGACACTTTGAACAAAATGTAATCATTCTCACGTCTCCGTGTGTTGGAAGAAGCAGTATCACAGTTGGAGAGTTGGGGTTACATGGAGCTGGTTATTTTCACACAAGCCTGCATCCTGGCTGTGTTCTCCAACTTGTCGCAGTGTACCATGTATTTGGGATGTTTTTGTGTCTGTGCTAAGTAAATTATACTTAGAAGAGTTAAGAAGAGTGTTATTTCAAGGTGATTTTTGAAAGAGACAGAAACCTCAGACCGAGGGACTGGTTCTCTCCCTTTGAGAACAACTGTCAAGAAAGACTATTCTCAAGTTGGCAGGAAGGCGCCCGTTGAAATGGAAATGCAAGTCTCCCTTAAATTATGAGGGTTTGTGAAGTCAAGGGCATCATCATTTTATCCTTTACAACAGGGATGTATTTACATATTAGTTCTGAATTGTTTTTCTAAAATATGGTTTTAAAAATATGTATGATCAGTGGGGCTGGGGTGGTGACTCAGTGGTAGAGCTCTTACCTAGTATGTGTGAGGCACTGGGTTTGATTCTCAGCACCACATATAAATAAATGAATAAAATAAAGGTTCATCAACATCTAAAAATATTTTTTTTAAATGTATGACCAAAGATGGAAGAATCATCTCATTTCTTCTAGCAGAAGAAACATGGCCTGTTCATGGTTACTCAGGGCGGAGTAACTCAGAGATACTTACAAAAAGCATTTTAATCCAAGATAATCATGTGGGGGGCATTTTATTGGAAGAGTCTTTTCCACTGACCTGCTGGGAAGCTCAACCCACTAGAGGAGGGTGAGAGATTGACCTTGGGAAAGGGCAGCTTGAAGGCTCCTACTTCTGTTCTCCAATTGCATATGACAGGATAAGATTTTATTTCCAGATTTCAAACATGAGTACAGTTATAATAAGAAAGAACCACCCAAGGTGACAATTATATTGCTTATTAAGTTAGAAATTGGTCCTCTGAACAGAAAGAGAAAAGGTGACTTTAAATAGTCAGACTGTGAGGCTGAGGATGTGGCTCTGTGGTGAGGTCCTTGCCTAATGTGCATAAAGGCCCTGGGCTCAATCCTCAGCACCAAAACCAACCAACCAAACAAATGCAGATAACAATGAATAATGAGACTGATTGGAAGGTGGAGGGACCTGATAGATCTCAGATTGTGTTTCCTAGCTGCCTCAGACCACGTATTGAGGCTCCTTCCCACACTGCTCATGCGTGTCTCTGACTGAATCCCTGAAATAACTCCTGTTGAAAGTCCTCTGAGTTTCAAGATTTGTGACTGGAGGAAGAAATGGTGTTTTGGGTGTCCCACTTGGCTTGAAATAAGGACCTGAAAGCTTAACAGTCAATAAAAAGAAAGGTGGGGAAAATGAATGCTAATTTTTGGAAAGCTCAGAGCTCAGTCTCCTGGTCCCAAACCTTCCTTTCCTTCTCCATTTAGAAAAGAAGAATCGCCATGGCTTTGCCTTACAAGGATGAGAGAGAGGGCTGATTTTCTTAAGTCAGAGAAGGAGACAAACATGGAATTTTTATAACATGTAATATTTGCTGGTATATAAGTACACTTTGGAGGTATCTTGGCTGGTGTTCAGAGACTGTTGAAATCATCTTGATTGTGAAGAGTCGCTAAGTGGAGCTGTTAAATTGTGCTTTACGAATTACATTTAGCTAGAAAGTATCAGTTCAGCCTCAGCCTTGTGAATGATCACACCTATTATCTACATGTTCTCTGTCCACATCTCACCTGAGGGAGAAAATCAAATTGGATTTGAATTTCAGTTGAGGCAAAATATATTAGAAATATCTTTCATCATTAAAAGAGACCTGAGCTGCTTACATGCTCTGTGTAGGAAGTGCTTGCCCCATTGAAGATGTGGCAAGCCAAGTGCCAGAAATAAGAATGAAAAAGGAGGCATCTAAATTGTAGGTGACACAATTGATGGATCCACCTTCATTCTGCATGAACCCAGTCATAGTCAGATTGCAGTTTTTAAAAATTCCCTTTTATTCTAACTATTGCAATAACCATAGCTTTTGAAATTCCAAACTCAAAAGATGATTTTTTTTTTAAAAAAAAGCACTTGTTTTTTTTCAGAGCTAAGGCATAAAGCACTGAGCTCTGTGGTGTGCATGGCATTTTAATTCTTCATCCCGTGGGCCCTGTCACTTCCTTTGGAGCCACCAATGCCCCCATTGCCTGGAACCTTGTTTACTCTCTATCATTGGAGAATAAGCCAGAGCGTCTTAATGCTGGCCCTGCCATATTCACCGGTGTGGACCCACAACTGAACATAGTGTGCAGCCCTAAGTGGGAACTAAATTTGTGGCATGAACAACTGAAGAATAAGACATTATTATTGCATATCTAGTTAATCAGATTTGCATTGCCTTCCTGGGATCCTGACCTCAAATGTTGGCTGAAATGGCCTCATTCTCCCTGGAAAAGACTTGATCAGGACAGTGACCGTCTCACTCATGCTGTCAGGGGAGGCAGGAGGACCTCTGTCAACTGAGACAGAAGGAGGACAGCGAAGACCGGGGTCAGGATCTAGCTCTCCTCTGTCCTCCACTTTGTGCCTTCAGGATGTAATGGAAACCCTACCCAACAGCAAGGCCCCTGAGGCCCCCCCACGTCCCTGAGGAGTGCCATGGACTGCAGCCACAGCCTCCTCTCTGACCCATGCCAGCTACAGTCCTGGGGATTGGAGGTGCTCTGCTCTGCTTTGAGGCAGTAGCCACTGGCAGACACAGGCTGCAGTCTGAGGTCTCCTCTCTAGTCCTCCACAACAGAGTGACTGTTGGGAAGTCATTAATCTCTTTTGGGCATGAGTTTTTCCACCTGAAAAATGGTGCTAGTAGCAGTAACTTCCTATAGCATTGTCTTCAAGAAAAGAGAGAATGTTTTCAGTGATGGATATTGGATGTCTAGTGAATTCTGATACTTTCCTTTGCTTTGGGAGTTTCTGTGTATCTTTCAATTTTAGCTCGAGTTTTATCTTCACTATGAACAGAAAGTACCAAGATTCTGCCTCTTCTGTTTGATTCTTGTCAGGACATTTATTTGTCTATTAGTTCAAATGCCCATCCTCTCTGCTAGGCTATACATCCTTGAAGGGCCAGGAGGGTGTGGCTCTTCAGTCTTCGTTCTCCTCTGGGGTCTAAGTAGTCACTGGACAGTGGGCCATTTTGACCTTGAATGCTGTTCTTTTGATGATACACAGGCTGTAGTTTTCTGAGCTATGTATATGGGATAAGAAGAGGTTTGTGGATGTTTGTCCTAAGAACCCAAAGGGGAAACGATATAAATAACACCAGTCTTCACTGAACCTGAAATGTGCTTCCAAAGTGGTTAAAGGTAGACATGTCTGCTGGTGAACAGTCTTTATGCGGGGTCATCTCTATTTGAAATTATCTTCTGCAGAAGGCAAAACCAAGTTTTCCTTGGGGGATTGTTTTGAATATGAGACTGGAAGGGTTCCTGAAACCAGAAGTTTGCTTATCATTAGTAAAATCACAAGGTTCTCAAAGCCATGTCCGTTGGAGAGTTTCTAAGAGTGGACTGGTGATTTGGTGAATCTGCCAAATCTCAGAGATTTGGATCCATGTAGACCACAGCTGGAATAAGGAGAATGGTGTGGGATTTAGTGCCAGATGACTTGTTTGCTGGGTGACCTTGGGCAAGTCATTTATTGTATTGCAATAAAACTTTATTACAGAAACCAATGAGCTTTCTGTGTCCTTGTATAAAAAATGGGCAGTATTCTTGACAGATCTCAAGGGAGATTCTGGGAGGATTAAGTTGATCTAAGCATGAGAAGGGGCTTTATAAATTCTAAAGTGTTGAATAGATGAGTAACGATACTACACATGCTAAACTATTTGTCGTTACGAAGTGTTAAGCAGAGTGTGTACTGTGGGAGGGGGGGCGGTTGAAGGAGTGGGACAATTGCTACAGTCAGCACTTTGGTACATATTATGTCCCCAAAATGTGATGAGAGAAATACTAGCTTGTGGAGGTGAGGCATGAATGACAAAGGGGGAGGGGCAGGATGGGGGAGGGGAAAGAGGATTTCATGGTCAAGCAAATTCAGAAAGGGCAGCAATTCATCTCCTGTAGATTAAAATGTCTATCAGCATGTTGAAATTTCCAGCAAGTCCATCTGCGTGACCTTTTGTGAAACTCAGAGCTTCCCTACTGTGGCACCCTTTTTCCTCATGGTGCCTGGAATAAGCTCCCCTCTCCCACCAGGAGCTAGTGTTCCTGACGTATTTTGAGGAAGAGCCTGCAAAGTAATTATAACCGAGGATATCTCCTGAGTGGTTAGTATGCTCTGCCTAACTAAGTTTTCATCTTTTAACTCAGGTATCTTCTCAGGAAGTCAACGTTTTTTGGTCGTTTTACAGATTGGAAACCCAAGGCTCTGCAAGGTGGTCTTTCCTCAAATCACACAGTTGGTAGTTGGCCAACCCTGGGCCCTGGCCCTCTGTCATTTACATATGCTACCTTCTGCACATGCTTGGGCTGTGTGGCTCATGCCTTTCCATCTGTCAAAGCAATTGATTTTCACACTCATTATTATCCTGATACTCGAGTGTAGCTAGACCCTTGAAGCCAATGTTGTGGACTGTGTGGTTTTTTAAATATGCAGCCTACTTTAAAGAATTTCACCCTATAACCAAGAAAAATGGGTAATTCCTGAGTTTAGCTTCTGCACCTTCTGTAGCCCTCTTCCAGGTAGTTCTGGCCTCCTTTTCCATTAAATTCATGCTTGACACATCTTACTTCAGGACCTTTAAGACCCTCTGCCATTGCTTCATACTGGTTTTCTGTTTCTCAGTTCACCTTGGTCCCCAAACTGAAATCACCATCTGTTCTGATAGGTGCACTGGAAACATGTAGGGGTTTTTGTCACAAAGCATGAATTCAGAGACATGTCAGTCATCCTTATTCATCATGGCAGGATGGGGACCCAGGATTCTCTATTTAAAACAGGCCCCTCAGTGATTCTGAGGCTGCTGGTCCACAGAACACAAGTCCTTTCTTGGTTTTTGTTTAACCTCTGAGGTGGGGACATCCACTGAGTTACCACTTGCTAGATGGGAATGATGGAGGAGTATCAGTCAAGACGGAGGCGCGGAAGAGATTTCCCCTTGGAGAGTTCAACCTGTAAGATGTTGAGAATGGGAAGACTTATAGGGTTAGGATAAAAAGAACTAAGGACAGCAGCTGAGGCAAGCAGGGAATCATGAGGGCAGGAAGCAGGTGGAGGAGATGGTGCTACTTGGCGAAGACAGGCATCCTGGGGAAGCTGCTCTGGGGTGCAGCCATGATATGAGCTGTGAGAGTTGAAAGCAAGCAGGAAAGAAATACTGTAAGACAACTTCTTTCTTCCCACATCTGATCTCCTGCTGGGTATTTTGTTGGCTGAACTAAACAGAAGCCAGGCTGTGAGGGAGCCCAATGATATAAACTTCAGAGGTCATGGAGTAAGGCAGAGAGAATAGATAATAGATCAGGAGATACTGTGAGAAAAGGAGAACACCAAACAGTGAATATCCAGAAAAAGAGAATGACATAAATTGAAAGCCTATCACATGCTTCAGTTGTTTATAGGCATTAGGGATTCAGACACACTAAGACCTACCTCCTGCCCTTCAAAGAACCCATCATTTGCAAAAGAAAGTCCAACATGAATGAGTAAGTACAGTCAGGTGTTAGCTGTATCTTAGGAATTAAGCTGATGCCAGTGATCCAAATAGCAGCTTTCTGGAAGCAATAATATAATCTCCAGAGTGAGGGCCAGTCAAACCAGACAGTAAATATTTTAGATGCCACCATGAGTCTGTTGCAAATACACAACCATGTGCTTGAAGTGCAAAAGTAGTCATTGACAATATGTAAATGAATGAGCATGGCTGTGTTGCAATAAAACTTTATTTGCAGAAACCAATGTCAGACCAGAGTTGGCTCACAGTTTGCCAATCCTTGTGAATGTATACCTTCTCCAAGAAATCTAAATAATACCCAGAGCAGGAATCGATATCACTGGGAACCTGTGATATAAAACCACAAAATCATGGCTGGAATTAATATATTAGTCACCAGCAATTTGATTATTGTGTCTTTTATGAGAAAAAGGTCAGCTGATTTGGGTACTAGAGCTTGGATCAAGGAGGACATTTGCAGTGGAAATGATTTTCAGAGGATGATAATAGGTATGATGGGAAATGGGAATCAACCAGAGTTATCCTCTTCCTGTCTTACATCAGCTTATTCAGTACTGACACTGGACAAGAAAGAAGCAAAACAGAGCATATCCATATCGCCCGCTTTCAATGATGTTCTTCCACGGTGCCCTGTGAGAGCACATTAGAAGGTGTTGGAGTTTTTATATGACTGCATAGCCGTGAGATTGAAGAATGGTTTCGGTTTCCAGTAGGTTTTATAAGTATCTCCTTCAGATGTTAAACTAATTTTAGTATTGCACACACCAGAAAAAAGAAAGAAAATACCCCTTCTGAAAGACTGATGTTCTCCTGGCGTCATGACAGAAAGCAGAGCAGATGGTTTGTGGAAATGGCACCAGGTGAACTTGCAGCTAGCTAGCACGGGAGAATAGGTATAACCCGGCAGAGAGGACTCCAGCCAGCTTTAATAGTGAGAAGCTTTTAAAAAACACTTATCATTTTACTTTGGCTTTGTTTTTGTTATATAATTCGCCAGAAACTAAAGGTAACAAGGAAGATCTCTACTAAAATAGTAACATTTTCTCCATCTTTTGGCCTTTCTTGGCATCTTGGGTATCAAACTCCACTCTAGTGTCTTTCCTCCTGTTCTAGTCTCTTCTCCAGATTCTGTTTCTTCTCCTGTTGTGCTTCTGAATCTTTTTTTTTTTTCTTCTTCTTGGAATCTAAAACTGAAAGGCACCTTGGGGACCATACTCTGTGTCCAGTACAGCCCCATTTATCCCAGGTGCCACTTCAGGCCCAGGTTGTCTTCAGATTTCTTTTCTGGTGAACTCTTCTTAAGTTTTGCAGTCCAATATGGTACCACCAGCCAGCCACATGTGACTCTTAATCTCTTGCAGTGTGGCTTGCCCAAATCAAGAGATGCTATAAGTGCAAAATACAAGATTTTAAAAACAGTTTGTAAAAAATAACATAAGCTATATCATTAACAATTCTTTTTGGTGATCATATGTTAAAATGATATTTTGGTCAATCCCTAGCACTGAAAAAAAGATTTTGCATATTTTGGGCCAAATAAAATGGATAACAACATTAATTTTACCTGTTTTCTTTTTCCCTTTTTAATATTAATTACATACGTGACTCACATTACATTTTATTGAATAATGCTGCTGTAAAATATTTTGGAGGGAAAAAACCTACATATATTTCTTTGCCAATTTTTAAGTGGACATCTAAAATTTTTTTTTTACTATAAGTTTAAGTAAGTTTTTGTTAATTGTTATAAAATATTAAACATGACAGAGAATTAAATAAGATGATGATTAACTATAATTAGAATAAGCTTTATATATGACTGGATAAGATTTTACATGTTAAAATGTATAGTTAATAAAGCATAACAGTTCTAAATATTTCATGTAAAATTGTTATCCTTGGGTTTATCCACTTTATGTCAAAAAATTTGGTAGCCTTGTAAATCATTCTAGCTGCATTTTGAAGGATCAGCATTATTAACTTTACTACTTGGCTTTTCTGAATTCAGAGCAACCAAGCCTTCCTTTCATTGTTGTTTGTTTGTTTGTTTTTGGTACTGTGGATAAAACCCAGGGGCACTTAATCATTGAGCAACATCCCCACCTGATTTTTGTTTTGTTTTGTTTTGTTTTGTTTTGTTTTGTTTTAAGTTTGAGACAGGGTCTCACTAAGTTGCTTAGGGCCTCACTAAATTGCTCTGTCTAGCGCTGAACTCATGATCCTCCTGTCTCAGCCTCCCAAGCCACTGGGATTACAGGTATGTGTCACCGTGCCAGGCCAAGTCTTTGTTTTAACTGAAATGTAGGCAAGAAGGGAAAAATCAAGAGTGTGGGTGGTTTGAAGTGTCTCAATACAGAAATAAAGGAAGCTTCTCCAAAACAGTGTTTTGATTTGACTCTTTATTGGTCATAATAAGACTAGGGATGGGTGGTGGGTAAAGGTATTGGCCATACCAGATCTGGCTCCTTCTTGGGCAGATGAATCAAGGTGTGAGAAGTTGAGGATCTACCCCAACCATCTGTGGGTTCCCCTCAGAAAGCTTCCTGTGCTCTCAGTAGGGATTCTCCAGTTCAAACACAGATTTAAGAGGAGACACTGATAGAATATAAAGGCCTTTGCCCTTCCATGCTGAGTCACTCCAGGACCCCTCCAATAAGATGCAAGAAAGCAAAGCAGTCGCACAACTCTCTTGTCACCTTAGGGCATGAGCTTCCAGAAGTCAGTGCAGCTGTTTGGACATGGCTCAGAACTTTGGGAGTGAAATTTAGAATCTCGAGTGATGGGTGATGAATAGAGAGAGAGAGAGTCCATAAAATGAAATAACTGCCTAAGTTCCTGACCCTTCATCTAAGAAAGTCTGCCATGCAATGTCTTCAGGGCTGTTGGGCAGATACCTTTCTCCAGAGTCACTCAGCCTTTTAGGAAGAACTGTTGATCCAGCGCCTGGGGTGAAATAGTGAAGAAAGGGTCAGATGTTAGCTGTAACACTGTCTATAGGCAATTACAATGGTTAACATTCTCGAAGGTCTAAGAAAGGTACCAAGGAATTAGGATTTTGATTCCATGTTCTCCAGGAGTTCATACTCTAGTATATAACCCTTGCCAGTCATTCCCTTTTGTTGTATAACACATACATAACATTTTTAGGTATACAATTCAGTGGTATTAAGTGCATTCACAATATTGTGTAACCTCCACCCTTATCTATTTACAGAACTTTTTCATTACACCAAACAGAAACTCTGAACCCATTAAGCAATAATTCCCTATTCCTTCTAACTCCCCTCTACTACTCCAACCAGCACCTGGCAACCTCTAGTCTACTTTCAATCTACATAAATTAGACTGTTTTAAATACCTCACGTAAGAAAATTCATACAGTATTTGCCCTTCTGTGTTTGCCTTATTTCGCTTACCATGATGTTTTCCAGGTTCATCTATATTGTATCATACATCAGAGCTTCCTTCTTTTTAAGGCTGAATAGTGTTTCATTGTATGGATATACTGCTTTTACCTGTTCATCTGTTGATGGACACTTGGGTTTTTTTTCCAATTTTTGACAATTGTGATAATGTTGCCATCAACATTGGTGTATATGACTATTTGTTCTCAAATCCTTTGGGTTTGTACCAAGGAGTGAATTACTGGTTTGCATTGTAACTTTAGATTTAACTTTTTAAGGAACTTCCAGACTCTTTTGCTATGACTTCACCATTTCACATTTGCACCAGCATTGAGTGAGGATCCCAGTTTCTCCACATCTTCACCAGTGCTTTTGTTCTTGTTTTATCATAGCCATCCAAAAGGGTGAAGTGGTTTCTCATTGTGGTTTTGATATGCATTTCCCTAATGATTAATCATGTTGTCCATTTTTCACATGCCACTTGTACATATTCTTTGGAGAAATGCCTATTTAAGTCCTTTGTCATTTGTAATTGGATCATTTATCTGTTATTGAGTTGCAGGACTTCATTATGTATCCTGGATATGAATCCTTTACCAGATATATGATTTGCAGATCTTCTCCCATTCTGTGTCTGTCTGTCCACTTTCTTGACAGTGTTCTTTGGTGCAAAAAATTTTAATTTTTATGAAGCTGAATTATCTATTTTTGTTGTTGTTACCTGCAATTTTGTTGTCATGCTGAAGAACGTGACAGGAAATCCAAAGTCACAAAATGTTTGCTGTTGGTTTCTTCTAAGAATTTGAGTTTTAGCTCTGACATTTGGGTTGTTGATCAAGGTTTAGATAATTTCTATGTATGGTTTGAAGGAAGGGTCTAATTTCATTCTCTGGCTTGAGGATATCCAATTTTCTTACTACTATTTGTTGAAAGGACTGTCCTTTCCTCATTGAATAGTCTTGGCACCCTTGTCAAAAATCAATTGACTATAGATACTAGGGTTGATTTCTGGAATGTAGATATTAGGGTTGATTTCTCGACTGTTCCATTAGTGGAACTGTTTCCATTAGTGCATATGTTGATTCAGATCCCAGCACCACAATTTCTTGATGCCTTAACTTCGTAGGAAGTTTTGAAATCCAGAATTGTGAGTCCTCCAATGTTTTTCTTTATTCAAGATTGTTTTGCCTATTTGGTGGTCCCTAAAAAATGTGTATTTATTTGGCAGATGGTTCCTTCTTTTTAAAAAATTGCGTTTAAAAATTCAGAAAACCAAAGGAAGAAATAGAATTGTCAGTAATCTCACAACATAGAGTCACTCACTGTTTTTTTTATATTTTTGGTTGTAGATGGACACAATACCTTTATTTTGTTGATTTATATATGGTGCTGAGGACCCAGCGCCTCACACATACTAGGCAAGTGCTCTACCACTAAGCTACTACCCCAGCCCACCCACTGTTTTATTTTTAAGTATTAAACAAGACAATATGGGATACCACTTCACACCCAATAATATAGCTATCAAAAAGGCAAATAATCAGAAGTGCTGGTGAGGATGTGGAGGGATTGTAACCCTCATATACTGCCAGTGGAAATGTAAAATGGTGCCATCACCTCAGAAAACAGTAGTACTGCAGTTTCTCAAAAAGGTAAACATAGAATTACCATATGACCCAACAATTCTACTCTTAAGTGTATATGCAGGAGTGAAGACAAATGTCCACACAAAAATATTTGCACAAATGGTGATAGCAATACTATTCATAATAAAATTAATAAAATGTGGTCTAGCCATACAATGGAATATTATTCGGCCATAAAAAGGAATGGAGTTTTGATGTGTGTTACAACATGGATGGACCTTGAAAACATAATGTCAAGTGAACTAAGCCAGCCACAAAATACCACCTAAAATGTATGATTTAATTTACAATAAATGTCCAAAATAGCAAATCTATAGAGATTGAAAGAAAACTGCTGGTTATTTAAGACTGGTGAGAGAAAAAGAGTTCAGGATTTCTTTTGAGGTAATGAAAATATTTCACATTTGATTGTGGTGAGGGCTGCACAACATGAATATGCTAAAATATTATACACTTTAAATGTATGAATTGTAGCTTCAGTAAAGCAATTAACTAAACACAAGTCTGGACATATTTCATACCTTCCCTTTTTAAAAGCTTAATATAACAGAAACTTCTTTGCAGGATCTAAAATGTTATTTAGCTTAATTATTTTTAATGGCTGGGGAATTTTAATACCAGTAGAATATTATTATATATACACACAAACACACGTGTTTATATGTATATATGGACATATGTGTATGTGTACACATGTCTATGTAAGGAATACCTTCTAAGTGCTAGGCATTAGATCATCAATATCAGTCACTCCTACATGGGTGTTTGGTTCTCTCTATGTAGTTTTTTTTCCTGATATAAATTATGTTGGCAATTATTAGATTTAGCCTAATTAGTGTTGACTATTTGTGAAATGATCATGTCCATGAAAGTCATGACAAATAGTGATTTGTCATTTTGTTAATGCACAAATTTGTATCTCACATGCTGAGAGACTGATGGGTGGAAGTTAATCATTTAGCTATTGATCTGTCCAGTACTGCACCTTAATTAGGTTTATTCATGAGTTGGGGTTCAGGAGAGTATCTCAAATGTCAAGGGTTTATGCAGCTGCTTCACTAACAGAATTGTGATTCTTGCAATGATAGCCGATGTAAGATACAACTTGAAAAATAAAAAATCACATAAATAATCCCTGGGGAAAGATTCCAGAAGTTGTTTTAATTTTTAAGAACCGTTCTGTGAATGATGGTTCAGTTTATTCGTCTTATAATAACTTAGCCATGGTAACCATAGGGGCTGGTGGAGTCTTAGTGGTATTTCCTTATAAGCCAAGACAAGGTTGAGTTTAACTAAATTCAAATCCAGTATAATATTTATGTAACACATTAATCAATCCCTGAGAAAACTTTTCATTTGATTTTGGAGCAGGAAAAAATTTTGTCTAGGTCCTGGCTCCCTGATGTCCCATGGATTTCTTATATTTTCTTCTTCAGATACTCAGCTCATTTATACTAAAAAAGAATGACTACAGCTTAAAGTTTAACCCATGTAAAGAGGAGGAAGTTAAGGTAGTTCAGGCCCCTGGAATTATACCTCATATGTGGTTACAACTGTATCTACAAATATATCAGTCTGATCATGAGGTCTCACCATGAGTAGGAGTTTTTATTGCATAATCCCTGTCCTGTGTGACATTTAAATTTGGCTGAGGAAATTCTTAAGATGGAATCCAGAGTGGCTTCTGAATGTGGCTTGAAATTCATCAGTGTGGCTCCTGGATGTGGCTTATAATTCAGGGGCCACTGGGGAGAATAGTGGAGGTGGTGCTGGCTCACTTCCCAGTAGGTTCATTTGTTACTCAGAGTGATAGCAATGTTTGGTTTTATGTTTTCTCTTTTGAGTGATGAAAAACAGAAAGGGCAAAAGCCAGTGTTAACCTATTAATATATATTTTATATTTGTGTGTCCCCCTCTTTTAAGTGCCTGGCTT
This sequence comes from Glaucomys volans, assembly GCA_020662805.1. Classification (NCBI taxonomy): domain Eukaryota; kingdom Metazoa; phylum Chordata; class Mammalia; order Rodentia; family Sciuridae; genus Glaucomys; species Glaucomys volans. The sequence goes on from JAJEJO010000486.1 coordinate 362,937, forward strand.
TTGGAAACAGTTGACTAAAACCCCTGGTTTTGTATTTGAAATATTCTTTGTTCCATTTGTAACCATGTACTGATATATTTTCCCACTTTTATTTTTAAGTTCTCCAGTGATGTTTTTGTTACCTATCCTGGGAAGATCTGTGTTTCCATTTATCAAAACAAATGGCAAGCTAGGGACCATTTAAAGTGGGTTTTTTAGTTAATAAAGCCAATCTCCTTGTTCTGTTATGTTAAAAGTACATTATCTTTTTATTGCCAGTTCTGTCTGGCTAGGTCTGTTTTCTGTCTTAGCAACCTCAGGGCTGCCCCACTTGCTTACTGTGTAGAGAATTACAAAATCATCAAGGGTGGGGCAGCAGCAGCTGACTTACAGTACAAGCCATTTCTCAAAATAACCACAACAGTGCAATACTGATGTGTCATTTACGTCACAGTATGTTTTTATGAAATAGTTTGTGGCATTTTCATTTCTATTCCGGATGGAATCTTGTTCTCTCTCCCTTTTAATCAGGCATTTAATTTATTTTTATTATTAATATTTTCCACTCTATGTCTTGGCATGTCTCCAATTCAACAGCTTTGATGAGGGGGAAAAACACACACACACACACACACACACACCCAACTGATCTTCCCTCACCCGACTCTCTAACATCAGTTTAACTGCAAATGTGTTTTCCCCTTTGATGTGTACTAACTTTGAGTACAAAGTTGACTGCCTTAACAGAGATTCAGAAATACAGCGGGGCACATGACACGTTTACACAGAACTGTTACCACAGATTGATAAAGTTGATGTACAACTTTGGAATTTTAAACACTTTCAACCAATTCAAGCTATTTAGTCATATACCCTGCTGCATTTCCCTTTTACAAATGTCTCTCTGTATAATGTCCTGTAATTAGAACAGGAAATCATTGAGTAACTGTAAGATGAATAAGAGCACTTAGACTGAAAGGAAAATTACCTTCCCAGAAATTATATTCTTTTTTTTTTCCTGCATGTTACAATGTTGGTAATGATAGTAACAGCTGTAACTACTCTTATCTGTAGAATGTTTGAGCTCAGGTTTTCTGAAATTAAAAAAAAATCATTTTCAGTAATAATCAAAGAGGAATGGACAGAAAATAGGAAATGTCTAATTATGACGAATATGCAGTGTCACAACAGAGCAGCAATTAAATAGAAACTTCAATATAATTGTCAATAGCAGTAAGAATTGGAATAGTGCCAGGTATATAAAGTTGATGCTTTGCCTTTGGTTGGTTGCTAGGAGCACAGAGAAAAGTATAAAGCTTTGAGAAAGGAATGTCTAATGTAATAAAGTAACAGAAGGAAGCATAAATCATTGTGAGAGCCTCTTGTATTGACATTATTTTACTTAAATTGTCTCAAAACTAGACATCAAGTTTTATAACATGAGCAAATTCATATTTGCTTGGGAAAAAAAAAAGAAAGAAAGAAAACTGTTGTCTCAGAAGCACGAGGGACATTGTGTTTCAAACTTAGCCTTCATACATATTTGGAATCTTTTAAGTGAAAATCTTTAAATGTTTGTTTCTGTTGGCATCCAAGTGCATTTGCCCTAATACGATTAAGGGAACTAAAGGGCAAAATACTTGGCAGATTTTTCAGTTGAGGTAATTAGGTGCAGGAAGGAACATGCATATTTTTTCCACCAGGCTCTATAAAATCCTGGTGTGCAGGGCTTTTTTTTTTTTTAAGTTTTTTTTTTAAGCTTACTGATGTTAGAAGTAGATTATAGTGGTTTTCAGTAAGCATAATAGTGTGATGTTTCCGAAACAAGTCTCCCTTCCTCCCCTCAGAATCAAAAAGAAAGTTACATTTCTTAACTGTTGTGTAAGAGATAAAAGCAAATTTCTCCTCCGGAATTTATGTTTTCAGCCGTCTGTGCATTTGGCCACCATTAAGTATTTTTAAAAAATAGCATTATGGATATTTGAAAGTCAATGCTCCATTAATTCATTGTGTTTGCCATTTCATGCATCTCTTTTTGTACAAAGACAACTTGAGCAACGTGCTATTCAGAATGAATGCCTGCTCTTACCCTCTCCCCCCACCTCTTCCCCACCCCCAGCCCCACTTTGAGGATTAAAGCAATGGTATACAGTTACTGTTTGAAAAGCCTGGGTGGAGTCTCATGTTATAATTACAGTTTCTCTGTGGAATTCTGTTTTGGACTTTGAAAATATATAAATAAGTGAAAAATTGACATTGAGAGAGGTTAACAAAACGTGTAATTATGATATAAGCACAGGATTAGAGTAATTTTGGTTGAACATTACAAGCAGTGTACTTTAGGTATTAACTTTTAATAGGCAAAGTTCTTTTTATTGAAGTTGAAATGAGGTTTAGTAATTTTGGGTCTCTTATTCCCTTTGAATATTTCATTTAAAAATAGGCATGTTCGTATTTTTTAGAGGGGTGGGTAGGGGGGCTTGAGGAATGGGATGATATTTTAATAGAATATCATATAATTAAGGTTTACAATTTCAGTCTTGGGTACCAGCAATTTATTACTGATCATTTTCTGTTGACTGAAATCAAGTTTTATATATATACACACACACACATATATATACATATTATATAAAACCCGACTAAATACAACCAACTAGAATGTATTAGAAGCATACTCCTTAGGGTAGGACTTTGATTTTTTTTTTTCCTGTGTGGGTGTGGTTGAAAGAAAATCATTGTTCCAGGAATACTTTGTCCTTTGCCAAACAAATGTGTAATTTACCATTCTTTATTCATTCTTAGGTTTATCTACTCGACCTCTTATGAATTAGAAAGGGGGAAATGTCTTATATAGCATTTATGGACAGCCCTTATTTCATGGATAACTTTGCATAGGAGTATTTGTTTATGTGTGTATGAAATACATAAGGAGGAAAGGAGTATCTGAGGAATTTAAATAAGAATTTTTGAAAGGGTTTTTTGACTTTATTTGTTTCCACAGTGTACTGAGGCAAAATAAAACACTCCAGCCATTGAACAATTTAATATTTTTGTAGCTGTGTCAGGAGGAAGTTAATTTAATGCAGAGGCTTAGGAGGCAGTTATAGGATCATAGAATTTTAGATCTTGAAAGCTCTCCCAAACTCATATTTTTATACTCTGTTATACACACTTTTTTTTATTATTAAAGTGACCACACTTTGTCTATAGGAGGAAAAATTGTCTCTCCAGTAAAACAGACATATCTGCCTAAACTATAAAGAAGAGACTCTGGGTGTCTTTGCTTAGTGAAACTTTGACCCTGCTGACTTGATTCTTCCAAGTCTTGCTTTACCTCTGCATCTTCTCTTTACTCTTGCCTTAGTGTGCTTTGTTAGCATCCATAGAGTTCTGAGGGTCTCATGGGCTTTCTCTGGTTTTGTAAATACGAAATGCAATTCCTCTGGGGAATGTCTAATTATGAGATTGGAAATTTGCCTCTGTCCAAACAATGCCAGAATTCTGGTCCAAATGGGTGGTTCTGTTCATAAGCAACAAAGTTATCATAATTTTTGTTTTGGCATCAATCAAGCATTGCCACACTAGGCCAGATCCCAGCTGTACCTCTAGGCTCTTTGTGTGGAGAGAGTTTAAAGAGGCACAGGGGCAATAGGCTTGCAAAACATAGGGTTGGTGCTATTTCCTATCACCTGAAGAGAGAGCTGATGTCCATGAAATGTTCGTCAATAACGTTAAATCACTACAGTGAGAATTGCAATGCTCTAAAATAATAACAAGCTAATTTAGCCAAAGTAGAATGATTCTGGCTTATAACTGGCTGACCTCTTCATGAAACAGAAATCTCATATTTTACTTAATCAAAGGCCACTATCCTCATCTCTAATATTGTGAATTAGTTCAATCACTATTATTATTACTGCTGCCATTATTATTTGAGACAATTTGTCATAAGAAAAAGTTCATCACCCTTGAAGTGAGAAGACTGGGTTATACCATCACCTCCTTCATTTTCTAGCTCTTTTAGATTCTGGACTAGTCACATAGATGTCTTAACCTCTTCTCTCACCTCTAAATTGGGTAATATTAGCAGATAGTAATGCTGCTAATAGGGCTGCTGTCATAAACAAAAGAAGTACATTATGCAAAGGACCTTTGCAAATTTTAGTGTTTTATTATCAGTACCAGAAATAGCATTAGTATTTGCTTACTTTCTAAACAGAAAAATAGTCCCTCAGGACTTCATATATTTAGTTAAGAAGATTTTTATTTTTTTCATTTGCTATCTTTTGGGATACCTGCAATAATTCTAAAAAGATGTGGCAGGGAGAAGGGAACTTATTCATGAATTTTGTTCTAAGTATTGGAGGACTGAGAAGAGAAATAAAAATTTATATGTGTATAAAATATTTATATAAATAAAATTTACATATATATCTGACAGCTATGTATATGTGTATATAGATATACACAGGCATATACATACAGGTGACAACTATATCTGAAATTATGTTTGTGTGTGTGTAAATACAAGCTAAATAAGTTACTGTAATTCTATACAAAAAACTCAACTCAGACTCAAAATTACTGGTTTCAAAGTTGAGTGTGAAAGAGCTATGTGAGATGTCTGTTAAAAATGTAAAGTCCTGGGCCCTAACCTTGGAGATTCTGAATCAGTCAGCCTTGATGGCACCTGGTCTGGCTTTTTGCAGCTGTCCTGAGTGCTTCTGATGTAGGCAGTCCCAGGACCTCTCATAGAGACACTGCCTGCAGAATGAATGGATGGTTGTGAGATTCATTTCCATGAGTTGGGAGTGGAGGGAAGTTGCTATTTCTCTCCCAACTGAAAGGAAGGATTCATGGCTTGACTAGTGTTTTAGCAATTGTATATAGGAAAGGAGAATACATATTTTGGCTAGGATGAGATAGAGAGAGAGAGAAAACAAAAGAAGCAGCAGCCATGCCTAGGTGCAGAAGATTGCTAGGGAGGTGACTCCATACAGAACAGAGAATAAGGAAGAGATTAGAGATGGCTTCATCATGAAAAATGGCTAGAGAAAAACAGAATAAAAGGATAGGAAGGAAGTCACGAGGACCCAAGAACCCAGGTAACACCTTCTTCCATGAAACTAATTCTGAAGCGACTGTTCTTTCACAGTCATTTAACTTGACACACACAACTTTCTCCATTTTATTTCAAGAACACCTAGAGAAATGGTGCAACTTTCCCTTCAAAGAAAGTCAATGGCATGACCAAAACAGAATTTTGGATCATCAGGTGTTTGCACAGTGTTTGCTACATACAGGAGATTGTATTAGGTGCTGAGTGTGCTAAGAGGAATAAATTCTGGTAGTTCCTGATTGTCTCCCTCATTTATTCACAATGTGCTGGACCAGTAGAGTTTAGTCATATACAGAGGATATACTGATACCATGACACATTGAGGGCTACTTCTTGAATAGCACTTAGATACTGGACTTCTGATGGCGTTTGGTGAAAGGTTCCATGAAAAGTTGTTGGGCCTTATCTCTATGTAAAGCACAGATTTAATCCCAAAGTTTGAACTTCGGGTCTAGGTCTGCTATAAGAATCTCAGATTGGCATATCAAGGGATGTGTATCAGCATTTCAAAACTAGTTTTCCTTTGTGGGCTTGCTTTCAGTGTAAACATATTTCCTCTTAATTAAGTGTGCCAGCTGATAAAGTGGCTGCCCAGAGACTCTAGGCAGGAGTCTAAGGAATGTAAGCCATTAAAAGATGTCATCTTGCAAGCAGCTGAACATCTCCATTCATGGAGAAGCCTCCAGCCTGAGGAACTAAGTGAACATAATTAGAAATACATCTGGGTATTGGCCTCCTATCTGAAAGGTCACATGCACACCTTCCATTGGTACTGGTTATGTTCCATCATTATGTGCTGTCCTTACTCACTCGTCTCCTACTGGTTACCAGATGGCCATGATAATGTCAGAATCCTTAACAACTGTCTTGTGAAATTCCCTGCAGCATGGCAAGGGATCAAAATATTGAGTGTTTTCCCTCTGGATAAGCCAGTGACAAGTCTTGGAATTGCTTACAACTGCCTTGATGGTGTGGTTGTGGAGAGTGATGGCAAAATGGGTCATGGATCCTAAATTCCGCTTGATGTTGTGCAGGTGACAGGTTACCAAGAGGGGTGAGGAGTGTTTGCCACATCTCAAACATAAGACGAAGGAAGAATTCATCCATGCCGTATCTGGCTTCTATAAATGAGCACAGGGATGTAAATAAGCATTAGGATCATTGTAAGAGGAATATTCACTAAATTTGCTGAAATGTTCTCCTCACTTGAGTTGGTTCTGATGGAACTCTTTCCTAAGAATGCTTGGGGAGTCCTCTCAGCATGATTCTCTGAGATATGCCAAGTTACCAGATGGATTTGAGGAACATTAAAAGATAGGGGGTATGTGTGGGGAGGGTGGAGAAGATGGATATATCAGTCAAGTTGGGATAGATCATGCCTCAATAACAAATGACCCCAAATCATAGTAGCTTAAAAGAACAAAGGTTTATTTCCTGCTTATGTTATGCATCTATTTTGGATCAACCAGGGGCTCTGCTCCATGTTATTTTTACTCCAAGACCCAGACTGGCAGAGTAGCTGCTATCTGAAGCATTACAGATGGCCAGAACAAAGACACAGGGAGACTGTGGTCGGTGGCACACTGGCTCTTAGCACAGTCGCCACTTCTGTCATATTTTATTGGCCAAAACAAGTCACAAGGCCATTGGACTCCCTAGAGAGTGGAAAGCACAGCCTTTCCTCAGGCCCATAAAGAGAACAGGAAATATTTGTTGTATGGCAATAACGACCCCCAGAGCAGGTAACAATGCTATTTGGACCCATGAACATTTCTCTCATGCCAGATGACCTTTCTGGAGGCCACGAACACTGAAAAAAATTATATAATCCAATATAAAAGCAATATTAAACTGTGGAAGTCAGTGTGTAAAGAAGTTCAATATATTTCTGCTTTTTTCCCTATGATAATTTTAATGATTAAAAAATGTCAGATACTCTCAAGAGTTTTTTGGTTCTACTGGTGATACCAAGATTGCTTAATATGTCTTCAGAGCCACCCCATTCCTCTCTTCCCTACAAGAGGTTATGCTCCATGGGGAGCCTGAGGCTGTGTGTGTGTGTGTGTGTGTGTGTGTGTGTGTGTGACTGGATTGTGAGGAGGGGCGGGAAGATTCTGTCACTGTCAGACTGGAATGAAGGTGAAGTGGGTTGAGAGCAAAAGGTCTCTTTGTGTGTGTGTGTATTGGAGGAAAAAGGGTAATGGAAGTGTTTTCTCATTTGTCTAGGGGAGGACGAAGAAGAAACGAATGTGATTGTTCTCAGCTACCCACAGTACTGCCGCTACCGCTCCATGCTGAAACGCATCCAGGATAAGCCATCTTCCATTCTAACTGACCAGTTCGCACTAGCCCTGGGTGGCATTGCGGTGGTCAGCAGAAACCCTCAGATCCTGTACTGCCGGGACACCTTTGACCACCCCACTCTCATAGAAAATGAGAGTATATGTGATGAATTTGGTGAGTCTCTTTTTTTCCTCCCTGAAACTTGCATGTGCCAATAGCTGTTCTCAACTCTTGTGAAGAGTGGTGAGGGGGAACTGGACTAATTTTTACAAGGCTTGTGGACCACCCCACCCCTTCCATCCTCCACGGCATCATTCCCTTCTTGGCAGCCTTTGTTGCCCATGGTTAAAAGATTATTATTTAATATTTGTTGTTCAATATAGAGTGAAGTTGATTGGTCGACCTTGAAATTGGACTTTAGGACAGGAAGTGTTCATGCTCTTTCTTAAAAGGCTGTGGCTATTCAAATACTGTTGTTATTTTTTTTTTTATTTGGCTAACTTTAATTTCATTTAATTTAGCTACCTTTAATTTGGTACCTTTTGTAAGGTACCGTAAAATGCACAAATTATAGCTACTTGAGTACTTCAAGGTGAATAGATGGATGGATAGATAGATTAGATTGCTGTGTTCCCAGATTTTGTCATACACACACATACACACTGCCCACCAAAGATGGGCATGTGCACACACATGTGCTTCTCTGCCTAGCAAACTGGTCATGTGTCTCTATAGTCTTAGGGGTTTGGGGGAGAAGATATTGCATCATCAGTTTGGGAAATCTTGAATGGTGTAGGGACTGGGGGAGGCAGTTGTTCTCTCACATCTTCATTCCCTCATCCATTTATCAAAGAGGTTAGATAGTATTAGAGGTTCTCCACAGACAGAATTCCTGTACTTACAGTAGAGGCATGGCCACCCCCCACTCTCACCCTCTACCCTCACCCTACCCCTTCTCTGGGAATCTCTACCATAGATGGGATAATGGAGCCCTGCCAAATCCCTCATGGGCCCCTGGATGGAGAAAAGATTGAGAGCCCTGGGTTAGAAAAAGCATAGCATCCCTTTGATCTGGAACATTCCTTGATTCTGTTGGCTTATGTTTCCCCAAAGATCCCTGGTTTACAGATTATTCAAATTCAGGTTATCCTGCTTAACTGATACAGACCTCAGCAGGGTTTGGGGAGTCTTCAGATCAGATTCTTCATTCTTCATGACTCCGGCAGCCCTGTTGCTGCTACTCTGAGGGATTTTGTAAGCAAATGTGGGGGTGAGGGATTGGGATATGATGACTCAAATAGGAAGGGAGAAAAGGGAAGAACAGAAAGATCTAAGCTCAGTGGAGTCTAAAGGCCATTAGATTTTTTTCTTATAAATTGTTTTTTCAGATGTCTTTTACAACTTTGGCTTATAAGATGACTCAATCTATGAGAGGGTAATAGTGTTTGTACAAGTTCTGTTTTCTTTCTTTAAAGAAGGATTTATTGTCATATTTTTAATATACAAACAATCTTATTTAAGCAGATAAATGTACATTTTTTTCAATATCCTCTTTTCATCAATGTAATCATCAGATTAGCCTTTATAGACCATCCCTTTTCAGTGTGGGTGAGCTTTTCTTCCACTTCGCCCCTCCCAAACCCTATATCCTACTTGCTACTCAAGTGGACTCTAAATTCCTGGCATGCACTGAAACTAAAAGAGTGCTTTCTCTCATTTGAGAGTATTCAAAATCAGAGTTTCACAATGTAATATAATGAAAATAATGTTTTAACCTTTTTGGCTAATTTAAGAGTTATTAGTCATTGCCTTTCAAAGCTGTTAGTTACATCTAGAATTGGTAATAGAAAGAAGTTCCAATTCAACAGCTATCACAATGGCTATTAAGAGTTACTAAATTAGTTTTAAATGTTCTCACAAACACAAGCGTCTGACTTTTGAATGTTTTCCTGAACTTTCTTCTGGTATAGCTAATGTCAATGCTATTTTTCTTTCTCTAGCCTCTTAAAGGGGAAGTTTTCTTTTGGTTTAAAGGTATCTTTAAAGAGATTCTAGATAGTTCCCTTAATTAAAATATTAGATTATTTTTTTTTTAGTTAAGTTTGTACTTCAAATAGTTTGTACTTTTAAAAATAGTTCATGTGAGCAAGTGAACAAAAAAGCTTATTTTGACCCAATTTGACCACCTTCACTTACAGGTCCTCCCTACTTCCCACTTTCGGTCACAAATCTAAATTTCCAGAGAACACCCTTTTAAATCTCCAACTGGTTGTATTTGAAATCAGCGTGGTCTAACGTGTTTGTTAAAACATGGCGTTAGGTTTCTCCAACCAACTAACAGTTGGTGGAAGAACATAAATTTAATTAGTGACTAGCATTAAACAAATGTTCCTAATATTAAACACTGCCAGATGACTGAAACACTTCTGTCAGATTACTGAGAGTGCCAAGGGGCCCACAGATGAATTTTCTACACAGTATATATTCTGTACCACACGTTTGGTGACTTCAGTAATTGGTCAAATGTAATTTAGGTAACAGTATGCCTAGGCTGTAAAAATCAAATTTTATTAGCCATATCACCAGGTGGATGAATGGTAGAGCTGATGGCAAAGAGTTTATAGCATTTAGCAGCTACACCTTTGACACATGAAATTCATAAATTGCCATAAAATGCCTCTAAGGTCCTTCTCAAAAGGACACTGTCTGCTTTCCTATGATTGAATAATGTTTATTTTATTAACTAATATACTTTTTGCTTTCTTCTATTAAGTGGGGTTATGGAATGGGGGTAGGGGGTTGTGCAAAAAATAAATAAAACATGGTTCTTGCTTGTTTTGAGGATTTAAAATCTAATTGGGGAAGACAGGATTACCGTGCCCGAAAGGTTAACTAATGTTATGAGAAAGTCAATGATTAAGTATTTGTCGGGTGTCTCAGAAAACAAGTGCAGAAGAAATTTGGCAGTGATTGGGGGCAGTCATATGCAGCAGTCAGGGCGACGGGTCAGGGAAGGCCTTATGGAAAAGGCAGGATTTGATGTGGTTTTAAAAGAGAGGAATAGGTAATTAGAAAACTGCTAGAAAGTATAGATGGTTTGAAACTCATGTCCTTGACTCTCCATATTAGGAACTGGCTGCCCTTGACCTGGGTCTGATGTTGGTCTTTCTTGGCTTTGCTCTGTTCTGAAACACTGATCTTTGGATGGGTTGTAAAAGTAGCCTGATGCCCTCTCTACCAGGGGGCATGCATATGAACCCTGAAAGACCCCAGCAGCATCTCTAGAACTGGACTGGAACAGCTTTTTTTCTTGGATATAGATTCCCCACATTTTTTCTGGGTGCTGTCTAGATGGCTTACCTGCATTCTCTGTCTTCCTCTCTGAAGAGATACCCTTGCCCACTGCCCAGACAGCACCCTCTCCCTCCTCCTTCAATGTTGTCCACTGAATAACAAGTTTAATTGAACAATAAAAGTAAAGCTTTTAAATCTGCAATGAGTCCCTGTAAATAAATTCTCCGTGGAATTTTATGAAGCTGTTTAATGAAAAGTTTGATTAGAAACTATTAAAGAAAAATAGAATAGATGAAATTTCATCATTTAATCCAACATTACAGTAGTGTCATTTTGATTTTTATTTACATTGAGATATTCAGAATAGAGTAAATATATCCTGGTTTTAATTAACTATCCTCCTTACTTGGGAAAGGTTATTTTAGGCTTGAAGGGTTTTGATAGCATACCATCTGCTTTCTTCACTGTATTTTATTCAAGTCCCTTCCTTGCTTACAGCACTGTGCAATGTCTAAACCTATGACATAAGCATAAATTGAATCATATTAATGGTAGGTGATTGAAAAGCTTCAGCCTCAGCATCCTGTCCGCATTCTTCCATCTTGTCAGTTACACTGTTCTACCAGCAATGTGCACTAGAGAATTGACTATTTTTAAAACTAAAGCAACGGACTGCCCATTAAAGCATTATGAAAACTCATTGTATTGCACATGCAATTAGGAAATGAGATTATAATAACAATGAGGGGAAAGTGACATGAATGGTAATTTTTTCTCATGAAAATCTTCACACTACACATAATTCCTGCCCCCACCATCCTGTTAGAATCTCCTGATGTAAGGCATTCCCCACCGGACAGCCCCTACCTACCTTTTACCTCCTTTTTTGAGATGATTCCTCTTTTGTAAAATGCATACTGTCATTTATACTGTGTTATTGTCTATACTGTATTGGAAAACGCATACAGGCAAACATTTTGCCTATTTTTGCTGCTAGAACAATAAAATGTCCACCACTTTGTAATGCACAGTGCTTACATTAATATCACACAGATTAATTTCACATGTGTGAAGTGTTGACAGCTAAATCCAAACAGAGGCACATGCACTATAGTAGATAAATGGATAAGTTTAAGATGCTGGCTCCCATCAGAGAGATGTAAGGCAACCCAATATACATAAGTGAGATGATGTCAGTTCTTAAAGGTGAGTGGTACTAAATGGCTTAGGATATGATTGACTTAAAGAAATAGTCTCTTTTGGTCTCAGTTTTGAATTGCAACAAAATGTACGAAATCAAAGTTGTGCTTCTAAGTTTTTTGACAGTTGGGGGTGTTTGTGTGTGCTTATGGACCAGGGACTGGGGGGGTGGGTTCAAAAGAAGGCTGTGGTCACTTGCCTGGAAAGAAAAGAGGTGAATTGTCATTAGATGTTTGGTCAACCTGTAGACACCATGAACTCTGATAAAGAAGTTAGCTATGTCATTATTATTATTTTTTTTGAACCAGGGATTGAACTCAGGGACACTTGGCCCCTGAGCCACATCCCCAGCCCTATTTTGTATTTTATTTAGAGACAGGGTCTCACTGAGTTGCTTAGGGCCTCACTAAGTTGCTGAGGCTGGCTTTGAACTCGAGATCCTCCTGACTCAGCCTCCCAAGTCGCTTGGATTACAGGCGTGTGCCACCACGCCTGGCCAGCTATGTCATTATTAAGACATGTATTTTGCTGTGGGGACAGGGCAGAGGACAGCAGGATAGATTAAAGAGTGCTAAACTCATGGGCAAATAGCCCAGGTTTAAATCAGGGCTCAACCATTTGATTCTCTTGGTCCTGGGCAGGTGACATGATGTCCCTAACTTGCCTCCTGTGTAAAATCAGGTAATCACAGCCAGCTTGCTGAGCTCAGAGTAAGTCTATATCAATGTGATTTTTTTAAAAAAAATTTTGAATAAATGAAAATTCTCTACTGTTTCTATTAGAATCTTAGGTCTTAGACAACTTGTATTCATCAGAAATGATCTTGTTCTTTGAATAATAAAGGAACCCAATCCCCTGAGGCTCTTGGGGTCTTACTAGAATCTTAACAGAAAAGAAAAGTTTTGTAATTTTTATAGTATATTTCAAGGGTTTTCTGACTCTGCATTGAACTTTCCCTTTCTGTTTTTCCTGTTGGTTGAAATAATGATGTTATAGACCAAAGGAGAAAAAGCAAAGGAAGAAAGCAAAACAGATGGGGGACAAAACCCTGAATTTTTATGAAAGAAAACTCAGGACGTATAAAATTATTTTGAAGTATAAAGGGCGAGCTGGACTCTGCCTCTTCCCCTCTAAACATCCCATGTTTTGCTGGAAATGAAAGGAAAGACAGTTGTTTTGTTAAGGATCCTGGGAATTTGTAAGTGAGTAAACATTTTTTTTCCTTGCCAAAGTAGGTTTCATGGTCACAGTGGATTTCGATGATCAAATGGCTTTGTTCCTGGCCCCTGTCCACATGCAGGCTTTTGCTGCCTGCCTGCGGTGCCCACCGATCTCCCAAATGATAACACAGCAGACATTTTTCTGTAATTGAAAGTGAGTGGGAAAGGAGCTGTGTGCATTGCTGTAGCTGCAGAAGACCTTAACCTTCAGAGATCTCACTGCTCTGTCCTGAACATTTTCTAGAGGTTTCATTGCTAGAGAAGCATCTACACAAGTCACCCTTGGTACTTCTTGTTGCCTCTGCTGACAAAGTAGGGACAAAGAGAACGTTAAGGTGGTCATACAGCATAGTGGTTGAATCCAAATAAATCTGCTGGTAGAGATGCATCAGATGAGCTGCACAGTTCATGTAATGATTAACATATGGACTCAGCTTAAGTAAGATGCAAGGAAAGCTTGAGAGCAGACCTCCTGAGAGGCCTTAGAAGCTGGAATACCAACTCTCTTGGAGATTAATGAAAAGAATTTTATGTTGCTACTGTAAATTAATTTACAGTCATGATATATGCAGTGGGTAAGATTAGTGGATTCCTTTTCTATTTGGGGAACTTGAAAGGAGATTTAAAAATAGCTCTGGGCTCCTTTTGTAGCTTTGTGGACTGGATGGGTTATTAAACACTATTTAGACTCACAGGTACAGTAAACTCTTGTTCACCCCAGAAGAAAGGATTTGTGTCTATATTGGCCAATATTTAACTTAGCATTTCATTTATAAAAGCAAGAAAGTACATTAGCAATATCAACATATTCCTCTCTAGGGTGAAACAGACACATTTTTGTCAATTTAAAAACATATATACTACTTGGGAGGCTGAGCCAGGAGGATTGCGAGTTCAAAGCCAGCCTCAGCAACTTAGCGAGGCCCTAAGCAACTCAGTGAGACCCTGTCTCTAAATAAAATACAAAATAGGGCTGGGGATGTGGCTCAGTGGCCGAGTGTCCCTGAGTTCAATCCCTGGTTCCAAAAGTAA